>LPNX010848840.1:17801-84245 GCA_001517045.1 Pseudotsuga menziesii
TATTTTACCCATAAGATTATTATTGAACATGTAGAGGACATGATTATGTGTTTTTTAAATCAATTCACCTTTAAGAATTCTAATTTTTGAATATGGAGACTATTTATCCATAACCATCAAGGTATGTTAAACCAAGATACTATTTGAGTTTAACCTTACTATTAAGTATCCTAATAATTATTTCTCCTTCTATAACAAACAATCCTTCAGAAGGTCTAGTTGACAAATCTCCATTATAAGGTGTTATAATATTTGAAATTAAGTAGTTTGCCTCTATTGTTATTTTCCCTTAATTAGACAGTTCCCTTCCATGGGTAAATTTCTTTGTATAAAATCTTAATACGTAAGTTGGTCTATATTCTAATCTAGAATATAAATTATTTGAAAAAAAAACAATCTCTTAGCAACAACTCTTAATATCTCATATTTTTGGGAAAAACCATCTAGGGTTTAATGAGTCATATTTTATTTCCAAATAGACATCTCAATATTATATTATAATGATAACCATGTGCATTCAAAATATAAAGTATTTTGCAAATTAATGGCATATACTTTCTATGTTGGATAATATATGATCAACATAGTTTAGTACCTTAAACATAGTGTATAATAAATATTGAAATAAATTTCATAAAAACTTCATGAGTGAAATATTTACTTATATGTTTACAATTGATTCCTCTTGCAAACTTAGGTGAGAAACACCTCAAACCATCTAACCATAGATTGGAAGGGCTCGTAAATTATTTTCTCTTCTTGTTCACTCTCAATTCAGCCATAGTCTCACTAGGGGATTAATATATTTAAGTTGTTGTAGTTTTATGTCTCATTTTAAGTCTCTCAGGACTAATCCAGTCCTCATTGTTTAACCGATACACCATTTCAAGTTTCCACCTTGCATTTTTCTAGTAATCAAGCAGCACCAAACTCATGGATTCTATGTTTCTCATAGTTCAAGAGTCACATTTTCAAGTCCTTTCAATGGTTCAAATCACAAGTAGCCTCCTGCTACAACACACCCAACATTGTCTCACTCTATGACTTATAGCGATCTATGCTTGAACCATACTACACTTGGATTTGGGTCATTTGTCCACACAAATACCCATCGCCTATTATGTCTACATTTTGTTTCTTTATGGATGAACCTTTTCCTATTAGACAACTCCCTTCCATGGGTAAATTTCTATGTATAAAATATTAATACATAAGTTGGTCCATATTCTAATCTATAATATAAACTATTTGATAACACACAATATCTTAACAACGACTTTTAATATCTCATATTTTTGCGAAATACGATCTAGGGTTTAATCAATCATATTTTATTTCCAAATAAACATCTCAATATTAAATTATAATGATAAACATGTGCATTAAAAACATAAACTATTTTGTAAATTAATGGCATGTACTTTCTATGTTGGATAGTATATGATCAATATAGTTTAGTACCTTAAACATAATGTAAGCTAAATATTGAAATAAGTTTCATAAAAAACTTCATGAGTGAAATATTTACTTATATTTTCACTATCGATTCCTCTTGCAAACTTAGGAGGGAAACACCTCGAACCATCTAATCATAGTCTCAAAGGTCTCATAAATGATTTTCCCTTCTTGGTCATTCTCAATCCAGTCATAGTCTCACTAGGGATTAATATATAAGTTGTTGTAGTTTAATTATGTCTCATTTTAAGTCTCTCACGACCGACCCAATCCTCATTTTTCAGCAAATACACCCTTCCAAGTTTCCACCTCTCATTTTCCATTAATCAAGTGACAACAAAATCAAGGATTCTATGTTTATGATAGTTCAAGAGTCACATTTTCAATTCCTTTCAATGGTTCAAACCACAAGTAGCCTCCTTCTACAACACACCCAATATTTTGTCACTCTATGAATTATAGGGGTCTATGCTTGACTAGATTGCACTAGGATTTAGGTCATCTATCCACATAAACATCCATCGCTTATTATGATTGAATTTTGATTCTTTATGGATGAAATTTATCTCTCTTGTCTCTTTATTTCACTATTTTCTATCTCTCCTAGTCTTATTATCTCTTGTATAAAATATGTCCCCCCTCTTTGATTTTCTTTTCTCTTTTATATTGGATGGGTTCTATTTTTAGAAAGTTAATATTGGTACAATGTAATAAAGACACCTTGCAAATTGGTTAGGGTTATGGGTGTATCTCAACATTATAGATTGTTCCTTGTTGAGAATGCCTAGGATGTTGAATACAATTATTAAGAATGTGTTTATGATTAAATTCCTAAGTTGGTTTATCCCTAATGAGACTTTGACCTCTCATCCTTCAGGTTTTTGTCCATCTGGTTTTATGAAGGAAATTTTAAATAAAAAATAACATCTTACTAACACACTCTCAACATCATTCAAGATATTCATTTTGATCATCATTTAAAAACCTTAGTATTAAATCAATTAACTATTTTGGGGATAGAATATAGGGATATTACACCTCCTTCTCCTTAAAATAACACCATCCTCTGAGTTCTTTAATTTTTAGTGATAATTTGTATTAAGTCCCTATCTTTTCCTTTATTCATATTGTTTTTGTCCTTTTCAACATATACCTATTTCATTCATCACATAACAAATATGTTAAAATAATATTCATAAATGACAAAATATATTATTAGTTATTAAAACTAAAATATGCTTTAAAAAAAAACATATCTTATGCATGAATATCCTTTCTCGAGAATCTTCCATATCTCATGTTCTATACACCATAATGCCACTTGTTTCAATAATCCTTTAGTTAGTCTTAGAAGTCCTTTATAAGTGTATGTATAAAGGTATTTAACTTCTCATGGAATTTCTGCCACATCTAACACATAGTTTTTATAATGGTGTGCATGCCCCACCAAACATGAGGATGATATTCCTTCTTTTCTACACAATCCCTTTGGCGTACCTTCTTATAGTCTCGTTAAAGGTGTGCATCAAGCAAAGGGATTTCACATTATTGCCACACATAATACAAGAGGGTGTTCTCTTCAAAACATTGTCAGTTCTCGTGCATAAAGAATTCAATCTAGAGGTCTTACAACCAGAGAATCCCTAAAGTTTGCTTAGTGGAACTTAGTGCATCAATGCGAAGCCAACATATTCATTGTGTTTATGAGGCAACCAATAACCATTTCCAATCCAATACATTGATTGGGTTTATTAGGCATTCCCTTGAACAATATAGTAAGCCAACATCTTTGTTTCATTCATTATTACTATTTTTATCTTTATTAGGTTAACTTTATTGGTTTTGCAGGGAACCTCCCTCCCTTTCATGCCTTAGTTAGTAGGGTGAAGGTTTTAATTAAGTTATTTACTATATCTTTTATAAGATTTCACTTATCAAACCTTTACCAACTTCCCAGAATAACCTAAGGCCCACTTGTTCAACCATTCCCTTCTCTTTCCAAATCTGTTTCATTTAGAAATATGATTTCATAATTATGAGGTCTCCTCATCATCTTGTTTGACTTTTGCATTTGCAGGATTTGTTGATTTGTTTATTTATTTTTCTGGACTTATTCTCCCTACGATATTCAAAGACACCTTCTTCTTGCAACACTATTCAACAATTAAACATTCATTAGTACATCCATACATATATAGTTTGCTTGTAAATAATTTCCAACTATCAACATATTGATTTGTAAGGAGCAACAAACATCATTTATATGTTTTTCAATCATGTCCATATATTCAATGTCTTTTCAACATAAATTTACTCCTTTGCTTGGTAACAATGCATTATTAGTTATATTCACATACTCTTTATAACACAATGAGTTTTTATTATCAAAAGTTAGTTCATGTCGCACTACCCTTTATCAATTCCTTCTTATTATCAAAAGTTAGCTCATGTCGCACTACCCTTAAGAATAGAACATGATTAAATAACTCCTCACTTTAAACATGTTTCATTCTTTTCAAATCACATGAATAAGTACTTTGCATTTACTTGTATTATGATTGCTAATCACTTCAGACATTACATGGTTAGGTACACTTTATAAGATGTAGTGGCATCAATAATCTTCCTTGAGACCATCCTTTACTTGTATTATGATTATTATGATTGTTAATCACTTGAGACATTACATGATTAGGTACACTTTATAAGATGTAGTGGCATTAATAATTTTTTTGAGACCATCCTTGTCTTTCTCATTGACAAGGATAATTCATTAATTTTAACTATATCATTAATATTGTTTTATCAAGCAAAATATGTCATATATTCTATAATCATAACATGGATTTATAGAATCCTGATACAAGTGCATCACTCAATTGATTAAAATAACTGGTCATCTTCTTCTTTTATGTTAGGGAGATATGATACCATACTCTATTCTTTATTTGCCTATTATTTGTAATATACCCTAATTTATTTTCTTGTCATGTAAGATATATTTGTTTGAAAATGATTTGTTTCTCCATGTTTATGTTATACTTGGAGTTGCTTCAAACTTTTCTTGTAACTAATAAATAAGGACAATTTTTCTTTGTAGTTAATGGATTATAAGTCTATTTGGGTTACTCCCTCCAAGTCATGGCTTTAATATGAATTTCATATCAGATTATTTCCTAAAGATTCATAAACAATCGTAGGGTAAATGCACCTTGTACAAAGACGATTGTCATTTCATTTGGGTTCAATTTTAAGTCTCTTTAATAACTCTTTACTGCTACTCAACTCTTGAGAGCGTAGTATTACCTTCCTAATATAATGCTTATTCATAATCCTTTTCATTTTTTTATCCTTTTGCAAGTCCAAAAAATTCGCAAACTATCATCCTTCACCATATAGAAGAGTTAATTGGTTAGTAAATATTATCATATATGAATCATTAGAGGATCATATTTTATGGAAATTGTTTTCACCACTATTAATTTATCAAAGGAACTCTTATTTCTATAATCTTAAAGCTTCTTGAATACCTATGAAGCAATCATCTTCCATTCATAGGCAAGATATAATTTCATCAACTAAAACTTCAATGCTTGTCATTCCTCACTATCTTTATTTCCTTTATGAGATCCCAGTTTTGAATAAATTTTTAAACACAAAGGAAATTCAACCATTCCATTTTCATCTATTTGGAGCCCAAGCTCAAAGGTTCGACTACTATATTTATATTGAATATGTTTAAGGATTCTCTTGTTATGATTGCTTAAATAAGCATGTTAACATACTTTACCTATTAATTAATATCAAAATTGTAACAATTTAAGAATTACCCATCCTTCTTCAACGAAGAGATGACTTTCCCTTATGAAAATAGGTAGGACAATTTTCAGCATAAAAAGTTGGGATTTTAATGATCTTTTGTTCGTAGCTCCTCTAGATTTGGAGTCTACTTTCATTTTCAGCTATTTAGACTCAAGGTCTTTCATGCCTTTTGTCTTGCACATAATTAAGTTTTCTTTATATAACCTATTTTGTCAAAAATATTTCTATTATTAGACAATCTTACAATCTATATGTCTTTGAATATTATACTATAATTGATCATGGCGCATTTTGTACACTCATCGATCCATGTTTTTCACTTCATCTAAGGCACATTTATTTATACCCAATAACCAATGATCCTGAAAAGTCCAACAATCATTTGTTTTTCTACCATATTTCACATATTGTAATACCTTGCTAGTAACTTTTCCTTTTATATTTCCACTTTATAAGCACCTTCCCTCTTCTTCTATCATAATTCATTATGAAAGATAATCGTAATATTTATTGAATCCCAATGTTTTAAATCATAGTCTTACTACACGAAATTTTTATTAGTAATTGCATAATGTATTTCAAGAATTAACTAGTATTTCTCTCTTTCACTATGTGCACATGGATTCTTTAACTTATAAAAAATGTTCCATCTTCTTTTCCAGCTCAATATGCTTAATCAATTTTTACATGAGATTTTTAGGGAAAGGTTTAATTTCCATCATTTATTAATACCTTCACTCTTATAATGGTCTTATAAATGTCCCCCCATAGTAACATATATACCTTACAATGGGTAAATAACCCATACAATATTCAACAAGGTTAGTTGGGATTCAAGTTCATAGTAATTTATTCAAATTACTTCGAACTACTCACAAGCCTTAGATCTAATACATTTTCTTAGTTTGTACAATTTTATTCAACTCTATAAAAATAATCCTTAATGTCTATAATTCAAAAGGTTGGGTTGAAGGCTCCTTTCCATTGAATATAGATGTATAATCATATAGATAAAATTTAAATATAAAACCCATCCTATATTAAGTGATTTTACAAAATTATAATAGATGCAAATCTAATGACTAAAGCCCCTTCTTTGGTAAATGTCTTTATCTCAAGTTCTAATTATTCTCTTTATTAATCAAATTCACCCAATTAATTTTAGATTTATCTTACCAAGTTGTTGAAGGCTTCCTTCTTTGAGGTGCAATTTCTTTTTACACTATCATTTATTTATTTGTTTAGGTATTGTTATATTTTATCCGAGTGATTCCATAAGGTTCATAGTGCTATAACCAACAACTCTAATACCATTTGTAATGTACCTAAATACACAATACAATTTCTTTTTACATTATCATTTATTTATTTGTTTGGGCAAAGTTATAATTTATCCGACTAATTCCATAAGATTCGTAGTGCTATAACTAACAACACTAATACCATTTATAATATACCTAAATACATGCTTAAATTTGTAGCATCAAGATCGATTCTCAATAGTGATATTGTACAACGCACATTTGGATTGTACTTGAGAAAGTCTTACCAAATTCATTCAAAAATTCAACCCGGTACTAATTATTTGATATGGGAGATTAAATTTAGTTTTTTTTTCATTAAAATATTGCTTCCTCAAGTTCAGGTTTCGACCTTTCACAGATATACATGATCTTTTAAGGTTTGAAGATATATAATTCATTATGTATAATACGTTATTGTTTTCTAAGTTGATTGGTTTTATATAGTAATAATGTTTCTGTGATTGGGTATGAATCATATACCATGAAGACGTGATTTGTTTATCATCCATTGTTTACATATTTACTATTCCTATATGACAAGGTTATCTTCCAAATCAAATGGGAAGTTGGGAAGTTGAGGCATTAATGCGGATTTTCTTGCACATTTACAAGGGTATACATGGAATCTAGGTCCTACGATTGGTGTATTTATATCACTCCCACCTTCAATCTCGAGACTTGAGAAATTATTATAGAGTGCTCAAGGGTGTAAACTTGTAATTTATCATGTTTTGAATATTCAACTTGTAGTCATGGTAATACCGCCCATAGTTTGTCCATGTATCATTCAAACCTAAATTATCACTCGAATTGATTATTATTTTCTTTCAGTGATGTATCTACTGTAAAAGTATTCTTTCCTTCCTAACATTCTTCACTCATCTCCTTGAACTGGAATTACTAGATGTGTATTATTCCAAAGGTATATCGATGAAGTTGGTAGACAATTCGACCGCTGTAAAAGGTGATCATTTACTTTTTATAGCTCTGATTTTCTACTATTATGAGTTGCACAGTCATAATGGTTTCGAGCTTCATTTCTTATAATTAGAGACCTCTTTACTCTTTACAAGTAACTCAAATTCTCATGATTTGGGTGGATCCACATTGGAGGGTTTCCATTTTATAACACAAAGGTCCCTTGTGGTAGGTAACTTCTCTTTATCTTGTTTTCATTGAGCTAACTTTTCAGGGGTTCCTAAGAGGTTTTATTTCACTCAACGAGCTCTTAGTTAACTATGAAATTTACAAACAGTAACATTGTGGTTTGTTTTGAGGGCCTGAACCCTGTATCAAGTTTATCAATTTGTCATAATTAAGTATCTGGATGAATCTATTCTCACTCACAAATGGGATTTATATGGTGATAAAAAAGGGTAAAATACCTCTCCTCGTCGACAATTTAGGTATTCAACTTCTTGTTCTATATTTCAATTTATTATGGTTTTTGAATGGGTGTCAAAATCTCATCTCTTGTTCATTGTTCATTAGCTCACGAGTCTTCTATAGTTTTGCAGGTCGATTAGTGGTTATAGGAAGTCACCATACTACTAGGTTACTACCCCACACCTCCCGTTAGTACTACATTACATGATATAAATTACTTATATATTTCCTTTTAATTTTTGGGGTAAAATTCCTTAACAAGTCATTCTATGGAGAAAATGATGCTTACACTTGGCCTTTTAACCTCAATACATAATTGTCATGTAAATTTAAATAGTTGGTTGGTTAGTGGTTTCAATTTTAGAGTTTCAAGCTAAGATCCCTTTAGCCAAAATATTTTATTTATTTAACATTTAAGGGAGAACATTCCCTTAGCAAGTTAGCCTGTACATTGGAAAACTCTAATTGTTAATATTTCCATTGACATTATCGAATGTTAATTCGAAATTGATGAGATAATTTATCCCTTTTTTCGTATCATGAACTAGGTTGTAATTTGAAATGCATTTCATTCTTCATATCATTAAAAGGGTTACTAAATATTGTAAGTCGTATTCTTTTTGTTTATACCATCTTGTTGGAACCTAAGGTTTTGTAGGTTCATCACACTCCTAGATCTTCATGAGATAGTCAATCGATAGAATACAATCGATTAACAAAGCATTCAACTAGAGGATCAATTGGGAGAGCCAAATACTTGACTGAATGATCGACGAGGGCGTGGTTGGATTGAATACAACAACTGACTAACCTATTAGATGTTGCATATTTTGTGGAAACAGTTAGAACCAATGACCGCTATTTGTGGATTATATCTTCCTCACTTCAAGGGCGTTTGTTAGATATTATGAATATTTCATATGCTAGACTAGATATCATTAGTGTTCAATCCAAATTCACAGCATAAGCATCTACATAATCACTGAAAGAATCACAATCACAAGATAGACACAATATTTATCCTGGGAAACCCTAAGGGGAAGAAAACCCAACAAAACTTCCTCTATATAAGATGTATAAGATAAAACCCCAAAACATGTACTCTCATCCTTGTTGATCTCTCTCTCTCTCTCTCTCCTATGTGCTACATAAGTGAGCGAGTCTGTGTTAAAATAAGAAGAACAACTCTTCTATTTATACACATTGAGCCAATTGACTTTTACCCTAAACAAGTCGGCCCCATTAAACTCTTTGGGTTGACTTCACCTAGGAAGACTAAAAACAATATTTTATTTTATTCATTAGGGTGCTAATGACCCGACTTACAATGGAGGATTTACCTCATGAGTCTATGATGATCATTTACAATAGTAACACCCCAATAGAGGAATAATAACATCTGCCTTGGGTTACATCAGTAAAATACATTTAGAATATCCTTTAAAGTTACAATATTTCAACACCCTCCCTTAAAGAGAACGTTATTCTATTGACAACATCATCATAGACTATAGGAGTAACAAGAGAGAATATCTTCAGCAATATCGAGGTAATACATCTATATGTCATAGGAATTTTTCATCGTTCTTTAATGTCTTCATCTTCTACATCACACGATCACTTGATCCTTTTGCAGCAACACTTCGATCTTTCGATCCTTCGTAGCAACACTTCAATCTTCTTGATCCTTTGCAGTAGTACTTCGATCTTTGATCCTTTGGAGCACTTTCTATCTTCTCGATCCTTCGTAGCAACACTTCGATCCTTTGTACTTCAATCTTCTTGATCCTTCGTAGCAGCAACACTTTGATCATTTCGATCCTTTGTAGAATCACTTCGATCTTCTCGATCCTTTGCAGTCACACTTCGATCTTCTTGATCCTCTGCTGCCACGCTACCTACAATACACATGATCTCTTTGTGGGATGATCAATCCCTATCACTTTAGGACATAGGTTAAAGGATGATGCAATCCTCATCAGTTTGGTCCATAGTATCGACTAGCTAAATCATCTACAACTAAATGTAGATCTCGACCGCACCGATATGCATGCCCTATCATCTGTAAGGACTCATCGTAGACCATCCATACCACTAAGGTTAGTACCACTCCTAAGTGAGTGTTATATTACGGTGTCTACACACACATGTATACATACTCTTCCATGCAAGAGTATTGTTTGCAGAGCAGATCTCGACCACAAACAAAATGTCAGCCCTCATCATAGAAAATTCTTACCACTGAGGTTAGGGCCACTCCCAAGTGAGTGTTATACTATGACGTCCATGAGTACTCATCATAGAGCATCCTTTCTACTGAGGCTGGGATCACTCCCAAGCGAGTGTTATTCTATGGTATCTACATATAAATGTAGGCACACTCTACATACAAGAGTATTGTCTACATACAAAATGTCGATCCTGTCGTCCATGAGGACTCATATGACAGCATCCTTACCACTGAGGTTAGGACCATTCCTGAGCGAGTGTTATTCTATGGTCTCCACAAATGAATGTGGGTACTCTCCATGCGAGAGTAGCATCTGGAGGGCCATCCTTAGTAAGGACCACTCTCATGAACATTGTGTTATACTTGCCATCCTCAAGAGAGGATATTATCATACACAAGTGAATGTCAGACCTTGTCAGCGTCAATGTCATCCCATCATCGATGTCAGTCTTATCATCACTCCCCCTCTCCTGGGAGGATCCATATTATCAACCTTCTCCCCCTTTGTTTAAGGATGGTTCATATCTTCGACCTGCTCTTCCTTCCCGAGGGGAGTCAATATATTCGACTTATCCCTCCTTATGAAGAGAGTCCATATCTTTATCATTTGTAGTATCATCAATGTTCCTCCTTGCGAGGAAAGTATTTTTGAACTACACCAAGCTTGTCACGGAAATATTTAAAATTTACTCGAGATAGATGCTTGGTCAGTACATCAGCAACTTGCTCATCGATACTCACATACTGGAGCTTTATAGCTCCCTTTTGTACCATATACCTTATATAAAAATATCGGATTTCTATGTGCTTTTATTTAGCATGGAACATCGGATTCTTTGTCTTCTTTATGCAACTCTGGTTGTCACAAAGAATCACTGTGGTGTCCATCTCTATGTCAAATAATCCTGACATCAGTTTCCAAATCCATATCGCTTCACAACTAGCGGAGCAAGATGCTATGTACTCTACTTCAGATGTATTGAGACCAACAATGTATTGTTTCTTACTAAACCATGAGATCATGGCAGATCCCAAACAATAACATCCACGTGAGATGCTATTCCGATCTGCGGCACTTCCTTCACAATTTGAATCCATATATCCATATAATATGTAGTCATGATCTCTACCATATTAAAGTCCCAAGTCTATTGTACCTTTTAGGTACCTCATCACATGATTTGCAGCTATTAGGTGAATTCGTCCGGGTTTAACTAGATAATGACTTAAGGTGTTCACAACAAAGCATATATCTGGCCTTGTATTCATCAGACACATCAATGATCCAGTGATCTGTCTGTACTGATTCATGTCCACTAACTTTGATGAATCATCAGATAACAACTTAAGGTTGGTTTCTGTGCATGTGGCCATGGATTTACAATACAACATATCAAATATTTTCAAGATTTCTACTCCATACTTTCCATGGTTTAGAAAGATTCCTTCTGGGCTTTGCCACACTTCCAACCCTAGGAAATAATGCATCAATCCAAGATATTTCATCTTGAATTCTTCATCTAGCTTCTTCTTTCTCTCTGTGATCTGTTTCCCATTTCCTGTCAGAAATAAATCATCCACATACAGTAATAGTATGACATGTTCATCATTCATAACCTTCATGTAAAGGTTAGGATCAACTTTACTCTTGGTAAATCCCAAGCTTGTCAATAATCTATCTATTCTACCATACCAAGCTCTAGGATCTTGCTTTAGTCCATACAAATCCTTTTTCAACTTACATACATGAGTCACTCTGTCTTTGACTTCAAATCCTTGTGGTTTTTCAATTTAAGCCTCTTCCTTAATCATACCATTAAGGAAGGATGTCTTTACATCCATCTGGTGTAGATCCCACTTCATCATGGAAGCAAGTTCCATGATGGTTTTGATGGAAGTGTACCTCACTATTAGATCAAATGTTTCTTCATAATCAATTCCCTCTTTTTGAGAGAATCCTCTAGCCACAAATATTGCCTTGTACTTTTCAGTACTTCCATTAGCAATATATTTTATCTTATAGATCCATTTCAAAGATACCGCACTTTTGTTTTCTATTTTGGGTACTGTATCCCAAACATAATTCTTCATCATCGACTGGTATTCTTCCGTCATTGCTTCAACCCATTCTTTCTTCTATGAACTTCTTCATAGCTTGTGGATTCTTGATCTACCGGGTCACACATCAAAGCTACATAACTAGAGTATGGCTTTGATATTTTGCTTATTCTTCTGGAGCCTTTTGGAGCTCCATATCTCTCTTCTTCTTGTATGGTTTATCTTACCCAGGCAGGTTTTCTCTTTCGAGAGATATCCATAGTAGGGGGTTCCTAAGGTTCTAGTATATCATGATCTTCAGATTCTACTACTTCAGAAGAGGGTTCAACTTATACCATTTCAGGAGGTACATCCTCTTCATGTACTTCTTCAAGCTGACACCTTCTAGATTTATTAAGAGTTGTCTCTTCATCAAATGTTACATCCCTACTAATCTCAATATGATGGAATCCTGAAATGTATATCCTGAAGGCTTTGGAGACTTCAAAGTATCCAACAAATATTCCCTTCTTTCTAGAAGGATCCAACTTGGTTCTCTTCTCTTTTGAAATATGTACATATAATGGGCAACCAAATATCTTGATATGGCCAACTTCAAGTTTCTTTCTTGTATACATCTCTTCAGGAGTCTTGAATCCAAGATCATTTTGAGATAATCTATTCTGTACATTAACGATTGTTCTTGCTGCTTCATCCCACGGGTGCATGGGGAGGTCTTGGTCATGAATCATGGTATCCACTACTTCCACAATGGTTTTATTCTTTCTTTCTACAACACCATCTTGTTGGGGATTATATGAAGTGGTTATTTCCCTCTTGATTTCCGCCTCCTTACAAAATGCTTCAAAATCCTTTGAAGTGTATTCTCCACCATTATCTGATCTCAGTGTCTTGATTCTTCTTTCTGAGTGGTTCTCTATCAAGGCTTTGAATTCCTTGAATTTCCTGAACACTTCACTCTTTTTCTTCAAGAAGTATATCAAAGTATTTCTTGAATAGTCATCAATAAATGTGACATAATATTCATATCCACTTAATGATATGGAGGGAATAGGACCACATATATAAGAATGAATTAGCTCCAACTTACCTTTAGTCTTTGTTTCACTTTTCGGAAAGGGATTCTTGATGTTCTTTCCTCTTGGTAGAGCTGCAAGATACAACACTGTATACTAACACAAGGAAGGTTGACATGATTGGTGTTGTAATCACACAGATCACACAAGGTTACCAATAATACACATTAAAAGCATACATACATAACAGAGACAAGAGACAAGAACAAGTAAGTGGAATAACAGATTATATTATCATGAAAGGGTCCATACAATACAGAGAACTGAATCGAGTTCTCATCTGGCTCAACAACCTAATATATATGAATTACAAACAGTTACAAATAACTACCTGTCGGTTCAGTCAACCGACACGACCTTATGTGGCTAACCTAATCTCTAATTAGTCGGCTTATCGACTTAGTTTACTGATCGACTAAGTCGACTGTCATTCTAGTCGGCTTACCGACTTGCTCCTCCAACATCTCTCCCACAAACAAAACATTTCTTCGTCCTGAAGAAACAAGGAGGTACCAAAATTTCTTTTCCTGTCGTAAGTAGTTATTTCTGTATTTGATCTTCATGGACTGTGAAGTATGATGGTTGGTCTCTTCTGTACATAGACTTTGACAATTGCTTCAGATGTTACTACCAGCTAATGTTGGAATTCCATCCAAATTTGCAGTACCTTTTGAATGTCGATGGTTAATGCAGTCAAATTTGATAATATTGACATCTTTTCTTGAATGGAAGGTTCTGTTATTCTTTCCATGTCGGGACCCATAAACTAGTCCTTTTCCTCTGCTGTTTCAAAAAGTCGTTTCATCTGTGGGCAGATGATGTCTATTTTTTCTAAACTTGGAATTGCTTGCTATGCCCATTGATATGCTTGTCGCTCGAGCTTCTATAATTTGGTTGTTTCAAGCACTATTTGATTTTCAATTGTGCTTCTTAGTGTTTCCTCTGTGCTCTTTCTCTTTTCAAGCACTTGGATTTATTGTCGGGTCTATCGGGTTTGCTGATAGACTTGCCCATAATAAGCAAGCCAATCTCTTAGTACTTCTTCCGTAATAACTGACTCCTCCATGTGATCTTGGAGTACCTTGTATGCTTCTGAAAAAGCTGTATGCGGCTGCATCAATGGTTGAGCTGTTTCTTCCTTATGTTCCTTTCTTGTGTCCTGCATCTGTGCCTGTAGCATCGACACCATGCTCTCAAACAACCGATAAGCTTTTTCTAGCGGCTTGTCAGTGTCGACCTCTGTCGGTCCAGGTATCACATATTACACAAGGTTTTTGCATTTGTTAAGGAACTCGACTTCTTCTTTTTCATTGTTGTCGAGCTCCTTATGTCTATTCTAGCTCCTTGTTTTTCCTTCTATTGCCAATGTTTCTAGGAGTTTCCCTAATTCTCCATCCCTCAGCTTGGTTGCATCGACTGCAGTGGTCAACCCAAGTTGACTGATATGGACCCTTGTCGTCTGTCCTTGATGGTCCTTCTTCTTTTTCTGCTTTTGCTGCTCTACTTGCTTTGGCACCTGTGTACCTGCAAGAGTCAAAATTGGATTGTCTGGTTGCTGGCTAGCAATGGTTGATGGTATTTCTGGTTGGGTCAGTTGGATGACTGCTGCAGCTGGTTGTGCATCTGGTTGGTTGGATACAGAGGGTCCAAATGTGGATGCAGTTGGTTCTAATGGTTGCGGTGGAGGTGGTTCTGGTGCAGTTGGTTTGAGTACATGTTCTGGGTTGGGGGGAGGTGGTGATGGCATTGGTGAATGGTCGGGTGTGATTGGGTTGGCAGAGGTATGGTCGGGCGATGGGTCATGGATCTGTGCTAGTGAATCTTGAAGATTAGAGAATAGTTGGTCGATTTCTTGATTTATTTCCTCCATGTTTTCTCCTTCCTCATCTCCGGTTGGTTCAGAGGCTAGTGGGTGGGGTTCGGGGATGGTCGGGATGATAGATGTAGTCTGAATTGCGGCAATGGTAACTTCTTTGTCAGGGTTTATTTGAAATGTTGAACTTATGACTGCCACAATCTTCAGCCTCTAGGGTACTTGTCTAGGTTGGGGAGCGGGTAGTCTGGATCCACCAACTTCGAACAAAGGGGCTTTGGTGGAGAGCTTTTGTACCGAAGTGAGTAACTCAGGCAATTTTTCAATGTATGCCTGGAGGTCTCTGTCTCGGTCGAACCTTTCCTTCAAGGTCTCCAGCATAGCATTCTTGCATATGTCGAGTGGGCTTATGGAAGGAGGTTTTGGAATTAGCTCTTGCATTATTTTGGCCGGAGACGGGGGTGGAGGTGTAGACACGATATCCACCACATTTTCAGCCGTTGAAGTGTTTGTGCTTTTCGCCTTCTTTGGCCGACCTTGTTGTGCCCTTGCTTTGACAAATCTTTGGAACTGGGTCTCCACCGAAACTTTGTTTGCTGCGGCATCTTCTATAATGTCGCATCCCATGGCTGCCAGTTCTTCCTCATTTTCCAAGGACTCTGGAATGATAAGCTTGCGCTTACCTTTCCCCTACTCCTGTTCCTAAGTTTTCTTTCTTTTTCTTGAGGCTGTTATCTCCTTCGACAATTTGCTTATGTTTTCTTTGGTGACAACATACTCTAGATATTCAATATCTATTTCTCCCCTTGGGTCTTGAGTTGAGACGATGCTTTCTTCAGCCGGATTGGTTACCTGCTGTTCTATTTGTGTCTCTTCCCTTTGCGCTGTTAGAGGTTTGATTACGATTTGTAGTCACCCGGTGCCTTCAACTAGTGTCTCCTCCGACACAAATGTGCTGATGTATAAGTTGAGCTCGTAATATTCCTCCTTCTCCTGGTCTATCAACGGCTCTTCTATCGAGAGGTCTATTTCTTTTGCTCTTGCCGGTATCGACAGTTTTGTACTTGCTTGTCGAGTTAGCTCTCGAAAAATCTCTTCGACTGTCGGGTAGTAGTCGAGATTCCTTGCCTTTGCCTTGGTGCCCTGCATGTACCACACCGTGGTATGGTCGAGTTCTAACTGGATGTGGGAATTTTTAGGCAGACTTCGTCGGATGTTCTGGGGCACCCTCCAACTGGTTGTGCGGAATTTCAACTGTTGGAACTAGTTTTCTAACAACACTTTTCCTTTTGCAAGTTCCTTCAATGTTCCATTATGGGAGAACGGTTTGAATCTCCACATATGGAATTTTGTCGATTCTTGAAATTGTTTGTCTCTGAAAGGGCACAAGGAGGACATGATTATCCATAACATAAGGGATGGGAACCTTATAATTCTTCCCAACTCCTAGAATTTTTCACAGATGCCTTTGAGCATGTCGAGGACATACTCAGTCCATCTGTATATCTTTCCTGCATCAGCAATGGTATTCACTGCACCCAACATATCCAGTTTGAGGTCGCTTCCTCGACCTGTCAGTGTAAGTGCAGTGGCTATGATTTTAGCAACTATTTGCGGCGTTCGAGCTTGTATTTGGCTAATCATTAGCCCTTTTGAGTTTTCGACTGACGCTGATCCTATTAGCTCCTCGACCAGTCCTTATTTTATACCGAATGGTACTGGTTCACCTTGGTTTGATAGACCTGTCAATTTGTAGATTACTTCCCCAGAGATGTCGACTGGTCTGTCAAAGTAAAATTTGCTGTTGTGGTACCGACTTATGATAAATTTCACTGCGGTTTATTTTGTGCCTCCAAAACTGGCCATGAGCAGTGCATTGATGTAATTTACAATGGTACTGTGGTTGATTTTCTTTGCAGCTATGGTAGGCTTTTTATCGACATAAGCCCATTATTTTATCTCAACCCATAATTTTGTCCATGATCTCTCCTGAACCTTAGCGTTCTTCATGTTCTTTAATCTCCTTACTAATGGTGTCTCTGTAGTTTGTAGTTCTTTGGCCTTGGCTGCAGCTCTGGTTTGTTTTGGTTCCATCTTGTCAGTTTGCTAGTCAATTTTACTTCGGTATTCTTAGGTTTCAGTCGTCTGGTTGGTCAGTTTATCTCTCTATTTGAAATGCAGTAAATGATCCTTTGGCGGTTCAGTATTTATAGTTGATGCATTTGATGTTTTTGTCGATGGGTGTATTAATTGCGGACGTGATGGCCCAACATGAACACTTGAGTTTACGTTAATGGTGATTTGGTTTTGGCGCTAGTAGTCATGAATGCGTGATGGGATTGTCGAGGTTGTTGGTTGATATCAATCATGAAAATGGTTGATGGCGTTATGTCGATGGGCGTGATATCGGTTGTCGTAGTGGTGATTTCCTGCCATACTTCTTTGTGTATTTCGATCCTATTTTGATTTTTGGATTTTCAGATTTTTATAGATTTTGTTTAACCGTTATGGTCGTTATTTTTTTTTGTACCATTTTAGTTGGGCACTGTTAACAAGTTTCTGAAATACTATGCCTTGTAACATCCTTAGTTGGACTGATCCGTTGGCATGTATCTCTTCGACAACATAGGGTCCCATTCATTCTGTATGTAGTTTTTTAGGTTTTCCTTTTACCTGGCTATTGTATAGTAAGGAAAGGTCTCCTACTGACAAGTTTTTGTTTTTGATGTTTCGATCGTGCCATGCCTTTTGTTGTTGTTTCTGGATTTCTTGATGTTGTATTGCGATTAGTCGGTGTTCTTCTAGTTTACTTATTTATAACAATCAGTCCTTTATTCCTTGTTCGACATCGACATGTAAAATCTCTGCGATAATAGGTGTATGTTGTCGAAAGTGTAGTGGAACTACTGCTTCTGGTCCATAGACTAGTCGAAATGGTGTTTGGTCGGTTGAACGCTTGTATGCTGTTCTGTATGCCCATAGTACTATAGGTATCTTTTCATCCCAGTTGTCTTTGTCAGTGTTGCATATTTTGTTAATCCTTTTGTTAATGTTTTGTTAAATGCTTCAATTGCTCCATTCAACTGAGGGCGGTAAGCTGTACTCCGATAGTGGTCGATTTGGAACTGATATGTTAGTGTTTCAATAGTTTTATTAATAAAGTGTGTTCCCTGGTCACTGATTAGGGTCAGTGGAAATCCAAATTTGGTAATGATATTCTCATAGATAAATTTAGCAGTTATTTTGCTGGAACATGTGTCAACTGGTTCTGCCTATGCCCATTTGGTTACGTACTCAACTGCAGTTATTATGTTCCTTGCACTTGTTCTTTTTGTTGGTGTGGGAAATGGTCCTATGAAGTTGATAGCCCAAATTTCAAATGTCAAACTTGGGTTTACTGATATCAGGGGCATTTCTGTACGAGGTAGGGGTCGACCCAGTCGTTGACATCTGTCACATTGGCTTACAAAATTTTTGCAGTCTTTGTAAAGTGTCGGCCACCACAACCCTGATTGCTGTATTTTCTTTACAGTTGTGTCTGCTTGAAAATGTCCTCCAGTAGGTCCGTAATGTGCTTCATGCATAATATTATTTCTTTCATGTTCCAGTACACACCTTCTGAGGATGTCGTCTAAACCCATTTTATATAGGAATCCATTTATGAGGCTATAAGGTGCAGCTTTCATGGCTAGGATCTATTTCTTATTCATATTCATGCCTTCTGGTGCTTGCCCATTTTCTAAGAACTGTGCTATTTCCTCCAATTTTGCTGGGACTACTTCTATTGGAAATAGATGTGCATTCGGTAAGTCATCTTCGACTCCTGTCGGTTCTTCTCTTGTGTCGATTCTGGATAAATGGTCAGGACCGATATTTAACATACCTGGTCTGACGATGACTTCGAATTCAAATTCTTGGAATAGAAGTAGCCATTGACAAATTCTTCCATGGTGTAGAGGCTTATTTACAAGGTATTTTAGTGCTTGGTGGTCGGTGTAAAAGATAAATGGATTAGCTAGTAGGTAGTGTCGATATTTTTGTGGTGCGAAGACCATTCCTAATGTTTCTCTTTCTGTTGTCGAATAGTTTCTTTCATCTTTATTTAGTTTTCTGCTACTGTAAACTATAGGGCAGTCCATTCCATCATCTCCTGGCTAAGTTAGGATTTCTCCTATTGCTAGGCCCGATGCGTTGATGTGTACATGGAATTTGATCGACCAGTTTGGAAACCTTAGGATGGGTGCTTCGACTAGATTTATTTTTAGTTTTTCAAATGATATGTTGCACTCCTCTGTATAGTCAAACTCCTGATCCTCTCTTAGCAATTCTTCCAGTGGGTATGTCATATCTGAATAGTGTCTTATGAATTTTCTATAATATCTTGTATGACCAAGTAGTGCCCTGACTTGTTTTGGATTCATCGGTGGTTTTAAGTCGAGGATGATTTTTATTTTTGCGAAGATGACTTTAACACCTTATTTACAGACAATGTGTCCTAATAGTATCCCTATAGGAGTTAGAAATATGCACTTCTTGATGTTCAGAGATCGTTGGATTTGTCTGCATCATTCTAACATAAGCCTTAGCCATTTACAATGGTATTTTAGTGTAGAGTATATTGTCCAATCGTCGAAATACGCTGCCATTGTTTTGTAAATGTACTCCTGAAACGTTTTAACCACAATCCTTGAAAAGACTGTAGGTGCACTTTTAAGTCCAAAAGGCATAACCTTGTAAGTAAATGAGCCAAATTCACATACAAATGTTGTCTTTTTCTGATCTTCTTTGGCTATTGGTACTTGATTATAACCTGAGAATCCATCTGTAAATGAGTAGCATTCATGTCATGCGACCTCATTTAAGATTTCATCTGCATAAGGAGTTGGAAATGGGTATGTTAATGTACCTTTATTGAGTTCTCTGAAGTCGAGACAGATACTTAGCTTGGTTGGATCATGTTTCTTTGGTTGAACCACCATTGGAATTGCCCATTCTGATTGGTCATTAGGGTAGATGATTCCTGCTGCAAGCATGTTATCAATCTCTTTCTTGACTATCTCTTTGTATTTATGAGCTAGTTTATATGGTCTTTTCTTTATAGGTCAAACATCAGGTTTAATGTTGATCTTCATTTCACCCATTTCATGTACTAGACCTTTGAGATCCTTATAGTCTCTAGAAAATACATCCTGAAATTCTTTTAGTAGGTTTACTATCTCTGTTGTCTGTGCTTCAGTCCAGTAGTCTCCAATTTTTGCTATTTTTGGTTGATCATCATTTGATATGTCTACTTCTTTGATTTTCACTTTAGCGTCTAACCATTCAGGGACTTTTGTCTCATTGATTAATCGAATCCCTTCTTTAAACTGTGAAAATGTAGTAGGAAAGTCTGTTGTAGTCATTCGGTCGATGTATTCCTTGTCGGTTGTCTCAACTTTGAGTACTGTGCAAATTGGTTTTGTTGTTTCGGCATGGTTTGATTTCTATCTAAAGCTTTTCCCTTCCAAATTTTCATTTTCCATTTGTAGTCTTGTTGAATGTGGAATTTTCCTGGTTGGTATATTATTGCATTTTGTTGTCAATCAGTCATGCTTTAGGGTTTTGTTTTCTATCGATTGTACAAATGCTTTGATCTGTTTTTCTGTTTCGACCAAATTCTCATTTTGCGGTACAAAGTTGAAATCTTTGATAAAATTCTCTTTGAGTTCATGCCATAGGAATGTTTCACCTCGAGATTCTTCCATTTTGTACCATTTTTTTGGTAATTCGGCCAGTGTTGATGGGAATAGGTGTGGCCATGTACACTCATCTTTATATCCAAGTCTTCTCCATTCTTTTTCACATGTCTTTATGTGGTTTTCTGGATCTTATCCTTGGGTAAATATAGGTATCTGATCCTGGTTGGTTCACTTCTTTCCTCCAAATATTTCTACAAAATAAGTCGAAGCTGTTGTCCATGTCTGCAGTCTTGACTGATGGGTATCCTACCATCTAGCAGCTTGTCCTATAAAAGTTTCCACTAAGCTTTGTAGTTGGCGATGTTCACCAATGTTCCTAGATACTTGCTCTATGTGCATAATTGGTGATTCTCTTTCTTTATATCTTGGGATTTTTGTGATATTTATATTTGTTGGTTTCAAGGTAGGATATTCCCTAGTTTTCTTCTCAAATATTTTGGGGATGATGGACACCACAAAGCATTGTCTAACTGGTTTCTTTTGTACTTTTTGAATGGTCTAGCATCCTCTTGCTTTTGTTTCATAGTTTTCAACCTCCCAATCATATAGTTTTGCGTTTGAATTATATCCTACTGAGTCTTGGTTTCCTAAGTAAAGTTCACCATATATATTGGGTTCTGTGTAATCTTCATTATTTTGTATTTTATATAGCTGTCGAATGTCAACTTCTTCATCAATTGGTTCTGTCCAAGGTTCTCCTTGGGATGGATGAATAGGTACAATGACCTTTTGTCTGTTTCCTTTTAATTTTATTCTTTCTTTGTCTAAGGATATCGAGGCTTTCATTTTTCTTCCCCAAGGTCGACCTACTAACACTGGGAAGGAGCTGGATCCTTCCTTAGGGTCAATAATTTCAAAGTTGACTTTGGTCGATATTCCTTTTATCGTTGCGTCAACATTTTTCTATACTCCAATAGGTTCAATTAGGCCTTAGTCAGCTAGTTTTAGGTATATGCCTGATTCGTATAATCGAGGTTTGCCTAACTGTTCCAATGTGTCTCGAGTCATAATATTTACCTGTGATCCAAAATCGAGCACGATTTGTCGGACATGGCATCCTTTGATTTCCAGGTCGACAAGTATGTCGACATCACGTTTATCTTTTTGATTTAGACTGCACATACTCTTTGTTTGTTTTTCAGTGTTGTTGTTGTGTCTTATTTTATATAATAAGTTGATGAATTGAGATACTGAGTTATCTTTTTGTACTAACTGTAGTAACTCTTTTACTGTGTTATGTCGGTTGCCATCATCTTCTTCTTGTCGGGAAAATTCTCTAAATACATTTGTTGCATCTTTATATATTTGTTTTTCTTTAACTGGGTCAGGATAAACATTCCTTTCTTTGATTTTGCTTATTCATGGGTTATCATTCCCAATTTTTGTCCCTTGTCGGGTTACTATATGCAAATTCTTTGTATTAATTATATCATCTTTTTGCACACACGACAAGACATTAAAATTTTTATTCTTATTTATTTTTTCAAGCATAGTAGGGCAATCCTCTAATGAGTGATCCCCTACTCTACAACTAGTAGAGAATTTTAGGCCAGTCCTGTCCTTGTATGGACAATCTGCATATTAGTGTCCTTCCTTGTAACATGTGAAACATTGGATGGGCCGACGTGGTCGGGGCTGACATGGTCGGTTGTCTCGATTCCCAGAGAATCGACCTCGACTTCCAAATCCTCCACGTCGGTTGTCGAATCGGTGCTTATATCGACGACCATCGAAACTTTGTTCATTATTTGCATTACTTCGTTGATTAGTCTCATTGTTCTGCATAATTGCATTCGTCTGTAGATTGCCTGGTAATTTTGTTGATTCTTTAGATTCAGGTGGTAGTCGGTGGTGGTATGATTTTTAGTTTCACATATTGCACACCATGATTCTTTGCCATTCTTCATGTTGAATGGGAAATCTTTTGTGGTGTGCTCTCCATGCTCTTGGCATATGTCATAGAAACATTTTGTTTGTACAAATCGAACATCTTGTCGGCTCATATCCTTTCGACAGTTGTCCTTTGAATGTCCAGCCGTCGAGCATTTCGTGCACCAAATATCCTGACTCTTAAGGTTTAGCTCTTTTGAATATTTCTACATGATCTCAAGTTGTTCCTCCAGTCTGTGATCCGTGGGGTATGATGGAATGTCTTCATCCATTTCTACTTGTAGAGCTTTCGTAAGCACATCTTCATAAGTTTTGAATGTCTCCAGATTGATGTGTCGACGAATTTTCTGTGACAGACCTGTAAGAAACCCCTTGGATTAATAGTTGCTCATCAATGACATAATCCAACTGGCTGAGAAGGTATTTCCATTGTTTGTCGTAGTCACAGACAGTTTCTCCTGACTTCTGTGATGTTGTCTTCAATTTATTAGCTGCCCGATGTTTTGCATCTGGAGTTTTAAAGAATGGAAAAAATTTCACTTTGACTTCTGCTTTAGTCACTCTGAGAGTTCTTTCAGAAAAGGTCATATACCATGTTAATGCCCTTTTCCTTAAGGCACCAGCAAACTGCACCATCTATCTGTATTTATTTGTGACTTGGTTTTCCTCCCATGTCTATTCATAGATGAACCAATGTCATTTGGGATCCTCGTCACCCTCATATAGAGGGATGTGTGATGACCCATGACCCATGTCAGAGTCACTATCATTGTCTTCTTCATGAGGTGGCGGTGGTGGGGGTGGTGGTGGGGGTAGTGGGATGTTTTTATTCCTTTATGTAGAATTATTGTTGAAAGAACTCTTGTTTCTATCGGTCATCTTAGTCGTCGTTTCTTCTCTGACAAGCAGTCAGTCGGGGTTGACTTCTCTTGTCTATGTCCAACTACAATTATTTGTTTGTAGCTCCAAATTTTTTGTATCTTCCAAAGCTGTATTTGGCAGGGGGGTGCTCCTTCGTATGTCAGGTAAAGTAAGTGGATACTTCGGTTGGAGGGTATCGCTTGAAGCGTGACCCAATTTCCTTCTTCTGGTCGATATATAAGTAGATGATTATTATCGTTTCTCTCCTCGTCTAGTCGGCTCCATATACCAAAGTCACCAACTCTTAGTCTGAGGTCCTCTTCAACAATGGCTTGTATCCTGGTACTCAGATTTGTCGGAGATAGAGGTCTTACCTCCTGGGAAACTTCTAATTGGAGAGCTTCTCGCTGCTCTATCCACAAATATTCTTCTGTAGGGGACACTTCTTCTTCCACACCTTCTTTTTGTCGGTCATGACCTAACTCTGGTGGATTTCTCTCTTGGTATGTCACCCTAGTACTCATTCCTCTTTGCAGTGCTATAGCTCTTTCTCTTCTTTCTTCCCTTCTTTGCAGCCTCTTCTCCCTCTCTATTTTCTAAAAATCCGCCGTACCTTTGTGTGAAACTGTCCTTTCGATTTCCTTTTTAGGCTGACTTCATTGCTGGTGAGTGGTATCTCCTTAGTCGACCGGAATCCTCTCCACTTTACCTCAACATACGACCATCTAACCCCCCATTTCCTACCCGACGATTTAGAAATCCTGGATAGTTCTGTTTATTTTCTTAGGAAGTATTCCCACTCCCTTTCGGAAATTAATTTCTCCCACTTATTTTGTTTCTCCACCCAGTTAGTATTTTGTGGCGGTTCACGTAGTAATGGACGAGGTTCAACAATATGACCCACTCCTTTCTCTATCAGGAATTTGAACAGCAAGGTCGGTAAGGAACACAAGAATTGCTCAGTAAGGTTTGTGTAGAATTTCTTCTGGATAGTTTCCACCGAAGTTATTTCTTCTATAGCTTGTTCCTCGAAGAATTCATCGGTGATCTTTTCAAACCATTCCGATAGGTTTGTCCTTCCCCCTCGTATTAGTTTTTCTAGCAGCTGTTGGTCTTTAGTCACTTCCGGATTTTTCATCCAGAATTTTTTTCAAGAGCTGGGATACCGATTCTACAAAATTCTCATGAGTCTCGGTAAAGAACCTTTCTTTTGCTTGGGCAGTCGTTAATCTGTTTCTTCGTGCGTAATTTTGTAAGTGGTTTGCTATTTTATGCTCCCATCAGTCCTTAATCTCCTGCTCTGATATCATCTGCTTGTATACATCTCAGACATGTACTACCGACAATAGAACCAATGTTGTAATCTCACAGATCACACAGGGTTACCAATAATACACATTAAAAGCATACATACATAATAGAGACAAGAGACAAGAACAAGTAAGTGGAATAACAGATTATATTATCATGAAAGGGTCCATACAATACAGAGAACTGAACCGAGTTCTCATCTGGATCAATAGCCTAATATATATGAATTACAAATAGTTACAAATAACTACCTGTCGGTTTGGTCAACCAACACGACCTTATGTGGCCGACCTAATCTCTAATTAGTCGGCTGTCGTTCTAGTCGGCTTGCCAACTTGCTCCTCCAACGATTGGTCAGAGGAATGAACGACACTGGTTTGAATTCCCTTGAACACATAACACGACACTGAATGGACACTTGGAAACATAAGACTCAAGTAACCAACCATTGTGAAATTCACCAAGTCCATATGAATTAACGAAACCTCCATAGATAATAGGAAGGATAACCTATTGGTGGAGATCTATTCATATTACTGGTACAACTTCCTAAGGAAAATGTAAATGGTGTACTGACAACAGATACAAAATTATGTACCATTTTCAGGGACGACTATTACTGACTGTTGCCTTTGTCTCAAAGATTCAATATGAAACAATTCAAGCCCCCCCCCCCCTTTATTTTTGATTTTTGTATTTTTAATGTTTTGTACTTTTTTCATTTATTAGCTTGGAAAAATAATAAATACTGCTATGGTACATGGGAGGGAACAAGTGTTGCATGTGCATACTCTGTTTTTCAAGAGCACGAGCCAGTCCAAGGAAAAGATACATATTACAAACAAGGGATGAGCTAGTTGTGCACACTCTTACGGATGTTCCCTCCATAGAGAGGCTATTTGAAGTAGGATTATGTGTCTATGGATGGTGAAATAGAACCAAGTAACTACGGTTATCCAATTTGGTGCGATGAACAAGTAGGAAAGGGGAAATGTGGTTTACTTCATGCTAATTCTTGCAAGAAAAAACCAAAATCATAAATCACAATGAATCACGGTCCATTAACTACCTGAATCAAATAGTTCTCACATGTATAGGTTAAATTAAACATAAGCGATGCTTTATAGGAATTTTGAGAAAAAAGTGACTGCAAAGGCATATACGCAACATAATCAATAAGCACTGAAGAAGTAATCACAAATGTCCATGCAGATATTTTAACACATGGTTATGTAAACTGACACAAAATAGGGATCCCATCAAGAAATGGCTAGAACTGTATGTAAGAGAAGTATGTTGTCTCAAACTCCAGGTCATGATGGGACTAATCGCTCTCCCAGGCCTATGAGAATAACTCAGCATGAGCACCAAAATGGAAATGGGGTTCTGACTAGGGTGTCCCATGTTCGGTAGTCTCTTTTGTCGGAATGGTGTAAAATACAGATATGATGGGCTGACCCACCAATTTCCAACAGGTTTGACCCTATGACAATTTTGGGTTGCAAAAGGTTCAAATGCATCTTTGTGGAGGGATAACCTAAACATATATGCATGCTTCCAAATATACCTCAAAAGATAGAGGAACATACAAAGGATGCTCCTATACTTGGGTGGATTTAAACCAAATATGTTCCAAGTGGCCCCACGAAATATGTCCTTAGGTGGGTACAACCAATTGTGTATGACTTCAAGGATAGTTTCATTTGATGATAAAAGTCTGTACAAGAAATCAAGTGAGCTGGGAGATCTCACAACCAAAATGGGTCAAGTAACTAGATCATATTCCTCCATCAAGGGAAGATTTTGATCAAAATCTGCTGAATCCATTTGAATCACTTGGTATGACACTTCTACAGCAGATAAGAGTTGCTGGATCACAAAATTTCCCATGAGGGAATCATATTTTAATGATCCTACCTTAATGTCTTGAACTTCCTTTAGAGCATCCCTAATTAAAGGAAATTCAAGTTGACAACATTTTCAAGCATGCAGAAATATAATTTGTCGATCATGATAATATTCCCCCAATGAGGGAACCGAATCACTCAAGACTCTGAAGACACTATAGGCATCATCACATGTATCCAACTACGTCCTAATATAAAATTGTAATCTATAGGCGCATTTACTACCTCAACATCCACTGTGACTGTTTTTCCACCCCATTCAATAGGGCATGATATAACGAGTCCATGAGGAGAGAACAAATGTCCATAAAATTCTTTTTGCACAGTATGGGATTGGACTAAGGTGAGAATCCTAATGCTTTCCAACATTTAAATGACATGACACAGGTTGAGGACCCTTCATCAACTATGGTTTGAAAGACATTCTTTCCATGGGATGTTACTTTAATATGAACAACAACTTTGGAAGGAATCCTACAGGTTGATTGGTCTAAGTCTAATGTGATCAAAGACACATTAGTTGGATCAACAACTCTAGCTGAATACAATAATTCATTTCTTTGTGTAGGAAAATATTGTAACACCTCCATGGAGGACATCATGTTCTTGAGATACTTCCTCAACAACATTTTCGTTATAAGGATATCATGCATTTGGATTATGCATTGTTCTATATAGATCACCTTTGGGGGGGCGTGGTACTATGTCTATGGTTGGTTTCTCAATGGTGAGAGAACCATTTGGTTGTGATTCTTATTTATCCAATGTACTAGGAGTGACATCATAAGAATGATATATCATTAGAATTTTCACCTCATGATCACACATGAAGAAATTGGCATTGGGATCATTTCCCTCTTGCGGGGATTTTGACTAGTTTCCCCTTGGCGGAGATACCAACATTGTAGTAACCATTTGATGATGGTGCTGTAGAAAAGGTTGCATCAATACAATAGATTGTTGTTTTCAACTATCTTGAGTTGGATTTAGTGCATCTCCTTTCCCAAAGTTAGCATTATTCTTACTCTTGTATTTCTTTTTATTTCCTCTAAGTTCCATGGATTGAACTATGGGATTTTTAGGAGTTTGGGAAATATTAACATTTTGCTTACCTTTGTACTTCTTCTTCTTTCCCCTAAGGTCCATGGCTTGAACCATGAGGATTTAAGAATTTAGGGAAGGCTTAGTACATTTTGTATATTCTGACCAACTGTAGGTTCTGAGGTTTGAATAGACATTTGTCCCATTTGCTAGGTGATCTTGTCAAGGTTGTTAATGAAACCAATCATACCATTGGCATGAGATCCATGTGGAAGCTTAGCTGGATCAAACAAAGGTATTGTAGACTGGTTCCATAAATATTGGTTACTTTCTGGAACCTCACCACTCCATTGTGGAATGGGACTCATAGGTGGATTTCCCCCTTGCACGGTTAGATTCCAAGGAGATTGGATATTTCCTAGAATCTAACCACACCATTGATGAATGGGTGGATTTCCCACTTGTGAGGTTAGACTCCAATGAGATCGGTTATTTCCTAGAATCTGACTACTCCATTGTGGTGGTCCTCGGATTTGATTAGCATTCCAAGGTGGGTTTCCCCCTTGAAAAGGATGCCCCCAAGAATATTGGGTACTTATTTGAACATGATTAATGGGTGGATTGTCTCTTTATGGAGTTAGGTTCCAAGAAGATTGGTTACTTCCTAAAACCTGACCACTGGGTGGATTTCCTCCAGATGGAGTTGGGTTCCAAGAAGATTGGTTACTTCCTAAAACCTTACCACTCGGTGGATTGCCTCTTGATGGAGTTGGGTCCCAAGAATATTGGTTACTTACTAGAACCCGACCATTCCATTGATGACATCCTTGGTTTTGATTAGAATTCTAAGGTATGTTTCCTCCTTGCGAAGGTTGGATCCAAAAAGATTGGTTACTTTCTGAAACATGACCACCCCATTGTGGAATGGGGTTCATAGGTGTATTTCCCCTAGGAATTGTGCTAGGATAAATAAGAGGATAACCCTCTGTGGAAATTCCTCCCATTGGTGAAGGATAATTCAAATTGGCATCTGTGTTCCAGGATGCCTTATTTCAGCCCAGAATATTAATGTACCACGGTAAAGGGTTTCCCCCATAAGTAGAACCTTGACAATTATTGTGTGTACCAACAGGATTTTGATAACCTCCCGCAACCCTTTGAGGCTAAATTGACATGGTCCCTTCAAATCCTGATGAAGCCAAAGGGTCAAGTCTAATGTTCTGCATATTATCCCAACTTTAAAAAAGACTAACCAGTGACTCACTTTTTGTAAGTATGATTGAGTTTAAAGGATGCACTAAGGGTAGATTTAAGTTAGCAAATGTGTGATATTCTATTTTTTCAATTTCAACTAAAGTAAGATCATCAATTCTATCTATGTTTTGTCCATGATGTAACAAATTTTTCGAATTGATTTGACATTGTTCTTCTCTGACAACATTTGATTGGGTTAATAAGTGGTTCAATTTCAAAGTCACAAATATGTGGTTCATGTATATGCCTCCACAATGTAGAAATTCCCTCAAACTTGGGTAACTTTCCTCGATTCCACCTTGACGAGTGGATCAAGAAATTAGTCACTTCGGAAGTTTAATAAAATGGATTGTTTATTAGAGTATATCAAAATCCAGTCAAACAATCCTAAAGGATGCTAGACCCAACAAAAATCAAAGTGTCCACACATCTAACAATGTCCTAAGATATTCAACAAGCAAAATTCTTTCCAAAGAACCAGAGTTTAGTGAAAAGATAGATTTAGAGGGCCTTCCAAAACTAGTGGCTCCCGAGGGACATTACACCTCAAAAAATTACTAAATAGTGAAGGTATGAGAAACAGTTACACTGTTCTTCAATCACCAAGGGTGCAAGTGTTAGGTCTTGGATACTCACCCTCCCAAGGAGCTGAAACAACCTTGTGTCTGTTTTGAGCATTGCAAGTGTCCCCCACTCACAACAGCCTGTGTGATGCCCTAGGAAAATAAACCATGGTTACCAATTCACAATGGTTGGTCGGGCATGACAGTCGTCAGTATAGGATAACTCACATAGATTAGATATCTCAAGAAAGTGATGTCACCCCGATGACTTGTCACTTAACTGAAATAATGTAATGTGCTCATATCCCACCAAATAAGAAAGCGGGGGGTACCACCCTTACTAATTCAGATTGACCTCGTGCATGACGATTGTGGTAGAAGCGCTTTCCCATCATGAACTCTTTGCTACTAATGGATTTAATTCTCTTTAATCAATACTATTTTCCAAGTTTTGTGGCCTTGGAGTGTTAACTCTCCAATCTTATTGCAAAGCCCCAACCTAATCTATGTTGGTGATATAAAAAAGAATCTTGATATATTTTAGATTAACCGTTGATTTTAGGGTAGTTTGCTTAGTTTTGAGGAGTCATGGTGACACTGGCGGTGTTTGTGACTCAAAATGTTGAACCAATCAAATGCACAATGCTCAATACTCTTTCTGTTATTTCAATGAACTTATCTATGGAAGAGTAAGAGGTTCTTTGAGATCCTTCAAACATGCATAAAAAATAGAATCACTTTTACAAATTTTAACAAGGGTTCAAGAGGTTGGATTCAAACATAAGATGTGTTAAATTTGCTTCAACTATCACTAATTGGAAATAAAAAAATGATTGAATGTTCAATGTTTTCCTGTTTCTAATAAGTCTCTTAAACTGACGTTTAAATGTAGGATTGTGATTCGATGTTGTTTTTTCAGTTGCATTATGTTTTCTTTCTAAATGTTGATTTTAATGTTTCAAATTGATGGTTTGAAATTCAATATAAAATTCTAAGTATATTTTGAAATTCTAAAACTGATAAGCATTTACACTTGAGATCCACTTTCTCGTTCATAGGACCGCCTGAAAGTGCAAGTGAGGAGGATACTGGTGGCTCGACAATATGCATCAAAAATTCAAAAGACCTATTACACGAGATCCACTTTCTCATTCACAGGTTCACCGGAAAGCACAAGTGAAGACGATACTTGTGGCTCGAGTGTTTGCTAAAAAATAAACGTATGACTTGAACACAGCTTATATCAAGAAATTGAAAATAACGAACAAGGTCCGCTCATTGTGTTTGAAGTGATCTTAAGTTATAGGTCTGTATTTTTGAGAATTTATTTGAATTTGATCTTAAATGATAGTATTAAAAGTGTCTTAGTTGTGATTTCAAGTTGTGTGGTGGGTCAGCAAGTTCACGTGACTTTAAAATTCATGGTCTAGAGGTTCCTAAATTGAAACAATGTGCTATGTTTTTTAGTTTTCAACAATTTCCTTATGCAAATGTGTGATTGAAATGACCAAATTAGACAAAATTTCAGACGTTGAAGTACAAAATAAAGGACCTTAATGGTAAACATGTCATAAAATTTCAAATCTAAGCATTCTTTTTAAAGAAAACTTTGAACAATACTAAGAAAAAACTACTTCTCAAAGTGTTTTTTCCTAGTTTTTTAAGGAGGTTTCCAAGCCTTCCAAACTTGAGGGAAAATGTCCCCAAATCCTTCAAAAATGCTCCTAAAATTTCATAATAGGACTCAACAAGTGTTTAGGATGTCAACTAAGGTTCTGCAAAGTCTAAAATGAGCTCCATCCAAGGCCAAAAATGAATGATTTCAAACATTTTTCAATCTCAAGCCACATGCACACAAAACTTTAAAATCCTTCAAAAATCCCTAAATCTTGATAAAAGAGAGGTAAATCCTATATAAAACATCTGTTAGAATATTCCTAAGACATCTATAGTAGGAAAAATCAATTCGAATGATCCAAAATTGAAGATTCAACCATAAAATAATCAAGATCCGTGACTTTACCTCATTGTGGGTACCACGCTGCTGTATTGAAGCACAAAGTGATGGCACCACACATAGGTAAGCCAAAAAGGGCGTTACTGGGGTGGTAAGGCTCTTTCTACACTAGGAAAGGGCATTACCAAGCTCAGAGAAAAAAATACACTGGATCTGGGCCAAATTTCTTGAAAAGTGGAATATCAAGGGTTGAATCAGGTCGGTTTTGACATCCGAAGTCGAATTAAAGCCCTCAGAGACCAAGATCAAGCATGCATTAAGAGAATTTAAAAGGTAAAAAACACCCAAACAAGGGGAAAATCTCAAGAAAACTAGTTTCAGGAGAAGAAGCCCTTCGCCCCCCAGCATGGAGGAAACATTCACTACAAGGAGATGAATCTTGATCGATAGAAAACATGCAATAATTGAAAGATTCCTAAAATTTCTAAGTCTTTTCAAAGAGAAGAGAGGGGAGGAAGAAAGGATATTACCACTTGAAGCATGCCATTTGTGGAAGATCCCTTTGCTTGAGCATCCATGCCCTTTAGGCCTCCATTGGCAGCCTTTGTAGTTTCTTACCTCTAGCCTTTGAAAAAATTAAAAAAAAACTTGAAATATGATCTACCAAACATTGACAAAAACATATGAAAATACATAGATTCAATCAAAACATTTGGGTGAAATTAGAATTGCATCATATTAAAAACAAAAGAAAAGTGATTACAACCCAATAATAGGTGAATCCCTTTCTCCTTTTCTCTAAACCATCCTTCTCTATCAAAGCTAATGATCACAAAAACACTTGATATGAAAAAGAATCTATGTAGTCTCCAAATCCTTCAGCATGTCGTTGCTTTTCTCTCTTGTCTCCTCTAATTCACCTCATATGTATTCTTTTTATAGGATTGATATTTGAGCATCCAATCTCTTAACCATGGATGTGGGATTAGGATTTTGAAGCTTTTTAATTATTTCCTTAAAAAATCCCACTTTCCTTATTTATTAGGCATTTCAACGCGATTTTCGGTATTTCTAGGACAATTAATACACATATTAGGTATTTTTTCCAGTGTGAGTTATAGGAGTTGGGTTTTGGCCATTATGTGGTCATGGACTTGGCCTCTTTAGAGCCACCTTGTCTTCAAACATTTCTTCCTTTGTGGAAGCAGTGGTCAAATGAGAGATTGAAGCTCTCAATTATTCTAGAACTTTGATCTTCATGTTGTGGAAAAAATAGAAATATGTTTTCAAACCAACACTCTAAAGGGTGATAATTTTATTGTTAACAATAAGGACTCTTTAAAAAGTTATTCAGTTTCTTTTTCGATTCGTTTTTAAAATGATATAGTGATGTTTGTCTGACTGTAATGGATAAGTTGCAGGTTTCAGCGCTAGAGAGGGAGCAGACATGGTCACCTCCTCCCATGCTCGTGTTTCCAAATGCCTAGGTAAGTATGCTATTCATATCTAGTTTATTTCATTTCTTTAAATATTTGGACCATATTGACCCAATCCTGTCATGGTTGCAGGTCACGCTGGGAAGAGGTCGTGAGGGATTCAACTGGTAGCCACTTCGAATTAAAAGATAAGTGTTTGGGTTTTGAAACCGTAAATGATTCTATAAAACCCTACTTGGGTTTAGTGTCGGCTCTTTAGCCATTAACACAACACCGTAATGTATTGTTTAGTTTATACCCTAGTAGGGTTTGGGTACCCTTGACGGGTCTTATTCCCTTACGGTTTAACGCTGGTCTTTTAATTTACTGTGGAAACCATCGATGATGGTCTTACAACCACTTTTTAATATATAAATATATGTTGTTTAAAAGAACGTAGTGCTGGCATTCGGTTGTGTAAATTCAATTAAATGTTTTGTAGTCTCTGTATTTATTACATGTTGTTTTTGTTGAATCAACCAGTTTCCATCGTTGATGGTATTACGATCGTGAGTAATACTACATTGTTTTATAGTTTGTATATACAACTCTCATGGTTTGCCCAAACAATGCATTGGTTATCTAGCAGTATTAAAATCTCAGTTAATTAAATTGTTCTAGTGTTTAAGCCTGTGCAATATTTGTTTTGAAGCACGACAACCATCCTCGATGGTCTTACAGTCGTGAGTAAAGTTATGTTTGTTTTATGGTCTGCATCTTTGTTTAAATAGCTGTGAGTGCATTATTGTTATAACTGAATGCTTTATCGAGGATCTACCTCTGTATAAATTAGGGTAGCCACGATGTGGACTTACGACCCTATAATTACGGTGTTTGTTGTGTTTATTTGACACATCCCATAGGGTCTGTGATATATTAAATTGAAGTTAAGGTTTTGATGTTTTAATTACTTGGCTATCGATGATAGAGATATTGGTTTTGTAACTGAGCTTTCGTTGTCATGATAGTAGCTGTGATAGATAGCATATAAGTCAATCTTATATTTGATGTGATTTATTTCTTTACTATGTTGCGCATGTTGGTGGACGTTAATAAATTAGGATCTTCGATCTATATGTTTGTTTTCACAACATCTTAGAACAAAAAGTGATTTCGTATTATAAATCTATGATTGACATAGTCTCTTGAAATTGTAGATCCATGATTTATATCCATGAACAATTTGGTTATTAGCTTGTATTTTTACAATTAGCTACGTACACCTTATTCATTTCAAATAATTTGATTGGAATTCTATGAGTTGTATAATATTAATATTATTAAGTGGAATCCATTCGTATATATTTATAATTTTTTATGGAAACCTTACTGTGGTTTAAATCTAATAAAAGCATATGATTTCTAGCATGATTAGAGATCCATACTTTATTCAGTTTCGTAAATACAAAACTAAGGAAGCATTTTGGAAATAATTAATACAAACATGAAACAGACGATTAAATTCAGGGATACATGATACTAACTAGAAATAGACAATTCCTATCTATTTATGTGTAGAATTCAAATTTCGAAAAGGGTCAAAATTCTAAATATTTAAGCACGACATCATTAGGCTAACTAAAACAGATTAGGTTCTACATGAATCTTCTTCAGATCTAGAATTTAAAACACATTCTGCAAACATATAAACATAAATTATGAATGTGACACCAACATTGGGAAAACAAAAGTGGAGAAGCTTTTCCTCCCAACCAACTCCGAGAGTAGCCAAGTTACTTGCTCCAAAACCCCCGAGCCCATTCGTTGAACCACAAGAGAAAAATCCTTCAATGCGCCATCTCTTGCATTCAAAGATTTAATCATCGTCCAATGCTAGCCTTGTGCTGCTCACAAACATGCTAATATATAGTATTTTGCCTAGGACTTGGTTATTTATGAGCCTCACGCTCTTTAGCACTCAAGTAGGAGTTGTGACCTCATTTTTGGAAATGATGCCTCCTACATCTTGAGTTTTCAATTAGTAGCTTCTGCCACATGCATTTTCCTCTTATGGGTGAGCAAACACTCTTTAAAAGCTATATCCACTTTTGTTCTCCTTCAACATATTTTATTAAATAAAAATATTTTTATTACAGAATGTTTTATTTTTTATTTTTCTCCAAAAAAATAATAATAAAATAATAATTAAAATATTTTTCTAACTAAATTAACAATAAAATATTAATTCAAAAGATATTACATAAAGCCCACTTAAAGTGGCCTTTCCTGCGATGTTATACCATTTGAACCTCACGTACAGCTTCCAACCTCAAGTTTGATTGTAAAGTTAACCTAAAGTGATCAGCAACTTAACCTAAATTGATGAGTAACACAAGGGATAACCAGGCTTGCGTTAAGAACCTCAGCTGCTTAAGCTTTTACGTGTGGATGTTAAACAAAATAGAAAAAGATTCGGCTCGTGAAAAGTTTTTAAATTAATAATAAAAATGAATTAATAATAAAAAATGATTTAATGTTTTTGTCCTCTCTTGATGACATGTCAAATTTTTAATTTTTCTTTCTTAAAAAATAATTTTTACATTTAAAAATTAAAAACTTCCTGTAGAGATTTATTGTATTCCACTGATAGAAAAATCTGAATTTCATTTTTAGGAAAATAGAAAATGTAATAGAAAAATCTGAATTTGAAAGTCAAAAGACTTTGACATTGGAAGGAAAAATATAGCCCTCCATTGGTAAGTTGGTAGGGAGTAGAAATGGAAAAGAAAATGTATTTTTATGGAAACCTTAAAATTATTAAGGAAAATTTTAATAGTTTTTTTTAAATATTTTTATTTTTGTAAAAATAGGCATAAAGAACATGATCACGGAGAGTGGAAGGGGTTAACAGGATTAATATTGATTTGTTATTTTATGTTTTTTCACTTTAGTTAAATTTTGATTTGTTATCTTTTTCGCTTTGATTTTCCTCTAAAATAATAGGTACACATATTTTAAAGAATAATAATTTGATATATATTAAAATTTTCAAATGATTAAAATTTGAAATTATAATTAATACAATTATGAATATCATTTTTAATCAAATTTATTTATTTGATTTATTTTAATAAAATATGTTTTTAATATTTAAAAAAATATAAGATTAATAACAATTTAGTAAACTTCGAAATTTACTTCGAGTCCTTTTTAGAAATATTTATGTTGTTAAATTTGATTTCAATTTGATTAAACTTAAGCTTTGCAAATGATATTTTCCAAATGTAATGTACCCTTCCCTCTACATGGATATTGACACAATGTCATGTACCCGGTGCCCATAGACCTGAGTGATATGTAGAATAATTAAAAACCTATTATTTCTTTCTCTTTAACATAGTCATGGGTCATGAACCATCAATTAACATTCATACTTAGGCTCAAGAACCACTGTAATAGTCGTTCCACCTTTGAAAGATCCATTTTGTGACCAGAAATACCTTTTCCGCACTCCGCCTTTCGCATTTCCCTTTCTGGCTTCTGCTGCGGAATCGAGAATCAGAAACATAGTGCATGACGAAGTCATTCAAACCATATTCCGCCTTCTACCTTTGGAACTCGAAAATCGAAAAAACAACTTTCGACGAAATCGTTTAACGACTTCCCGCCTTCCAACTTTTGCCTTTCTTCCTTCCGTTGCGGACCTCGAAAATAAAAAAAAATAACTTTTCGCCTCAATATTTTTCCCATTTTTTGCCTCCCTCCTTCCGTAGGAGGATTTCAGGGTGCCTAAAATAAACTTTTTCCTTGGAATTTCTGGCTTTCCTTCTGCCCTTCCGCAGGTGGATTCCAAGGTGTGGAAACTCACATTCTGCTCTATTTTCAACTCTTCTTTTCGCTTCCCTCCCTCCGCCCTCCGTGGATGGATTCCGAGGTGCGGAAATGCTCAAGTCAGATGCCTTTTGACTCAACAACCAGGATTCTAGCCTCCATGATCATAAGCAGAATACAATGAAACATACAAGGCATATACATATGCAAATGTAGGAACATTTAACAACAGTAAACCCTACTGAAATTATTAGCAAGCATTCATCATATTCAATTCATTCATAAGCAAATACATTGCATAAATACACATAACAAATAATACTTATCTTGAAGATGAAGTTGTCCCGCAAGTAGCTATGTCATTGCAACATTCCATCCAACCATAGGCTAGTTGTGTTCATTAATATCTCAGCACAACTGTCACCCCTGAGTTGGGCATGACTTCCACAAGGAACTAGGGAATAATAGACTCACATCGTAACTAGATCAAGTCAAACACAGTCAATCCAACCTAAAGTTGGGTTTATCAGATTGTCCAACCAATCCAACACACAATTGGGTTTATCAGGATGCAGGAAACAAAGACTAAACACTACTAGGTTTCACAGGCCATTCAGCTAAGCCAACTAATAATTGGGTTTATCATACTACACACAGCCAAGCCAACATTTACATTAAGTACCAGCCAAGCCAATGGACGGGTTTCACAGGATACTTGCCCAAGCAATCTCACTGTTGGGTTTCACAGGCTATTTTGCCAAGCTAGCTAGTTGGGTTTATCAGGCTGTCCAGCCCAGGATTACACACATGGTAAAAATGAACAACAAGGAACAACCAAGACAATATCCTATTGGGTTTATCAAGTTGCCCAACCAAGCCAATATACAATTGGGTTTATGAGTTTGTTAGCCAAGCTAATCTCCTTTGGGTTTATCAGGCTACTAAGGAAGTGGAATGGTAGAATTGATAGGCTAGTGTCTCACTAAAGAGCTAGGGACACCTCCACAAGATCTATCTAGCCTGGAATCCACAATACCTACACAACTAACATAAGGAAGCATCCTCTTCTTTGATCCACAGTCCCTCAGGCTATGCCTTCTGTTCTAGTGCTCTTCAAAGTGTGTATAGAAGATTCACCAGCCACTCTTATCTTTTCATGAGGTTCCTCTCTGCAGTAGGCTTATATAGCCCATTACTCTTCTCTTCCACTCCTAAGTCTTGTATAAAGTTCAGATCCAAACCAGGGTGCACATTACAGTAAACCACAAGGAGACACAACAAGACAGGCTTCGCTCTCTAACACTAAGAAACAACATTTCACACCACTCAGTAGTTCATAATAACACTGCAACCCATCAACTAGGGTGTCGACAAAGGAAAATCATTGCAGAAAACTCTACGTGATCCAAATTGCTCTCTGAGACTCAGGATGGTGAACAACATAGTGAATCACGTTGCACCACAATGAACACTCATGTCATGGGAATCAAGAATGAACAACCCATGAATGAATGAATTATGAATGATCCCCCCATACAAATATAGGATGGAAGAATAAAACCCAAAACATTTAGCACGACTACGAAAAACAACAGACTAGGAACACATTTTCTGGGTTTACTTGCCCCATAAGCAAGAATACGGTTCTGCCCACTACAGGCCTCCTTAGTCATGAAATCTGAATGTCATTCCCTACTTTTCCCAAGGCATTAACCGCCTCAACCAACTTTTGGAAGAAAGGAATGATTGAGGATATAGGACAAAAAGGTAGCTGAGGGTTTGGGGGTTTTCCCATTGACATCTGGTCTCACCCTATTGGCTCAGAAGTTTGGCTAACTCCCCTCCCTATTCCTTGTGAGATCATGCCCCCATCTCTCATGTTGGAGTGCATATCTAGCTGTGGTATTTTTATTAAATTGTATATTACATGCTGTCCAAAATATACTTTTCTTGACTAGAACTATAACCATAGGTATCAACCTTGATCACCTATTCACAAAACACCAAATCGATGGCAGGGACTTGGCCTTGAGCTATTCACCATTATTTAAATACAACATATACATCATGTACAATTTCAATACCATGGGGTCAAAACCGGGGTGTTGCATTCCCTCCCCTTTCATTAGCACTGTCCTCAGTGATTTAGAAAATTGAACAAAATTGGATGTGCCAATCGCATGGCATCCTCCATCTCCCACATAGCCTCATCAGGACCGTAGTGCTTCCATTGCACCTTTACTTGTCCAACGGGTCGATTCCGAAGCACTGTGACGTTCCTATCGATGATGCATAATGGCTCGCTTTGGAACTCTCCCTCGGGTTCCACCTGAATCACATCCCAACTTATCACATGGTTACGATCATGTACATATTTCTTAAGCAAAGAAACATGAAAAGCATTATGAGCTCTAGTGTTAGCTAGAAATGCAAGTCTATATGCAACTGACCCTATTCTTTCAAGTACTTCAAATGACCCACAATATCTAGGTGACAACTTGGCACAAATTCCAAGCTTCAAGGAACTCTTCCTTGTCCTCACTCTAAGATAAACATGATCCCAACACTTAACTCTCTATGCACTGTATGCTTATCTGCATAGCTCTTCTGTTTGTCTTGAGCTGCTTTCAGGCTCTACCTGATCTTTGCAACCTCTTGATCCATTTCCTTGAGCAATTATGGACCAAGCACAATCATGTTCACTAGATTATCCCAAGTCACTGGTGTCCTACACCTTCTTCCATACAGTGCTTCATATGGACTCATTCCCAATGATGATTGTTGTCCATTGTTATAAGCAAACTCTACCAAGTACAAATAATCCTCCCACTTGGATGGTTTTTCCATCACATACATGCGAAGCATGTATTCAAGCACTTGATTCACTCACTGTGTCTGTCCTTTAGTTTGAGGATGGTAGGTAGTGTTGAAGTTCAACTTTCTACCCAAATATGCAAACAGAGCCTTCCAAAACTTGGGATCTCTGTCAGAGATTATTTCCTTAGGAAATCCATGCAATATGAAAATCTCCTTCATGAAGATTTTTGCAATGGAATTAGTCTTATATGTGGACTTAACTGGTATAAAATGTGATGCCTTTGTCAACTTGTCCACCACAACCATGATGGAATCATGTTGTCTCCAAGTCTTTGGCAATCCTGTAATAAAATCCATGGAAATAACTTCCCATTTCCATTTTGGAACTGGAAAAGGCTGCAACAAACCTACTCGGTGTTGATGCTCAACCTTCACTTGCTGACATTTCATGCACTTAAAAATATACTCAGTAATGTCCTTCTTCGTTCCTGGCCAAAAATACTGCTTTCTGGCTATAGAAATTGTCTTATGATATCTTGGGTGACTAGAATATGGAGTTTGATGGATTTCATTCATAACAACTCTCCTCAAATATGCTACACTTGGAATATAAATTATGTTCTCATAGGTAACAATTACATCTTCTTCCAATTTATATCCCTCATCTTTGCTCCTACAACTTGTCCCTTATCTGAAAATACAATTCATCTTCAGCAACATGATTAACAATATGCAACCTCAAATCTGATTGGAAAATACTAAGAGATGCCACATGCATTTCATGCACCTTCCTGCTGAGTGCATCAACAACTTTATTTTATTTTCCTTTTATGATGCAGGAGTATCGTGGCATGCCAACAATGTGATGAATTGGTCACATGCTGTGGCATCCTTTGTAACCATTTTGTGTTGAGTCAAAGTCTGATTAGCGGCATAAGGAATCATTGTGGATCACGACTCCCTGCGTGGAGATCAAGCCGTTGGTAGTTTGTTTCAGACAAGAACCTTTTCATCATGTGTTATAGTGTTTGTTTTCAGTTGCAGGACCACTCAGGATAGGGGTAGAAGTTTAGCATAAATAGACAGTTTAGAGATGTAGAGGGGGTTCTGCTCTTCAACTTTTAGAATTCCAAGTTGTAGAGAAGAGGACAAACTTGTGTCTGGTTCCTACTTGTAATTATTTTTTGGAATTGGAAGGAGAGAGATCCAAGTTGTGTGCATTTTCTTTTGTTGCTTAATAGAAGGATTAACTGTGTGTTTGTAGGGTTGTTATCCTTTATGCATGTGCTGTGTTGATCCGTGTTTCTGTGTAGAGCTGACTTCAGCGTTTTTTTGAACATTTGTGTATTCCAGTGAAGTGTTGATTTCACGCATCAATTTCTTGCTTGAATAGTTGAAGTAGAGTGTAGATGCATGTATAAGAGTGTTAGGATAAAGAATCGGGATGATTGCAGGATGGATTAATCAATTCCATGATCAATTGGCGCAACCTGCAGATTCTATGACATTAATAAGTTCTGTAGAGAATGAATGATGGAGATCGAGTCTGCAGATAAAGATCTGACAGTCTAGAAGAATCCCACAACAAAAGTTGAAAGGAATTTAACAGATCCGCAGAGATTTGTGAGGTCCGCATCAAGAATAATATCGATGGTCGGAGTGAAGGCCGCAAAGATATGACTGCTAGGAAAATTGTGGGGGAGCAACTTTGGGAAGTTGGCATCCCGCATCCCGCATCTTGAAACCCAATTGCGGGAAGGCCGTTGTGAAAAGAAAGTTGCGGAGCACAATGTGGGGTGTTTGAGATCCCGCATCTCGTAAACCGACTGCAGAAACTTTGTTGTGGAAACAAAGTTGCGGAATGCTTATTCTGGAAAGGCTTGTTATGGAGGAAAAATTGCGGGGAGGAAATTTTAGAGCAGAATTTGGTTGTTAGGATAAATTTGGCAGTCCTGCTAAGTGTATGAGACACTAGATCCTGAAGGTGCTGGTTGGGGTTGGTTGTGATTGACCCACCTGCACCATCTTTTGTATCAGAGTGGAAAGAGATTTCTTGTTGAGAAATTCCACAGTTGATATTGTGGGTAGAATTTCTGAAGGAGCAAGAAGGAGCTCATGTGAGAAAGAAGCTTAGCTGTAGAAACTTGGAAAGAGCCAAGAAGAGTGCTAAAGAGGTTTTGGATAGAGGACTAGAATTGCCGAAATACCAAGGGCCGAGAAGAGGCTTGGTGAGGTAAGTTGTAACAGTGTGAAATATAACTATTATTGCAAAGGCTTAGTGTGAGAAGATGGATGCATGCATTGGAAGAGAAAGAGGTCATGACAGAGGTCGACCAGGAGGGAACGTAGAAGTTCTAGAGGAAATGAGGGAGTTAAGGGCCTGTCTGGAAGCCATGGAAACGAACAGATGAAGAGACCTAGAAGTAGGGGATGTAAGTGAACCTGAGGATGAAGATAAAAGAGAATGAGCTGCACCTATGCCGAAGACACCAGAGTTAAGATATTTCAGATCTATTATGGGAGTGACATCAAGGCCGAGACTAGAGTTTCCTACCTATGAGGAAAGTCTCGTTGCGGAGAATCTCATTGTCTGGATCAGTGAGCTGGATAAGTACTTTGAGTATGATGAGTTAGAGGAAGACAAGAGAATCAGATTGGTTGTGACGAGGTTGAAAGGGAATGCATCCTTGTGGTGGGATAATGTGCAAATAGAAAGAAGGAGGAAGAATAAGTAATTGATAAAAAGATGGGATAGAATGGTAGTAAATATGAGGGCTAAGCTCTTGCCCAAATATTACCAGTTAATTATATATATACAAATATGGAACCTTAGGCAGAGATTGTTAAGAGTGAGAGAGTACACTAAAGAGTTTTAAAAAGTAAACCTAAGGGTTGGATATGTGGAGGAATCAACAGAGAAGGATGATAGATATGTAAATAGTCTAAGGATGGATATCCAAAAAGATATTAGTATGATATTTCCCAGAACGATGGATGAGGTGTATCAGTGTGCCTTGAGGGAAGAGGAAAATATAGCGAGGAAGCAGAGCTTCAATAGAGGTCGCAGTTCATCCAGAGGATGAGGGCAAGTGACTGGAAGAGGAGGATTTGGACCGTAGAGAGGAGAATACAATAACTCTAACCAGCAAGAGCAGCATGGTAGAGGATGTGACTCTAGCAGAAGAGGACCTTACCAAGGAGATAGAGGTAGAGGAAGAGGCGGAGAAGTTGTTGTTAGATGCTACAGATGCAATCAGTTGGGGCATAAGTCATTTGAATGTCTGGGAAAAAAAGATTGGCTTAGAATGAGCAGCAACAAGAACAGTTGATAGTAGAGGAAGTCTCGCTAGAGACAGGAGATTCATTGATGATAAACAAGGTCTTGTTGAAGCCTGAGAAGGAGTAAGCAGAGCCTACTCAAACGAAATCTTTATTCAGGACTATGTGTAAAGTCCAAGGGAAGTGCTGTAAGACGGTGGTTGAAAGTGGGAGTACCGAAAATCTTGTTTCCACAGAGGTGGTGAAAAAGTTGAGTTTGAAGAATACCAAGCATCTTGTTCCATACAAAGTATCCTGGTTACATAAAGGACATCAAATCTTGGTAAGTGAGCAGTGTGTAGTTGATTTCCAAATAGGTCCATATAAGGACAAGATTCTGTGTGATGTGTTGCGCATGGATGTTTGCCATATACTTTTTGGAAAACCATGGAAATTTGATAAGAGAGTGATTAATGATGGTAGGAGTAACTGTCATAGTTTTGAGCAGAATGGGATAACACATATACTTCACCCTTTACAAGAAGGTAGTACAACAGGGTAGTCAACACCTAAAGTTATGATGTTGTCAGGAAATGAATATTTGCAACAGGTTGAGAAGGCAGAGTTGAACTATGCTTTGGTATGTAAGACAAGAGTGGTGATGATGAAGACCGGCGTGGCAGATCTACCTGGGGAGATTCAGGAGATTTTGAGTGAGTTTAGTGACATTGTGGTGGATGATTTACCCAATGAATTACCACCAAGAAGGGATATGAGTCATCATATTGATTTTATTCCAGGATCCAGTTTAACGAACAAGGTAGCATATAGATTGACACCTCAAGAGAATAAAGAATTGAGGAAGTAGGTCCAAGGATTGTTGGACAAGGGATTGGTACAAAAGAGTCTGAGTCCATGTGTAGTACCAGTAGTACTTACACCAAATAAGGATGGTGAGTGGAGGATGTGTACTGACTCCAGAGCAATTAACAAGATCACTATCAGATATATATTTCCATTACCAAGGATGGATGACATGATGGATTGCCTAAGTGGGGCAACATGCTTTTCAAAATTGGATTTGAAGAGTGGATATCATCATATCAGGATCAGAGAAGGAGATGAGAGGAAAAAAAACCATTAAGACAAATGATAGGTTGTATGAGTGGTTGGTCATGCCATTTGGATTGTATAATGCACCAAGTACTTTAATGAGATTGATGAATGAAGTCTTGAGAGATTTCATAGGTACATTTGTGATAGTTTACCTTGTTGACATTTTGGTTTTCAACCAAACAGAAGAAGAGCATCTGAAACATTTGAGATATGTTTTAGAGAGGCTGCAATAGGAAACGTTGCTGATAAATGTGAAGAAATGCACATTCATGAAGACAGAGCTAGTTTATATGGGTTTTGTTATCTTAAGAGATGGGTTGAAGATGGATCCAGAAAAGGTGCAAGCAATCATTGATTGGCCTTCACCTAGGAACATATTTGAGGTAAGAAGCTTTGATGGATTGGAAAGTTTCTATAGGAAATTTATAAAGAAATTTAGTGGTATTTGTGCATCTATCGTTGAGACAATTAAGAAAGATATACAACCATTTCAATGGACATCAGAGGATGAAAAGAGTTTTTAGTTCTTGAATAAGAAGATCACCGAACAACCAGTATTGAAGTTTCCAGACTTCAACCACCCTTTCCAAGTGAAGTGTTATGCTAGTGGAGTAGCAATTGGGGATGTACTCAGTCAGGAGGATAGGCCCATAGTGTATTTCAAAGAGAAGGTGAATGGTGCCAAGCAGAAGTATTCATCTTATGACAAAAAATTTTATGCTATTATTCAAGCAATGAAGCATTGGAGGCACTACTTGATGCCCAAAGAATTTGTCTTTTATTCGGATAACCATGCATTGCAATATGTTATGTAGTAACCTAAGTTGAACCTGAAACATGTCAAGTGGGTTGAGTTCTTGCAAAGCTTTACCTTTGTGTTGAAACACATAAGTGGAAAGTCAAACAGAGTAGCTGATGCTTTGAGTAGGAGACTTTTGATTACACAAGAGAATGAGATCCAAGTCTTGGGATTTGAGCATTTGAGGGATTTGTATGAAACTAACATTGATTTCCAAGAGGATTATGAGGTCTTAGCACTGGAATTGAACCAGGCCTTAGCATTGGAATTGAACCAAATGTTGTGAAAGGATAATTCCTAGGTAACGACAGAACCACTTTCGAAGAGAGAACTGGCTTTCTTATCTTTCGAGAGGGATCTCTCACCAGATATTAGCAATGCCAGCTATGTACAAGTGAAAATATGAATTGTTTATAAATTGTTTGAAACTGAACGTAGGACCATTGGGCGATGGAGTCAAGATGTGCAAATAGAGATAATAGAACTTATGCAGGTGATTTTAATACAGAGGCAAGATAGCTATTTGGTCACAGTTAAATCATAATTGTCCGGTGGAAAAGAAGAACAAGAATAAACCATCAACACAGAGCATTAAAGAATGAATTCTGTATTAACTTTAGAGGAGAGTTTCAATGGATATCTAAAACAACAGACGGAGCATAGCATGTATGTATTCCAAACTTTTATACACTTATATCAGACATGAAAGAAAACATAATGGGGGAGATAAACTAGAAAATGTTCACATGAGAAAGAAAGTAACATACTGTAACATGAAACACCACATGAATCCCTGTGAAAACACCAACTTCGGCTCTGCAAATTTATTAAAAGGTTCTTGAAAGCATACAAATCAACAATACATTGGTTCCAACCCTTTCTCCTCCATCAGGAGGTACATTTATAGTGTTTTAGCCTCCAAAACCGACATCAGAGACAAAATATGTTACAAACTAAAGAACCTTTCCTAACAAACTTGAACGTGGCCTATCTTCCACAATTTACATAAACAGAAAAATAAAATGTGAACTACTAGAAGAAAATATGCATAAAATCCTTTTCGTATTTTTCTGGCTTGTGGCAACTGTACAAAGTCCGACAGAGGCGACCCTCCAAGGGGGCATGTCTTGGAGAAGAACCCTCGCATTGTCATCCATGCTAGGCTTTATGGTTGCATCCTAAACTTGTTCGACCCATATTGTTGAATTGGCCTCCATTGATTAGGACCAGGAAATGTCGCAACGACCATGTCATGCACTTGTACCTTGAGCTCCATAATTTTTGTGTATGAGATGTCAAGTACAGAGGCACAAGCGGATTTAAAATCAAACAGTAATTCGAATTCCCCTGCCAATTTATCAAAAACTATTGTGCCTGACAATGATTGCTTCATGTCTCAAAACTTGCTGTTGTCTGATCTGCAATTAAGCAATTGTTTCAAATAATCATCTTGAGACAATAAAGGTCCCCTTTCTTCCCAGAAGAAAGGGACTCCTCTATCCATGCGTGGCTGAAACAACTTGATCACCTCTTTTACTTTGTGGTCTATAATGCCAATTTTGTCCAGTATAGTGTCTAGCATCCTATGTTTAACAATCACTTTTCTAGTTCTAGAAATAATAGCAACTCTGTTTTGGATACTGTACTTGCTGACTAGATCATCTGACAAGGAGATTAGAAATTCAATAGCATTTTTAGCCACCTTTGCTAATATTTTACTCACTTCTCCCTATACTGTAGAAACCTTTTTCTTGGCTTCTGTCAAAGCATTCTCCTGACTAGAGACAAAATCTAAGAAAGGTTTGAATTTGTTGGCTTCTGCAATGATTTCGTCCCAAATCAAATGTCTGGCACCCTGCAAGGCCATATTACCAACCACCTGCTTGCTTAATTTGGACTTTTGTTGTGTCAATTCTTGACATTTATTATCTATGTATTCTCTCCTTTGTTCCTCTTTTGATTTTTCCTCCTCTAACTCCTCGATCTGCTATTTCAACTTTGTAAGCTCAGTATCTTTCAGGCCTATTTGGGCCGTTGATTTAGAAAGAGAACTGGTATTTACCTCTCTAGCTACACTTACTAATTGAATTTCAGCCTCTATGCATTTTTCTTGAAGCTCTTTTTTCTTTGCTTCCAACTTAGCCTTTAATTATTTTTTGCTTTCCTTCAGAAGTTTGGTATCCACTTCCCATTGTTTTTCTTTCTCTTTGAGCTTCAACAGCTTGGCCTTGCAATTTGTAAGCTCAGTGTTTAATGTTTCTTTATCTTTCTCAAATTCAGCCAACTCTGTTGTCTGAATGAGCTGGGTGGAAGGGATTTTCAACTTCTTTTTAAGTACCTAGATCTCTTTTTCTTTCTCATCCAACAACTTTGGGCTAAGGCTCTCTTATCTTCTTGTCCATCTATATGTACCGCTTCATTCTGCAAATTGGTAATTTGGACCTTAAGGGCCTTGTTTTCAAATCTCGCCTTCCTTAAGAGGTCTTGAGTTTTTTCTTTGCTCAACTCTAGCTTGGACATCTGTATTGTGGCCTTTAGCAACCTAGTATTCAATATGTCACCGGTCTCTCTGTTAAGATGTGTTATATCAGTAGTGGGAACCTATACGAGATTCACATTAACTTCTGACACCTTGTTGCCTACTGTCAAGGCCATGCTGAGGGTGTCTGTAGCATGATCCCTCATAGTATTCAATGCCACATTTGGGTAGGGAAACTATACTACTTCATCATACAACTTCACTATCTCCTTAAAATTTCTATTATGCCTTTCTCTATAAGAGTCTAGCCAGTTTTCTTTAGAGGCATGCTTGTTTGGAATCTGCCCATCAAACACATACGCTTGGATCTCTAACTTGGATTCTTTGGGATCTTCTTGTTTCTGTTTGAATTTCATATTTTTATTCCTCATTTGTCCCCTCATAATGCTTCTCTTAACCTGTACCAACTACTATCCTTTCTCAACTTTCTACTTCTTGGGCATGCTAGTAGTATCTAGCTCATCAGTCTCCATGGGTTCCACACGTCCTCATTTTATTGAACTTCTTGAATAACTGACCAACGATGCAACATTCCAAACCGTCAAAACTACTTTGGATAGGTCCATTTGGGGAGAATTATCCCCTGGAAGGGGTGAGACAGAGGCTCATCCTATGCTGGTATCCATTGTGATAGAGTTAGGGAAATCATCCCAATTGGCCGCTTCTCTAAGCCCAGCTATTTCAGTGTGCTTAAAAGGCTTACTCTTGTGATATTTTCTCCTTTTGGAAATTACTTGATGTGGGTCGTAGTTTATAGCCCATTCCAGAGAGAATCCCATGCCTTTGAGCAAGTTACTGACCAGTGGCAGGGCAACCTTGCTTTTGACCATGTATGGCCCTACTCCCAGGGGAAAGAAATGTTGGAGCTCTTCTAAGCGTTCAAAAAGTGTTCTTCTTCAACAATGAGTCTTTTCCTAATTAATTCCAAGGAGAAAACCTGGGCATTTAGGAAGGCTGGTAGGACATAAGGCTGATGCACAAAACCATATAGCCTTATGACTGTTACAAATTCTGCCAGGAACCAGTATCCTATCCTCTTACTAGGAGACAACTGTAGTATTTGCCTCATCTTAGGCAATACCCTGGGAAACCTTTCTTGGAAGAAAAGGCTATATATTTTTGCCATCAAAATGTTCATGAAATTACAGTAGTTTTTGGTGATGTCATTAGTGATCTCCAACTCAGGAACCTATAAATCATATTCGTTATAAGATAGGAACATTCTCAACAAAAAGAATTGGAATCTGAACACTTTGGTATCGTGGAAATTAGCTAACTGAGAATGAATGTTCTCAACTAGAAATTCATCAAATTTAAGCCAACAAGACTGAACGGATTGTCCTGGAAGTTCAGGTTTGATAGGACAGGCACTCAAAACAAATAGTAGACTTAACAACGACTTTGTGATGTAACCGTTAGTATCTAGATCTAGGAATTGACTGGCTAGGGTCATGCACCATTGCATTTCTTCGTTAAATTGATTTAGGTCAATGGGGTAAGATAGACTAATGATTTTGGCATTAGGTTTCGAACAAGACTTCAGGAAAGTATATATATTTTCTATAGTACACTCTCGGAAGAACTGTACGATACCCTCTTCTCGGTATTTTTGGGATATGTGGGAAAATTAATCTGGGATGTGGAGGGTTTTTTCAATGACATGAGCCTGGACATAGTAGAGGATTTTGGAATTGGACCTATTCATGATGACTCCTTCAGTGGTTGAAAAATTGTATGCACACTACTCAAAAAACTCGGGGCAATGGGGGGTTTGGTTAACAAACAAAAAATGAAAAAAGGATTTAAAAACACCACAGGTATCACTACCCAGGTCCTTAAGGACTTCTAATTTACCCTTAGTAGTTTCAACTATTTCACCCAATAGAATGGTATGAAAGATCTCGACATTCTCATCCACTAGACTTTCTTCTTCCCTCCAACCTATAACCCTTGATTTTGCATTATCCCGTATATCTACCACCTCTATTTCTCCTAATTTTTCCATTCTCGATAGCACTAAGGGAGAATTAGGGTGCCTACCTTGTTTCCTTAGCATAGTTTTCCGATTTTTCGGTGCTGGCACTCTGTACGCAGTCAGGACGTTCGTCAATCTTGAAGTTTTGGAAAAGACAAACCTCTCCAATTCCACGTAGACCCGTTTATAATTTTCTATGCCGCATAATATCTGTGCTTCTCCATACAATATGCACCATAGATACTTTCTCTTTGTGACCTTAGCCTTTGATATGCAAGGTCTTTGTGTCGAAGTTTCCATACTACCAGTATGTGCAACTTAATTTGGGAAAATGGACCTCCACCGTCAATCTCCAAATTACCTTCATCGGGACCATCCACACCTAAGAGCCTTAACATTCCGCCAACTCTTCCTCCCTTGATCGAGTGTGAAACTCTCGATCTTGGAATGATTCTTATCCATTGATCAAGATCGCCCTCTCTTTGCAACCATTGATCGTGGTGGGCTATACAATTTTTCATAGATCAAAATCCCGACCCCTTCCGCGCTAGTTCAGATCGTGAAATGTATAACGATCATAGATCTATCTTTTCTTTCATCTCAACCCTATGATTCTTTCCTCATTTAGCTTATTCTGCAATTTGGAAAATCTTTCGTGGTCGAGCATGTCCGCTATGCGGAATGCTCTGGCGCCATTGATCTATCCTTAGATTTATCTCAACCTTCCATTATGGCTCCCATTTAACACACTTCACAAATCTAACAACCGTGTTTTTCCTGGCATCTTTGACCCATGAAATGCCCTTTCACCATTGTCTTTATATTTCTAAATCGGAGCCATTGATTTATGCCACTCTTTACCTCATTCCTGTTGCTGCTCATATCAAAGACAACATGCTCTACCACAAATGCATTCAACACTCCTGTTAATTCTAAGGGTTCCTTCTCAATATTTTTCGATAAGGTCTCTTTCCCAAAAACCTTCTATAATCAAAAATTTCAAAATAAGGTGTTAACATGAGGCTTGTAAGAATCCAGTGGAGGTGTACAGAGAGCCATGGATGGAGTATACACTTCAAGATGGTTTACTCTTTAATAATAGTAAGTTGTGTATACCAAGGTGTTCTATGAGAGAGAACTTGATACAGGAGAAACGCAATGGAGGTATGGCAGGTCACTTTGGAATTGATAAAACCTTCAGACAGTTGGGTGATTTCTATTTTTGGCCAAGGATGAGGTCTGAAGTTGAGAAGTTTGTAAGCAGATGCAGAGTATGCTAGCATGCTAAAGGGATAATTCAGAACACAATATTGTATACACCATTGCATATTCCAACTAGGATTTGGGATTCTGTGAGTATGGATTTCATTCCGGGTTTACCAAGAACTCAGAGGGGATATGATTCTATCTTTCTTGTTGTGGATAGATTCACTAAGATGGAACATTTCATTCAGTTCTACAATACTAGTGATGCTACACACATTACTAACTTGTTCTTTGATGAAGTGGTGAAACTACATGGTTTACCTAGAAGCATTGTATCAGAGAGGGATTTGAAGTTCACAGGTCATTTCTGGAGGACCTTGTGGAAGAAGTTGGGCACCATACTGAACTTCAGTTCAGCATATCACCCACAGTTTGATGGATAGACTGAAGTAGTCAATAGGAGTCTAGGAAACATGTTGAGAAGTTTGGTTGGAAAGAGTCCTAAGCAGTGGGACAGAGTATTAGCTCAAGCTAAGTTTACCTATAATGATTCACCAAATAGGATTATAGGGATGAGTCCATTTCAAATTTTGTATAGAATGCACCCAAGAGGGGTGGGTGAGCTTCACGACTTAGGTCAATTGGAGAAATGAAGTGCTAATGGAGAAGAGTTTGTTACAAGGATCAGCGAACTCCAGGAGCAAGTGAAAGCAAGGTTACAACAGAGTAACACAAGTTACAAGGCTAGAGCAGATTCCAAAAGGAGAGAAAGAAACTATGAAGTAGGGGATTTGGTCTTAGCATACCTGAAGTGAGACAGATTTCCAAAAGGGGAGTATAACAAGCTGAAGATGAAGATTGGACCCTGCAGAATACTCATAAAGTTTTTAGCAAATGATTATGAGTTAGAGATGCCTACAAGAGTGGGTATTTCACCAATATTTAATGTAGCAGATCTATATCCTTATGTAGCAAGTGACATTGGAACCTTTACAGAAGGTGAAGATCCTATCGAAGAATTACAATGGGTGAGGCAGATGCTTGTGGCATATCCATTGGAAGTTGAGGCCATTATGGACACTAAAGTGGTAAAGAGAACAAGGAAGAAGGACTATTTGCAGTATTTGGTTAAGTGGAAGAAACGACCAACAGAGGATTCTACGTGGATGAGTGCTGTAGAGTTGGAAGCCAAGGGTTTCACTATAGCTGATCTAATGAAAAGGGGTTCATATTTTTTATACCTTGCGAGTCTGATGCAGGAGAATCATGGCATGCCAACAATGTGATGAATTGGTCACATGTTGTGGCATCTTTTGTAACCATTTTGTGCTGAGTCATAGTGTGATTAGTGGCATAAGGAATCATTGCAGATCGCGACTCCCTGTGTGGAGATCAAGCTGCTGGTAGTTTGTTTCAGACAAGGACATTTTCATCATGCGTCGTAGTGTTTGTTTTCAGTTACAGGACCACTCAGGATAGGGGTAGAATTTTAGCATAAATAGACAATGTATAGATGTAGAGGGGGTTCTTCTTTTCAATATTTAGAATTACGAGTTGCAGAGAAGAGGACATACTTGTGTCTGTTTCCTACTTGTAATTATTTTGTGGAATCAAAAGGAGAGAGATCCAAGCTGTGTGCATTTTTCTTTGTTGCTTAATAGAAGGATTAACTGTGTGTTTGTAGGGTTGTTAGTATTTATGCATGTGTTGTGTTGAATCGTGTATCTTTATAGAGTCGACTTCGGCATTTTCCTGAACATTTGTGTATTCCAGTGAAGTGTTGGTTTCACGCATCAATTTCTTGCTTGAATAGTTGAAGTAGAGTGTAGACGCATGCATAAGAGTGTTAGGCTAAAGAATTGAGACGATTGAAAGATGGATTGATCAATTTCATGATCAATCAATGCAACTCGTAGATTTTCTGCCATTAATAAGTTTTGCAAGAATGAATAGTGGAGATTGAGTCCACAGATAAATATCTGACGGTCTAGAAGAATCCCGCAACGGAAGTTGCGAGTAAGTTAACAGACCACAGAGATATGTGAGGTCTGCATCAAGAAGAAGATCGATGGTCGAAGTGAAAGGTGCAAATAATTGAACCAAAGGTTGCGAAAGGCTCGTTCCCATGTAACAACAGAACCACTTTCGAAGAGAGAACTAGCTTTCTTCTCTTCCGAGAGGGATCTCTCACCAGATATTAACAATGCCAGCTATGTACAAGTGAAAATATGAATTGTTTGTAAATTGGTTGAAACATAACGTAGGACCATTGGACGATGGAGTCAAGATGTGCAAATGGAAATAACAAAACTTATGCAGCTGATTTTAACACAGAGGAAAGATAGCTATTCGGTCATAGTCAAATCATAATTGTTTGGTGGAAAAGAAGAACAAGAATAGACCATCAACACAGAGCATTAAAGAATGAGAGTCTGTATTAACTTTAGAAGAAAGTTTCAGTGGATATGTGGAACAATAGACGGAGCATAGCATGCATGAATTCCAAACTGTTATAAACTTATTTCAGACATGAAAAAAAACATAATGGGGGAGATAAACTAGAAAACGTTCACATGAGAAAGAAAGTAACAGAATGTAACATGAAACAACACATGAATCCCTATGAAAACACCAACTTCGACTTTGCAAATTTATTAAAAGGTTCTTGAAAGCATACAACGCAAAAATTACATTGGTTCCAATCCTTTCTCCTCCCTCAGGAGGTACATTTATAGTGTTTTAGCCTCCAAAACCGACATCAGAGACAAAATATGTTACAAACCAAAGAACCTTTCCTAACAAACTTGAACGTGGCCTATCTACCATGATTTACATAAACAAAAAAATAAAATGTGAATTGCTGGAAGAAAAGATGCATAAAATCCTTTTTGTATTTTTTGGCTGGTGGAAGCTGTACAAAGTCTGGCAGAGGTGACTCTCCAAAGGGGCATGTCTTGGAGAAGAACCCCCGCATTATCATCCATGTTGTCTTTATGGTTGCGTCCTAAACTTGGTCGACCTGTATTGTTGAATTGACCTCCATTGATTGGGACTAGGCAATGTTGCAACGACCATGTCATGCACTTGTACCTTGAGCTCCATAATTTCTGTGTATGAGAAGTCGGGTATTGAGGCATAGGCAGATTTAGAATCAAACAGTAATTCTAATTCCCCCACCAATTTATCAAAAAATGTTGTGCCTGATAAGGATTACTGCATGTCTCAGAACTTGTTGTTGTCTGATCTGCAACTAACTAATTGTTTCAAATAATTATCTTGAGACTATAAATGTCCCTTTCCTTCCCAGAAGAAAGGGACTCCTCTTTCCACTAGTGGCAGAAACAACTTGATCACCTCCTTGACTTTGTGGTCTATAATGCCAATTTTGGCCAGTACAGTGTCTAGTATCCTATGTTTAGCAATCAATTTTCTAGCCCCAAAAATAATAGAAACTCTATTTTGGATATCGTACTTGTTGACTAGATCATCTAACAAGGAGCTTAGAAATTCAATAGCCTTTTTAGCAACCTCTGCTGATCTTTTATTCACTTCTCCTTGTACTGTAGAAACCTTTTTCTTGGCTTCTGTCAAATAATTCTCTTGACTAGAGACAAAATCTAAGAAAGGTTTGAATTTGTTGGCTTCTGTAATGATTTGGTCCGAAATCAAATGTCAAGCACCCTACAAGGCCATATTACCAACCACCCGCTTGCTTAATTTGGAATTTTGCTGTGTCAATTCTTGACATTTCTTATCTATATCTTCTCTCCTTTTTTCCTGTTTTTCTTTTTCCTCCTCTAACTCCTCGATCTTTTGTTTCAGCTTTGTAAGCTCGGTATCTTTTAGGCCTATTTGGGACATTGCTTTAGAAAGAGAACGAGTATCTACCTCTCTAGCTACACTTACTGATTGAATTTCAGCCTCTGTGCTTTTTTCTTGAAGCTCTTTTTCCTTTGCTCCCAACTTAGCCTTTAATTATTTTTTGCTCTCCTTTAGAAGTTTTGTATCCACTTCCCATTGATTTTCTTTCTCCTTGAGCTTCAACAGCTTGGCCTTGCAATCTGTAATCTCAGTGTTTGATGTTTCTTTCTCTTTCTCAAATTCAACCTACTCAGTTGTCTGAATGAGCTGGCTGGAAGGGATTTTCAACTTCATTTTAAGTACCTGGATCTGTTTTTCTTTCTCATCCAACAATATTTGGGCTAAGGCTCTCTTATCTGCTTGTCCATCTATCTGTACTGCTTCATTCCGCAAACTAGTAATTTGGACCTTAAGGGCCTTGTTTTCAACTCTCACCTTCCTCAAGAGGTCTTGAGTTTTTTCTTTGCTCAACTCTATATTGGACATCTCTAATGTGTCCTTCAAAAACCTAGTATTCAAGGTGTCACTGGTCTCTCTCTCAAGATGTATTATGTTAGTAGTTGGAACCTCTGCTAGGTTCACATTAACTTCTGACACCTTGTCACCTACTGTCAAGGCCATGCTGAGGGTTTCTATAGCATGATTCCTCATAGTCTTCGATGCCACATTTGGGTAGGGAAACTGTACTACTTCATCATACAACTTCACTGTCTCCTTAAAAGTTCTATTATCCCTTTCTCTGTAAGAGTCTAGCCAATCTTCTTTAGAGGCATGCTTATTTGGAGTCTGCCCATCAAACACATACTCTTGGATCTCTAACTTGGATGCTTTGGGCTCTTCTTGTTTTTGTTTGTCTTTCATATTTTTGTTCTTCATTTGTCCCTTCATACTGCTTCTCTTAACTTGTACCAACTGTTATCCTTGCTCAACTTTATGCTTTTTGGGCATGCTGGCAGTATCCACCTCATCAGTTTCCATGGGTTCTGTAGGTCCTCTTTTTATTGAATTTCCTAAATAACTAACCAATGGTGCAACATTCCCAGCCATTGAAACTACTTTGTACAAATCCATTTGGGGATAATTATCCCCTAGAAGGGGTGAGATAGAGGCTTATCCTATGCTGGTATCCATTGTGATAGAGTTAGGGAAATAATCCCAATTGGCCGCTTCTCTAAGCCCAGTTATTTCAGTGTGCTCAAAAGGCTTAATCTTGTGATATTTTCTCCTTTTGGAAATTACTTGATGTGGGTCGTAGTTTATAGCATGTCCTAGAGAGAATCCCATGCATTTGAGTAAGTTACCGACCAGTGGCAGAGAAGCCCTGCTTTTGACCATGTATGGCCCTGCCTCCCAAGGGAAATAAATGTTGGAGCCCTTCTTAGCGTTCAATAAGTGTTCTTCTTCAACAGTGAGTCTTTTCCTGATTAATTCCAAGGAGAAAAACTGACAACTCAGTAAGGCTGGCAGGACATAAGGATGATGCACAAAACCATATAGCCTTATGAATATTCCAATTTCTGCCAGGAACCAGTCTCCTATCCTCTTACTAGGAGACAACTGCAATATTTGACTCATCTTAGGAAATACCCTAGGCAACATTTCTTGGAAGAAAAGGTTATATATTTCTACTATCAAAACGTTCATGAATTTACAGTAGTCTTTGGTCATGTCATCAGTGATCACCAGCTTAGGCACCTGTAAATAATCTTCATTATAAGATAGGAACATTCTCAACAAAAAGGATCAGAATCTGTACACTTTGGTATTGTGGAAATTATCTAACTGAGAATGAATGTTCTCAACTAGAAATTCATCAAATTTAAGACAACTTGACTGCAGGGATTGTCCTAGAATTTTAGGTTTGACAGTACAGGTACTCAAAACAAACAGTAGACTTATCAACAACTTTGTGATATAACCATTAGTATCTAGACCTAGGAATTCACTGGCTAGGGTCACGCACCACTGGGTTTCTTCGTTAAATTGATTTAGGTCAATGGGGTATGATAGAATGATGATTTTGGCATTAGGTTTCGAACAAGACTTCAAGAAAGCATCTTTTTTTCTACATTAGACTCTTGGAATAATTGTATGATACCCTCTTCTCGGTATTTTTGGGATATGTGGGAAAATTCTTTTGGGATGTGGAGTGTTTTACGGATGACATGATCCTCGACATAGCAGAGGATTTTGGACTTGGACCTATTCATGATTACTCCTTCGGTGGTAGAAAAATTGCATGCACACCACTCAACAAACTCTGGGCAATGGGGGGTATGATTAACAGGGAAAAAGTGAAAAAAAGGATTTAAAAACACCACAGGTATCGCTACCTTGGTCCTTAAGGACTTACAATATACCCTTAGTAGTTTCAACTATTTATCCCAACTAAATGGTATCAAAGATCTCGACATTCTCATCCACTAGACTTTCTTCTTCCCTCCGACCTATAACCCTTGATTCTGCATTATCCCCTACATCCACCACCTTTATTTCTCCTACTTTTTCCATTTTCGACAGCACTAAGGGAGTATCAGGGTGCCTACCTTGATTCCTTAGCACAATTTTCTGATCTGTCGATGTTGGCACTCTGTATGCAGTCGGAACGTTCGTCAATCTCGAGGTTCTGGAAAAGACAAACCTTTCCAATTCCACGTAGACCTGTATATAATTTTCTATGCCGCATAATCTCTATGCTTCTCGATACAATATGCACCATAGATCCTTTCTCTTTGTGACCTGAGCCTTTGATATGCAAGGTCTTTTTGCCGAAGTTTCCATACTACCATTATGTGCAACTTAATTTGGGAAAATGGACCTCCATTGTCGATCTTCAAATTACCTTCATCGGGACCATCCACACATGAGAGATTTAACATTCTGCCAACTCTTCCTCCCTTAATCGAGTGTGCAACTCTCAATCATGGAATGTGTCTTATCTATCAATCAAGATCGGCCTCTCTTTGCAACCATCAATCGGGGTGGGATCTACAAGTTTTCGCAGATCGAAATCTTGACCCCTTTTGTGCTAGTTCAGATAGCGAAATGCACCATTATCGTAGATCTATCTTTGCTTTTATCTCAATCGTCTGATTCTTTCCTCCTTTATCTTATTTCACAATTTGGAAAATCTTCTGCGGCCGAGCATGTCTGCGATGCAAAATACTCCTGCGCCATTGATCTATCCTTAGATTAATCTATCCTTAGATTAATCTCAACCTTCCATTATGGATCCCATTTAACACACTTTGCAAATCTAACAACCGTGTTTTTCCTAGCATCTCTGACCCGTGAAATGCCCTTTCACCGTTGATCTTTATCTTTCTGAATCAGAGCCATCGACTTATGCTGCTCTTTACCTCATTCCTATTGCTGCTCATTTCAAAGACAACATGCTCTGCCACTAATGCATTCAACACTCCTGTTAACTCTAAGGGTGCCTTCTCAATATTTTCGACAAGGTCTCTTTCCCCAAAACCTTCTATTATCCAAAATTTCAAAATATGGTGTTAACACGAGGCTTGTAAGAATCCAGTGGAGGTGGACAGAGAGCCATGTATGGAGTATACACTTCAATATGGTTTAATCTTTACGAACAACAAGATGTGTATACTAAGGTGTTCTATGAGAGAGAAATTGATACAGGCGAAACACAATGGAGGTATGGCAGGTCACTTTGGAAGTGATAAAACCTTCGGACAGTTGGGTCATTTCTATTTTTGGCCAAGGATGAGGTCTGAAGTTGAGAAGTTTGTAAGCAGATGCAGAGTATGCCAGCATGGTAAAGGGAGAAGTCAGAACATAGGATTGTATACACCATTTCCTATTCCAACTAGGCCTTGGGATTCTATGAGTATGGATTTCATTCTGGGTTTACCAAGAACTCAGAGGGGACATGATTCTATCTTTGTTGTCATGGATAGATTCACTAAGATGGCGCATTTCATTCCGTGCTACAAGACTAGTGATGCTACACACATGGATAACTTGTTATTTGATGAAGTGGTGAAACTACATGGTTTACCTAGAAGCATTGTATCAGAGAGGGATGTGAAGTTCACAGGTCATTTCTGGAGGACCTTCTGGGAGAATTTGGGTACCATATTGAACTTCAGTTTAGCATATCACCCACAGTCTGATGGATAGACTGAAGTAGTCAATAGGAGTCCAGGAAACATGTTGAGAAGTTTGGTTGGAGAGAGTAATAAGCAGTGTGAAAGAGTATTAGCTCAAGCTAAGTTTGCCTATAATGATTCACCAAACAGGAGTACAAGGATGAGTCCATTTCACATTCTATATGGAATGCATCCAAGAGGGGTGTGTGAGGTTCATGACTTAGGTCAATTGGAGAAACGAAGTGTTGATGGAGAAGAGTTTGCTACGAGGACCAGTGAACTCCAGGAGAAAGTGAAAGCAAGGTTACAGTAGAGTAACACAAGTTACAAGGCCAGAACATATTCCAAAAGGAGATAAAGGAACTATGAAGTAGGGGATTTGGTCTTAGCATACCTGAAGCGAGACAAATTTCCAAAAGGGGAGTATATCAAGCTGAAGATGAATATTGGACCTTGCAAAATACTCATAAAGTTTTTATCAAATGATTATGAGTTAGAGATGCCTACAGGAGTGGGTATTTCACCAATATTTAATGTAGTAGATCTATATCCTGATGTAGCAGGTGGCACTGTAACCTTTACAGAAGGTCAAGATCCTATCAAAGACTTACAATGGGTGAGGCAAATGCTTGTGGCATAGCCATTGGAAGTTGAGGCCATTCTGGACACTAAAGTGGTAAAGAGAACAAGGAAGAAGGACTATCTGGAGTGTTCGGTTAAGTGGAAGAAACAACCAATAGAGGATTCTACGTGGATGAGTGCTACAGAGTTGGAAGCTAAGGGTTTCACTATAACTGATCTAATGAAAAGGGGCTCATAATTTTTATACCTTGTGAGTCTGATGCAGGAGCATCATGGCATGCCAATAATGTGATGAATTGGTCACATGTTGTGGCATATTTTGTAACCGTTTTGTGGCGAGTCATAGTTTGATTAGCAGCATGAGGAATCATTGCGAACCTCAAATTCCTGCATGGAGATCAAGTCGCTGGTAGTTTCTTTCAGACAAGGACGTTGTCATCATGCATCGTAGCATTTGTTTTCAGTTGCAGGACCACTCAGGATAGGGGTAAAAGTTTAGCATAAATAAATACTTTAGAGATGTAAGAGGGGGTTCTTCTCTTCAACATTTAGAATTCTAAGTTGTAGAGAAGAGGACATACTTGTGTCTGGTTCCTACTTGTAATTATTTTGTGGAATCGAAAGTAGAGAGATCCAAGCTATGTGCATTTTCCTTTGTTTCTTAATAGAAGGATTAACTGTGTGTTTGTAGGATTGTTAGCCTTTATGCATGTGTTGTGTTGAACCATGTATATATGCAGAGCTGACTTCAACATTTTCCTGAACATTTGTGTATTCGAGTGAAGTGTTGATTTCACGCAACAATTTATTGCTTGAATAGTTGAAGTAGAGTGTAGATGCATGCATAAGAGTGTTAGGATAAAGAATCGAGATTTCAGGCTAGATTGATTAATTCCATGATCAATCGATGCAAATCGCATATTTTATGCAATTAATAAGTTTTGTAGAGAATGAACAATGGATATCAAGTCCACAGATAAAGATTTGACGGTCCAGAAGAATCCCACAATGAATGTTGCGAGTAAGTTAACAGATTCGCAGATATCTGTGAGATTCACATCAAGAAGAAGATCGACGGTCGGAGTGAAGGCCACAAAGATCTGACAGCTATGAAAACTGTGGGGGAAGAATTGCATAGAGGAAGTTGCAGGGGAGCAACTTTGGGAAGTTGGCATCTCGCATCTCGCATCCTGCAACCCGATTGCAGAAAGAAATTTGCGGACCGCAACGTTGGGTGTTCGAGATCTCGCATCCTGCAACTCGACTGCGGAAAATCTGTTGCGGAAAAAGAGTTGCAAAACGCCTATTGCAGAAAGGCTTGTTGCGGAGGCAAAATCGTGGGGAGGCAATTTTAGAGCAGAATTTGGTTGTTAAGTTAAATTTGGCAGTCCTGCTAAGTGTAGGAGCCACTAGATCCTAGAGGTGCTGGTTGGGGTTGGTTGTGATCGACCCACCTGCACCATTTTATGTGTTTGATCTCAAAATCAAACTCACATAAAAAATCCAGCCATCTAGCTTCCCCAACATTTAAATTTGGTTGATCAAACAAATATTTCAGACCATAGTGGTTTGTCCTTAACTCAAATTTTCGGCCCATTAAGTAATTCTTCCACATCTTGAGAGCATGTACTATGGTTGCAAGTTCTAATTCATGAGTAGCATAATTATTCTCATGATCCTTCAACTTTCTTGACTCATAGCATACCACTTGGTTTTCTTGCATAAGAACTCCTCCAAGTCTTTGATTACATGCATCAGTACACACCACAAAATATTTTTCTGGGTCTACAATCTTCAGAAATGGTGCACTTGTAAGAATATTATTCAACTGCTAGAATCTCTCCTCACATCTTCATGTCCATTCAAACTTTATCCCCTTCTTTTGCAAAGAAGGGATAGGATGTGAAACCTTGGAGAATCCTTCGATGAACCTCTTGTAGTATCCTGCAAGTCCCATAAAATACCTCACACCTGTCACATTTCTTCGGTTTGGCCAATTCATAATGGCCTCAATATTTTTCAGGGTCCACAGATATGCTCTCTGCTGAGATGATGTGACCCAAATAATGAATTCTGTCTTTATTGAAATCACATTTCTCAACTTTGCATATAAATTATGCTCCCTCAACAAATTGAAACTCAATCTCAAATGTTCTTCATGCTCTTCTTTATTCTTAGAATAAATAAGAATGTCATCAAGGAAGACAAGAACAGACTTGTCAAAATACTTGCTGAAAACACTATTCATGAGACACATAAATGTAGTTGGTGCATTTGTGAGACCAAATGGTACCACTACAAACTCATAATATCCATACCTTGTTCTGAAGGTTGTGTTATGAATATCTTCGTCCTTGATTCTTAATTGATGGTAACCAGACCTCAAGTCAATCTTTGAAAATACCTTTGCTCCTCTCATTTGATCAAACAGGTCATCAATTCGAGGCAAGGGATATTTATTTTTCACAGTGATTTTGTTCATCTGTCTATAATCAATGCACAACTTGAGTGTACCATCCTTATTTGTCACAAACAAAACTGGTGCTCCCCAAGGGGACACACTTAGCATGATGTACTTCTTTTCCAACAACTATTGCAACTTCATCTTCATCTCTAGAAAATTTGGTGTACTCATCCTGTAGGGTGTCTTAGACACAAGTGCTGCTCCTAGCACAAGTTCAATTGTGAAATCAATGTCTCTCTTTGGAGGAAGCCCTGGATTTTTATCGGGAAAAACATCCTTGAATTCCTGCAATATAGGAAATTCCTCCAACCTAGGAGTCTCATTCTCTGCTTCCTCCAAAACATGGGCTGCATACAATCTGCAACCTTTCCTACAAATTTTTTTCAACTGCATTGTTGAAATATGCCTAACAGAAATCACCTTTGGAATGCCTCTTACAACCCTTAGGTTTCCTTCTTCATATATGCACTCAAAAGTATTATTGAAATAGTCAATCTTGATTCTGCGTGTTTCCAACCAATCCATTCCAATAAGAATGTCATAGGAACCAAGTGCTAGAACATTCAAATCCGCACAAGTGAAAATTCCATCCATGACTAATGGACATTTCTCTACCACTTCAATAATTTTTCTCTTGGTTCCAGTGGCTAGCTGAACTAACCACAATTTCTTATGCTTTAACTTCTTAAAGGCACACATCTCAACTATTCTAGAGATGATATAACTGTGAGTAGATCCAAGGTCAATCAAGACAAAAACATATTTCTCAACAATATTACCTTCAACCATAGTTAACTAATGACCTTCCTATCGGTCCTCTAGCGCTGCATAAATCCTAGGGATGGTCCTTGCCACTTGACCTACTGTTTCTGCTTATTGAATGTTATGAGTTTGTTGTACATACCCATTCTCCAATAGACAGTTCCTGCACATGTGATTTTCTCCGCATATCCAGCATTGGATTGGTTCTTTAATCACTTTTGGATCTCTTGGCCTGTCTTCCATTACGCTGGCTGGCTTATTCACAACTTGTGATGGATTCATTTGATGATTTTGAAAAGGAGAGGGTTTGAAACCTTTATTTCTTTGGTAAAACTTCTCCTTCTTCTTATCCTTCCATTCCTTATGGATATCAGGTTTTCTTTTATTCTGATCATAACAATATTTGGCCTTCCTTATAACCTCTTCCAGGGTTCAAGGTTCATCGAACTCAATTATATCTATGTAAGATTGAGGTATCCCACTCAAAAAACACTGGATTTTCACTTTATAATCTTTGATATAACTGAGATACCTCAATAGCTGCAAGAATTTGTTTGCATACTCTTCCATGGTCAGCTGCCCCAATTTCAGTTTATTGAACTATTTGATCTTATCATCATAGTACCTGTCAGAGAGGTAATTCTGCTTGAAATACTTCTTAAACTGCTTCCACGTGATATTTATGTTATTAATCTTCTTCACCTACCTGAGGTGCTCCCACCATATGGATGCTCTTCCATTTAGATTGAATATGGCTGCTCTTGCCTTCATGTTTCCAGAGTAGTCTTGAAGTTGGAAATATTTCTTCATCCCAAGATGCCAAACTTCAACTTCTTGACTAGTATTTACCTCACCATTAAAGGTAGGAGGCCTTTCCTTCTTGAATTGATCATGTGAACTATTCTTGTAATGCCTCTTCCTCTTATCTCTGTGAGATGAAGAGCTTGAACCCCCGGTGGATCCTTCAAAGTTAGATGATCCACTAGAATACTTCTTTCCTCTTCTAGTATTACTATTACTTCCTTCTAGATTCGCTGCCTAATGCCCAAAGTTCATCCACCTTTGGATGTTTTTCAAACTCTGCAACATGGTTGCTTTGAACTGATTCTGCTCTTCCTGAGCTTTAATTATTCTTTCATTTTCCTCCCTGTAACTTTGCATCTCCACCCTTAGGCTTCTCATGGTGGTTGCAATATCTGGCAGAGTCTCTTGAAATATTCTTCCGTTGGACTCTATCTCAACATTTCCAACCTGAAAATTCCCCCTCCATGGCATTTGCCTCGAGGCCATAGGGATCATGTGCAGTATCCATGCTGTAGGTTCTCATGGCTGAGCCAAAAACCAACTTTTTCAATTTGCACTATGACTTTGAAAAATGTGTTAATAACATCATTTGTTAGCTATGTAACAAATTAAGAATGAAAAACCATTTACTTACTATCACCTAGCCCATCTAATCCCAATGTTGTAACCAATAACTCTGATACCACAATGTAACGTACCCTCCCCTCTACACGGATACTGCCACGAAGTCATATACTCGGTGCCCATAAACCTGCCTGATATGCAGAATAATTAAAAAATTATTATTTCTTTCTCTTTAACACGGTCATGGGTCATGAATCATCAATTAAAATTCATACTTAGGCTCAAGAACCACTATAACAGTCTTTCCTACTTTGAAAGATACATTCTATGACCGGAAATACCTTTTCCGCACTCAACCTGTCCTTTCTGTGCTCCACCTTGTGGATTCCCCTTTCTGCCTTCCATTGTGGAATCAAGAATTAGATACATAATGTGTGACAAAGTCATTCAAACCATATTTTTCCATCTTCCTTTAGCCTCCGGAACTTGAAAATCGAAAAAAAACTTTTGGCGGAATCGTTTAACGACTTTCCTCCTTCAGAATTCTACCTTTCCGCTGTGGACCTTGGAAATCAGAAAAATAAATTTTCACCTCAATGTTTTTCCCATTTTCCACCTCCCACCTTTCGCCTTCCATAGGAGGATTCTGGGGTGCAGAAAATACACTTTGTCCTTGGAACTTCCGGCTTCCTTTCCGCTTCCAAATTCCTCCCTTCCGTAGGCAGATTTTGGGGTGGAGAAACTCCCATTCTTCTCTGTTTTCAACTTTTCTTTCTGCTTCCCACTCTCCACGCTCCGCGGGAGGATTCCAGGGGTGTAAAAATGCTCAAGTCAGATTCCTTCTGACTCAACAACCAGGATTCTACCCTCCTTGATCATAAGCAGAATACAATGAAACATACAAGTCATATATAGATGAAAATGCACGAACATTTAACAACAGTAAACCCTACTGAAATCATTAGCAAGCATTCATCATATTCAATTCATTCATAAGAAAATACTTTGCATAAATCATCATATTAGAGAATAATTATCTTGAAGATGAAGTTGTCCCACAACTAGCTATGTCGCTACAACGTTCCAACCAACCATAGGCCTGTTGTGTTCATTAATCTCTCAACACAACTACCACCCCCAAGCTGGGAATGACTTCCACAAGAAACTAGGGAACAACAGACTCACACACAACCAAATCACATCAAACACAGTCAAGCCAACCTAAAGTTGGGTTTATAATACTATCTAGCCAAGACAACACACAGTTGGGTTTAGCAGCCTGTAGGAAACAAATACTAAACACTACTGGGTTTGACATGCCATTCAGCCAAGCCAGCTAATAGTTGGGTTTATCAGATTGCACACAGTCAATACAACATTTATCTTAAGGACTAGCCAAGGCAACATATGGGTTTCATAGGATACTCGCCCAAGCCATCTCACTACTGGGTTACATAGGCTATTCAGCTAAGCGATCTAGTTGGGTTTATTCGGCTGTCCAACCAAGGATTACACACATGGCCAAAATGCACAACAAGGCACAACCAAGCTAATATCCAATTGGGTTTTTTAGGCTTCCCAACCAAGCCAATATACAATTGGGTTTATCAGGCTGCTAAGGAAGTGGAATGGTATAATGGCTAAGCTAGTGGCTCAATCAAGAGCTAGGGACACCACCACAAGATCTATCTAGCATGGAATCCACAATACCTACACACCCAACACAAGCAAGGATCCCCTTCTCTGCTCCACAACCCCTTAGGATATGCCTTCCCTTACAATGCTCTTCAGGGTGTGCATAAAAGATTCACCAACCACTCTTATCTTTTCATGAGGCTCCTCTCTGCACTAGGCTTATCAAGCCCATCCTCTTATCTTCCACTCCTAATCCTTGTATACAGTTCAGACCCAAACTAGGGTGCAAATTATAGTAAACCAAAAGGAGAGACAACAGCAAAGGCTCCACTATGTAACACAGAGAAACATGGTTACATACCACTCCGTAGTTCAGAATAACACTGCAACCCATCAACCAGGGTGTTGGAAAAGGAAAATGCTTGCAGAAAACTCTACGTGAGCCAAATCTCTCTCTGAAACTCAGGACGATGAACAACACAGTGAATCACGCTGCACCACAATGAACACTCGCGATTGCGGAATCAAGAATGAACAACTCGTGAGTGAATGAATCGTGAGTGATCCCCCCATATGACCATGAGATGGAAGAATAAAAACCAAAGGGTGAGTGCAGAAAGTTGAGGGACCTTTTAGATGCAATGGTAGAATGAAGTCAATCACTCTTGATCCATAAAATAGAAATCATCCCAAGCAATCCTGACCCTGCCAAGCCAAGTCCCAAGGCTACCAACATGCATGCCAATTAGGATAGTACACAAAAATGCGCTCCTGTTTTACCTTGCAAAAATGCGCTCCTGTTATTCTTCATTAAAACGTGCTCTTGTTTTGCTTCAATAAAACACACTCTTGTTTTGCTTCAATAAAATGCGCTCCCGTTTTGCTTCAATAAAACATGCTCCTATTTTTCTTCAATAAAATGCGCTCATGTTTTGCTTTAATAAAACATTCAAAATGAGGGGGTCCTTAGTGGTAAGGGGAGACATAGGGATGTGTGTGTGTGAGAGAGAGAGAGAGAGAAGGATAGAGTGGCGG
>LPNX010848889.1:0-44969 GCA_001517045.1 Pseudotsuga menziesii
TCCTTTGCCGCCCTCTCCTCTGCGAGCTCTATCCCCTGCGGCCTTATCCTCTTCGGCCCTCTCCTATTGTTCACGAGATGAAGAATTACCTATTGACCACTCCTCTGCGGACAAAGGGCAGAAACCCCTCCTATTCCCATTCTAAATCTCACAGATAGCACTTCTCTGCTGCACCCAGAGCTTCTCGTGATGGGGAAGGAGAGACAGCACTGGTTTTCAGTTCATTTTGGGATTTTACTGTGAAATTTGCACCACTAGTAGAGCTTTTAAATGAATGGTCTTCACCTATAACAGATGATGGTTCAACCTGTGGAATTGTTTCAGGGTTTCTCAATTTGGAATCCGTCTTTGCAATAGCAGATGCAGCACTGCTCTTTCCAGAAAACGAAAATGGAACTGAATTCATACCATTTGTCTTGGAGATAGAACCACCAAATAATGGGAAGCCCACAGAAGTTGCAGCAGCAGTGGTTGATGTAGAGAAACCCTCGACTTGCCTCTTTTCGACAAGGTTGCATGAATGATAGGAGAAACCCTCGACTTGCCTCTTTTCTACAACAAAAATCCCAAATCGATTTTCTATTTTTGGTTTAAAACATAAACTCATGCCGTAATCGATTTCCACCATATATTTGGATCCAAGGTATGACAACGCTTGGTGGGTAGAGTGCTTTTAAGCGATGATAAACTATATTAAGCATATTAATAGCTACAATCACTCTAGTGAAGCTAAGAAAAATTGCAATGGGTTAGAATATGCATTCTAGTGATGGTTGTGTTTGATTCATGAAGTATCTAAAAGTCTTGGGTGTGGGATTTAGGAGCTCGCTAGAGTTAAGTATATCAAGTATTGTGTGTGAAGAGATGAGGACAATGAATACAAAATGCTTTCCCAAACACAAAAAATGTATGCATATCATAATCATAGGGTAAATGGCCTTAAGAAAGACAAGTGGCCAGTGACCTAAATAAAGGCATGATCATTTTCATGGGGAATAAGAAAATGTGGAATTGGTTCTGGTTGCAAATTTGATGTTCTGTCTTATAAGGAAATTAGTGTTTGGTTCATTAATCCATAGAATTCTTGAGTTCCTACCACCTTGCTTGAGGGATATTCACCCATATGGCGCCACTATTATAGCCTCATAAGTGTCGCTTAAGCGACGGCTCACTCATTAATCCATAGAATTCTTGAGTTCCTACCACCTTGCTTGAGGGATATTCACCCATATGGTGCCACTATTATAGCCTCATAAGCGTCGCTTAAGCGACGGCCACTCAATGCGTCATCGCTTAAGCGACGCTTATGAGGCTATCCGTCGCTTAAGCAACGCTTATGGAGACATTTTCAAAAAAAAAATTATCTTTGTGATTTTTGGTAGGTTTAAAAAAGGAAATCCATGCGCCGTCGGAATTTTCCGTCGGATTTTGGATCGAAATGTAGTAGTGGAACCTCGATCTGGAGAACACCAAGCTTCTCCCTGAAGTACTCAAACTTCACCCTAGCCAATGGCTTAGTCAACACATCAGCTATATGTTCGTCCGTCGCAACATACTGGAGCTTCACTGTTCCTCTCTACACCATATCCCTGATATAGTGATACTTGATCTCAATATGCTTCGACTTGTCATGGAATACTGGATTCTCTGACAACTTTACACAGCTCTAGTTGTCATAGTATATACAATTAGCATCTAACTAGAGATCAAAGAAATCAGACAGTAGCTTCCTCAGCCATACTGCCTCACAACTAGCTGAACAGGCTGCAACATACTCTGCTTCAGCTGTACTCAGTGCCACACAGGATTTCATCCTGCTAAACCATGAGATCACACCTGATCCCATACTGAAGTGCTCTTCCTATCAATGGCACTGCCTGCCCAATATGAATCAACATAACCCTCCAGGTAAATCCTTTGATCAGCCTTATACTTGAGCCCATAATCAACCGTACCCTTCAGGTACCTCAGAATATGCTTTGCAGCAGTCAAGTGAACATGTCTTGGATTTGTCAAGTATTGGCTCAAGGTGTTCACAGCAAAGCAAATATCTGGTCTCGTGTTCATTGGGTACATCAAGAACCCAATCATCTGATGATACATCATGACATCAACTGTCTCTGATGAAGCATCACTCAATAGCTTCAGGTTTGATGCCATAGGTGTGGTTAATGCCTTGCAGTCCATCATCCCAAATCTCTTCAGGATCTCTACTACATACTTTCCTTGTCCAAGAAAGATTCCATCTGTAGTATGCCACACCTCCATACCTAGGAAATAATGCATCATTCCCAAGTCCTTCATCTCGAACTCAGCAGCAAACTTTCTCTTCGTATCAGCAATCAACCCATCCATACCTATCACAAACAGATCATCTACATATAGTAGAAGTATCACCGGGTTGCCATCTTCCACCTTGTAGTAAAGGTTGGAATCTATTTAATCTTGGTAAAGCCCAAACTATATAGAAAGCTATCAATTCTGTCATACCATGTCCTGGGTTCCTGTTTCAAATTGTACAAGGCTTTCTTCAGTCTATACACATGAAACTCCCTGTCATGTGTCTCAAACCAAGTGGCTGCTCCACATACACTTCGTCTTCTACTACACCATTCAAGAAAGTAGTCTTGACATGCATTTGGTGTATCTTCCATTTCATCACTGTAGCCAAAGCAAGTATCGATCTGATGGAAGTGTATCTGGCTACAAGTGCAAAGGTTTCTTCATAGTCTATTCCTTCTTTCTGAGAGAAACCCTGAGCCACAAATCTTTCCTTATACTTTTCAATGCTACCGTCTGCAGCATGCTTGATCTTGTAGATCCATTTGGAAGTTACAACTGACTTCCCTTCTGGTCTTGGGACAACATCCCAAACATCATTCTTCATGATCGATTGATACTCTTCGATCATCGCATCCTTCCATTCTTTCCGTTCTGCCACTTCTTCATACTCGGAAGGTTCTTTATCAATAACGTCACATAGTAGAGCCACATAGCTGGAACAGGATCTGGTCCTCTTTCTTTCTCTAAGATTCTCTTCTGGAACCCCATGTCTTTCTGCACCTTGGATAATCTATCATACCCAAGCAGGTTTCCTCTTGTGAGAATTCTTCTCCTATGGTGGATCTACAGGTCTTTGTGGTTCTTCAAATTCTCGATCTTCTTCTTGAGTTTCTTCGTTCATGATTGTATCATGAATTCTGGGAGCTTCTACTTCTTCAGGTTCTTTAGCAGGTTTCTTTCTGGATTTGATGTAGGCTGAATCTTCATCCAATGTTACATCCCTACTGATATCAATCTTTTTGAATCCTGGGAAGTATATTATGTAAGCCTTCGAGCTTTCAGAGTATCCCACAAATATACCCTTCTTTCCTGAAGGATCTAATTTTGTTCTCTTCTCCTTTGGAATGTGTATGTACATAAGACAGCCAAATATTATGAGATGGTTGACTTCTGGTTTCTTGCCGGAGAATACTTCTTCAAGAGTCTTGTTCTCGAGTACTCTATGTGGAGTACAGTTCTGTACATACACTGTTGTTTTGGCTGCTTCTGCCCAAAGATGCATAGGAAGATCTTGATCATGAAGCATAGCTCTTGCTGCTTCCATGATGGTTCTATTCTTCCTCTCTACAACCCCATTCTGTTGTGGATTGTAAGGAGTGGACAACTCCCTCTTAATCCTTGAGTCCTTACATAGTTCCTTCAACTCATTTGAAGTGAATTCTCCGCCATTGTCTGATCGAAAAGTCTTGATCTTCTTTTCAGTCTGGTTCTCGATCAAGGCTTTGAATTCCTTGAACTTGCTAAACACTTCATCTTTATTCTTCATGAAGTAAATCCATGTCTTCCTGGAAAAGTCATCAATAAAAGAAACATAGTACACATACCTGCTTAGTGATCTTGATGGCATTGGTCCGCATACATCGGAGTGGATGATTTCGAAGATTCATTTTTCTTTGCTCTCACTACTTGGAAATGTCTTCTTTGTGTTCTTTCCTTTCACACATCCTTTGCAGACCCCTTCATGTTTTGCATGAATTTCTGGAAGACCTTCAGCAGCTTTGCTTGCAAGTGGTAGTGCTCTGTAATGCACATGTGCAAGCCTTCTATGCCAAAGTTCATTTGGTTCTACTGTGTCATGAACCAAAGCTTGATCTGGTTGGCCCTTCAACTTGTATAGACCTCCTTCTTGTTCTCCAATCACAATTGCATCATCAAAAGTCTTTCCCTTTGGCCACATAAGAACTTGGCCATCTACAAAAGCAACCCTCATTCCTTTTGCATCCAATGCAGATATGGAGAGGAGGTTCTTCTTTAGTCCTGGAACAAATAATACATTCTTCATCTTCAAAGACTTTCCAGAGTCTAGCTTATAGAAGGATTCACCACTACCTTTTATTGGATACTGATAGTCATCCCCAAGTTTCACCTTGTGAGGTGACTCATGTTCAGATAACTTCACAAATGATTCTTTGAATCCCATCATGTGCTTGGAAGCACCACAGTCTATAAGCCAATCATTGCTTCCATGTGAAATAGTTCCCATGAGAGCAAAGATTAGAACATATTCATCCTCACTTGAAGAGTCATCACTTTCTTGTCTGATTCTCTTTGTGGAAGGTTCATCATCCTCTGCAGCATGGGCATGATGTCTTCTCTTGTTCTTCTTCCTTAGATTTCTTTTGTTAGGGAAGAATTTGGATATGTGACCTTTCTCATCACATGTGTAACATCTAATAGTATTTATATCTTTTCTAGAGTGTGAGATCTTACCTTTGGAGTGATAATTGCTCCTCCTGTTTTTCTTGGAGTGAACTGTGAGAGCTTGATCTTCACTACCCATCTTCTCTTCTCGAGATGCTATCCTAGCTTCTTCTTGAAAGAATTCTTCCCATAGTCTGCTGAACTTGACTAACTTCTTTCTAGCATAGATTCTTGAATGAAAGAGTCCCATGATCTAGGGAGACCATTGAAGGTGGTCATCACAATCTCTCCATTTTCCACTTCTTCATCTACTGCTTCTAGTTGCTCATTGATTTGAGAAACCCTTGTAAAGTAAGACTGAATAGTCTCAGCATTCTGGATCTTCACATTCTTCAATTGATTTCTCAAAGTCATCTTCATGTTTATGTTCTTCCCTTTAAACAATTTGGTTAGGGCATCAAACATAGCTTTAGGTGTCTTGAGGGAGGACACCTATGGTATGAGATGATTCTTGATGGAATCAGCAATGATTCTCTTTGCCATAACCAACTTCTTCTTATGCAAGGCCTTAGCCTCATCTCCCTCTGGAACTGGAACCTCCTCATTGATATAGGAGTCCAACTCATTCTCTTCTAGGACCAGGGAGATCCTATACTTCCAAGCTCAGAAGTTATCAACTCCCTCAAGCTTTTCATCAAGCTTGGTATGATGAGACATCTTAACTGAGAACCTCAAATGAAAAAACAAAAGATTTTAGATCTTACCAGGTTCAAGATGTCGGATCTGAAACTTGAGCTGAAATCCTACAGTGTTGGTTCAGTAGCAAATTGGGGTTTTGCTTTTCCAAAGATCTGTCCACCCAAATGCCTTGAAATTTATCCCTAACTTTGATTTTTGGGAGGATATCAATCCAGGCCTAGGCTCACTGAAAAATTCCTCTTCTGTGAAAAGCCCTAATTTTCGGTAGCAGTGTTGGGTCCAAAACTGAAAAACCTCATAATTGGATTCTGCTTCGATAGAAAGATGTGCCCTAAGGAGGAGAGTTATTCCACCTTACTTTTGCTGAAAATATGTAGAGGAAGATTCACAAACTAGGAAGCCTTAGTTCCCGTAGCTGCACAGTGTCTTCTTCTTAGGTTATCTCTAATACCATGTTAGAATTTCATCATTAAGCTAGCATTATATTAGGATCTTAACCGAGAGAATAACAAGCACAGCAATCAAACACAAGAGACAATGAACACAATGTTTATCCTAGGGGAAACCATAAATGGTGAAAACCCCACAACTTCCTCAGAGATAGAATCAGCACCAAAATAGAAAAGCCCTAAAATAGTAAGTGATCTCCCGACAGTAGTAACCTTCTTCTTATCTATCCCCAGTGTCTTCTCCTTCCTCAACTATGCACTACACTTGAGTGTGTATGAGTTGTGTGATAAATAGAGACTCCAGTTCTCTATTTATACTAATCCTGACATGAATAAAACCCTACCAGAGCTGATCTCTACTAGGAGCGTCTAATAACCCTAGTGCCCCGAAACTGTGGGGACTTTAACCCTTAGACAATCGGAGGGTTACCCACTATGACTTGACATGACTTGTTTACATTATTGATTCTCCTGATCGGAACATCAGGGCATGAAAACATGACTCATTTACATTATAGATACATCCCAGAATAAACATCGGGTTACAATACATAAGATACATAGATGAATACATTCCGAAGTTACAAATACATCAACACCTGTGAGGAGTAAAATGCTCCTCATCAACAGAAATACTCTACCTAATCAATTCTAGTGTGAATACTGAGGGAGTTAGGTAAACTGGTAGCATGAAAGGGGAAGCCTAAAAACCATATACCCTGATAGTTGAATAATTCTGCCTCGGGAACCAATCTCCAATACCCTCTTGCTGCAAGGCAGCCTTCATGTCTTCTAATATCCTCTTCTCTTTAGGGTTGAATAGTTTGGAGATGCTGAGGTCATTTCTGTCAATGAACAAGGTGTAAGACCAGTCTTGGATATTTTGGAGAGACCGGGGCCAGTCTTTGAACACCTCTAGTTCCATGTCCTCAAGGGTCTCCCAATTGGAACTAACTATGATGGTGAATAGATACACCTAGTATCTAAAGTGCTTATCCAAATCAAAATTATCAAGCTGAGAATTGATTTCTCCAACCAAGAACTCATCGAGATTAATTCCTGCTTCAAATTGACTCGGGTGAAGGAGAATGCCTAACATTACTTCAGAGATCGTGATATCACTATCAAGACCTAGGATTTGACTCATGAGGGAGATGGCTAATGCGACAGAATTTATGAACGTTTCGGAGGAGAAAGGTGATAAGGGTCTCTGAGGGATCTGGGGTCTTCAAAATGGTCTTGAAAATTTATTCTTGGATTCTAGGTCGGCTTTCCCAAACACCTGCAAAACCTCTGATTGGGTGAAGGGGATCAGGGATTGACATTGGGCTTCGGAGAGACCGAGGGCATCCCTGATAGCTTTTGATGTAATTCTGCAAACGACATGGGAGTGGGTATCATCTAAGATGTCCTTCCCAGTGGCGGAATAATTGGAGGTTACCCTTTGGACAATATATGGGAATTGGGGCAATTGTTCTAATGTGAACCCTATTAAGAATGACTTTAAATTTACCAACACTTCCGATTGGTCTCCGAAAGGTTACAACAAAACGTTCTAGGAATCACTGACACTGGAAAAACACAAATGAGGATCATAAGCATCATAAAATCGATCATAGATGATCTCCTTAGATGAGTCAAGTATTTTTATAAATGAGGCCATGGCGGAACCGTCTATTGGATGAATTGTAGAAAACAAAAGGGTTGATAAACAATGAACAAGTACCTGGTGGTGACGGTCGACACTTCTGGAGGTTTCAGTTGTATCTAGTTGACTTGTGCTTGGTGGACGTTGGATTTGTAGGTTGGTGGGAGTATTAACGGACTATTAATGTCAAGTGTATTAGCCTTATAAACCATCGTGCTCTATAAACGTGGCCTTTGTACCTCCTATCTTCAAGCACAATATCCAATGGGGAGAGGCCCACCAGATTTCGCAAATTTGTTTTTTATCTTCAGAGTTATATTAATGGGTTAAAATCTTAAATATCTTGGATTTAATATAAAACCAAAATATTATGTAATTGATGTTTGGATTTTGTTATTATAAGGTGGAAGCTTGTATGGTGTAATAGATGGTTGTCATGTGCTATTAAATGCTATTTTGGAAAGCATATGGGTGTACTAAATGAATATTCCTAACTGTATATTGGAAGGAAGCTGAGAGGCCAACTCTCGAGGAGCCAATTCGAGATATTGGGTTGGTTTTATTTTCAAATGGCCAAAAAAAGAGATTGGACAGATTTGAAAATGATGTATACTTTTTATATTTGATTCTTCAATATGATTATTTATAACATATGTCTTCATTGTAATTTGTAGTGGTTTTTTCTTACGTGATGTGCAAATCGGTCCTATGTAGGATGTCAAAGGAATATCAAATCAAGGTTGAAGAATTCATAGAGTTTGAAAAAAGGCATTCAGAGGATAATAACACCACAAGATGCCCTTGTAAGAAATGTTGCAATGTTGTAGTATTGATGTTTGAGGAAGTACAAGACCACTTGATGATTCATGGTATAATAAGTTCATATAAAACTTGGTTTTTCCATGGAGAGTGAGTTCCTACTCGGGACTATATATTTGACAAGAGCAAGAAATGCCACACAACAAAGATGCATGATTTTCCTCGAGAAATTACACATGGTGATGAACACATATTCGGACATCAGTATGATAATAATAATGATGAGTTTGCAACATTGCTTACAAATGATACTTAAGTTATTGAGAATGATGATCATAACGAGGCAACCATGGTTGATGATCGTATGGTTGAAATGGTGAATGATGCTTATCAATATTATAATGAAAATCCAGATGTGAATTGTGAAAATGGCCAAGTAGAATCAATGAAAGAAAAAAATGATATCAATCAATATCTAAAGTTAATTAAATATACCAAGGAACCATTGTACCCAGGTTGCACTAATTTCACTAAGCTATCGACCACTGTGAAATTGTACAACCTTAAAGTGATAAATGGATGGTCTAATGCAAGTTTCACCCAGTAGTTGAAGTTGCAAAGAGAAATGCTTCCAATAGAAAATACACTTCCAGAATCTACATATGCTGCAAAAAGTTTGATTAAATCATTGGGGTTGGACTATGAAATGATGCATGCATGCCACAATGATTGCATTTTATATTGCGGAAAATATGAAAAAATAAATGAATGCCCAACATGTGTTGAATCAAGATGGAAGGTTGATGCTCATTATGAAAAGGTGTGTACAGGTGTCTCGGCGAAAGTGATGAGGTGTTTCTCTATAGTGTTGAGGTTGAAGAAAATGTACAAGTATGATTTTGAACTCTTATAATTCCATTATATCATACACCTTCATGTACTACCAACCTACTAAAAAATCACCTTCTTTAATCTACTAAGTATTGCAATGTATATATGATTCTTTATGTTTTTGTTACAGCTCTACATATATTTCACAGAAAATGAGGTGGAATCATGAGAATGCAAGTAAGGATGGAATAATGTGCCACTCATTTGATAGCATGACATGGAAAACGATAGATTCTAAATGGCATGATTTTTCCAAGGATCCTCGCAATGTACAACTTGCAATGGCAGCTGATGGATTTAATCCTTTTGCAAGCTTGAGTAGTAGGCACAGTGTATGGCTAGTAGTACTAGTCACATATAACCTTCCACCATGTTTATGCATGAAAAGGAGCTCTGGTTTGTTGTCATTGTTAATACCTAGTCCCAAGCAACCGGGAAATGACATAGATGTTTATTTGGAACCATTGGTAAATGAACTAAAACTAACATGGGACGAAGGGGCAAGGACATACGATGCTCATTCAAGGTCATTCTTTAATATGAAGCTATATTGATGTGGGTAATCCATGACTTTCCTGCTTACATAAATATGGTTGGTTGCACGACTAAAGGGTTTTGCGCATGCCCTATATGTGGAAGGAACATTGATTCAATGTATTTCAAATGTAGTAGGAAATGTGTGTACATGGGACATAGGAGATATCTTCCAATAAATCATAAGTGTCGTTCACAAAAAGGACCATTTAATGGGAAGTTTGGGCATCTCATTGCACCTACAATTGTACAAGTGTTAGATATTTTTACAGAAATAGAAGGAAGGGAAGAGAAAAGACTAAAAGTACAAAAAGAAAGAGAATTTTAAAAAAAGGTGAAAATTCGAAAACTGTCGTGTAGAAGAAAAGGTCAATTCTATTCAATTTACCATATTGGGAAGTATGTGCACACATTAACTTAAGGCCTAAAATGTATGATGCTTGAAGGATTTCATTGTGTTTAATTGGACTATATTGTTTAGTTTTTCTTTGATGTTATAATTCATTGATTTTTTATACAGTTGGATGCAGAAACTCCTAGTGCGTCACATTTTAAACTGAATGCACATAGAAAAAATGTATGTGAGAGTATTTTTGGAACCCTTCTGGATATAAAAGATAAATCAAAGGATGGGAAAAAATATCTTGATGACTTACAACATTTGGGTATAAGGAGGTCACTGTGGCCACAACAAAAAGGCAAAAAAATATTTCTTCCACCCGCACCACACACTCTTTCAAAAAAGAAGAAAGAGATTATTTGTGGTGTTTTGTTCACGTTAAAAGTTCCAGATGGATATAGTTCAAACCCTAGAAATCATGTATCTATGAAATATCTCAAGCTTCATAGTATGAAAGCACATGATTTCCATGTTCTCATGCAACAAATCCTTCCAGTAGCATTGCGCCATGTGCTACCAAAAGTATTTCGAAACACTATTTGTAGGCTTTGCTTCATTTATATGTGAATTTGTGCAAACATTGTGGATCCAACAGATCTTGATAACTTACAAGATGATGTTGTGGAAACTTTGTGCTTACTCGAAAAAAAATTCCCCCCCTTCATTCTTTGATATAATGATACATTTGACTGTACACTTGGTGCGAGAGCTACGTTATTGTGGAGCAGTTGCATATCTATGGATGTACCCTTTTGAAAGGTCGGTGAAATTTTATTAAGTGAAAATCCACATAAATTCCAACATTTTATGTGCATATAATAATAATACATTACTAGCAACTCTTTATTCATACTTTTGATTTCACTACAAATTGTGTGTTTTTTTCTAGGAACATGAAAGTTTTCAAAAGTATGTGAAGAATAAGAATAGGCACGAAGGCTACATAACTGAAAACTACATTGTGGAGGAATCCATAAATTTTTTGTGTTGGATATGTTGGAGGTCTGGAATATATTGAAAGCATGCCTAGTAGAAATGAAGCTTGGGACGATGAAGAAGGAGAGGTTGGACAATATGGGAAGGCCTTATCTAGTGGAACTTCTATTGAATTAGATAAAACTAGTTTGTTACAATCCCACGGATGGGTCTTGCACAACATAGATGAAATTCAACCTTCAATAGAGTAAGTAGTAAGAACATCCTTATAAATCATTTTTTATTATAATATATCACAATATTTTCATCAATTGTTTATTGAAATTACTTGAAAATAGGATGCACTTGACAGAAATTGCCAATAGTAACATCCATGCCCAAAAAGATGAAGTCTTACTACAAAAGCTCCACAACCAACAATTTAGTGATTGGTTAAGAAACATGTAATGATATGTTCTTCATGTTATATTTAATTGAACTTCATTGATCAACACTATTATGATGTATGAAGGTGAGATTCTTTTAATATATTTTGAAATTGCATGGTTTCTAACGACATTTAAAAATTTACAGGTGGAAGGAAAAGAAAATATTTATGATACTCTTAAATGGTTGGCACGTGGACCAAGGACATATGAAACTAAGTATGATGGATACTTAATCAATGGGTGTATATTTCATGTTAAAAGCATAGAAAATGTCAAGGCCACCCAAAATAGTGGTGTGTGCATAGATGCACAAACATTAATGAGGTCAAGTGCAAAGGATAAAAACCCTATGCATCAAACGACAACATATTATGGAGTGATTCAAGAAATAATGTTATTGGACTACTATTTGGTGCAGTATCCATTGTTCAAATATGATTGGATAGATGTACACAAGAAGAATGGAATGAAAGTTGATGAAATTGGTTTCACCATGGTGAATCTGAAGAGATGCTTGAGTAAGGATAGAGTGCAATATGATCCATTTATTCTAGCATCACAAGCGAAACAAGTATTTTATGTACAAGATCCGATAGAGAATGACTGGTGTGTAGTTTTGACATGCCCTCCGAAGGGACCAAGAAATTGTAATAGATATGAATTGGAGTATGCAGATTTATCAAGTGTTGCAGATTTTGAAGGGACAAAATGCAAAGAGGATGAAGCTATAGGTGATGGTGGCATGGATTATGTTCGACAAGATTGTGAAGGCACATGGTTGGATGTTGTTCAGTAAGTAGCATGCATGATTTATTTATCAGTTCTCATTTAAGTTGTATTCATGAAAATTTATATCTTAGATTATTACTTGGATTTACCTTTCATCCATATATTTTTTGTTTTGTTGTTTTTTATGCATGGATCTTATCTGTTTTATTGTGTTATGTAACTTTCATTTATTTTTACAGTAGATATATTGGGTGTGGAGAATTGAGAGTGATGTGAGGGGGGGCATGGGCCATATGAGCTTCAACCTTCACGTGGTTGGCCCTGTTTAGTAGAGAATAAGATATTCTTGAAACCAAGAGAAGCTCATTCAGGTATTTTCATTTCGTTTTTTAGAATTTCATATATGTTATGACTTTTTTTACATATATATCAATCACTTATATGAACATACCATTTTGTCATGATATATGCAGGTCTTTGCAATGGAAAAGAATATAATGACAATTTGTATCGTTCTCTAATGCATATTTGTAAGTTATCGCCATAATGAATTTGTCAATTAGATATATTATCGCCGTTTCATTGATTATAACGTGTTGATTTCTTCATTTTAAGTACAGTTGTGCTTATCTATTTTATGAATTGATTTTATTGCACTTTGGTGAAGGAAAAAAGTTGATTGCGGGATAGTTATTGACCACGGGCAGGTAATGTAATGAACAATGTTGAAAGTATTTGATTACAACAAATTTAATTACAGCATATTTATTACAACCATAAGTATACCCGATTGATGGTGTAACAACTAATTTGTGTAAAATATTTGTGTAAAGCATAGAGGATGTCAAGATCATCTCACATTATTGGCATCAGAGCGAACTTTGAGGTATAGATCCTTATTATCAATACAATTTCAACATTCTTTGGGAGTATCACCTATAGGTTTCATCTTAAGCACTGGGAGTATCACCTATAGGTTTCCTCTTAGGCATTGGGAGTATCACCTATAGGTCTCCTGAAGCTTCCCTTACCACTATTAAAGAATTTTACATAATGTAGTTAGAAATCCCATTGACTAATTTTTAGTTGTTTGTGGCCATTGGTGGTAAATGCCTTTTTTTAAAGCATTAATATCAATCTATATATGAATTGTATCCATCCTTTTTGCTGAAAGGTGAGAAATTGAAGCACTTGTAGAATATTTCAAAATTTATCCAATTTCTTTTTGTAAATAAAAGGATTGTATTACTGCATAGTCACTTACTTACATTCCGAATAACATATCCAGACACCACCTACCCAGTTCTGATAAGCTTTACATTCGTCAAACAGAACTACCCATCCTAAAACAAAACAACCAGATTGTTCATGGTGTGCCCCATCTCGATTACATACATAATATTCCAATAAAGCAAATCACTACAGGAACCACTAATAGACGACTGAACAAGACATAACAAAACAACTAGATACGGTTCATGCTGTGCCCCATCCCAATTACATACATAAGCTACCTATAAATCCTATCACGGATGGAATCACTAGTAGTAAACTGAACAAGAAATAACAAGAGAATAAACATCGAGGCCTCAAACCCAGCCCTAGGTGGACACTCCCGGAGAGGAGCATTTGGTCTAATTCATCTTCCCAGAGGGCTCCCTAGCAGTCATGTTGATTGACTTGGCCATGCTCGTCCCTCCCACCTCCACCTTCTCCATCCTTGTGTGGAAGAATTGAATCCCCATATTTGTGGCCATGATATCTATCTTTCTATGCATTAGCTGGCAGTCAGCGTTGTGCTCCTTCCAAACTCTCACTAGTTCTTCATCCCCTTTCCCTTTTGTAGCAGTGCTAAGCGAAGAGTGCATTATCAGGTTCATGTCAACCCAATAGAGCAGAAGAAATCTGTCATAGGCCGCAGCCCTCCTAGCTGTATTATTAGGGTCCACCACCCAAGGTTCAACCTTACGGCGCAGCACCTCCCAAGGCATGGCCTTAGCTTTGTCCCATAAAAATTCTACAACTGATTCAATTTATTTGTGGGTCTCCAAAGGAACAAAGTCTTTGAAGAATTCAGCAGCCTCCTGCGCTTGTATCTCAGCTCTAGTCACACGGCCCTTGTCGTGATTTTCGGTCGAGACTTCCCCCAACCCCAAGATTCCCCTCTGAGAGTGTTTGGGAGCCATGGAAAAAAACCAGTAGATAGACTCTTCACCAAGCACCAACGCTTTAGAGTGAAAAACATAGTCACGAGCCCTTTCAACTAGGAGGGAATGCATAGACACAAAAGAGACTGGGATACTCCATAGAGGTCATTGAGCAGAGGGCCGAGCTGCTTCAGAATATAAGGGTGGTGGCCACCTCACCATTTTAACAATTTTGTACTCGACCTTCATCATCTTGGGTTCACCCTGGATTGGTGTCCTCTGGGCCTTAAAGACCATATATGTCATATGTTGTGAATATTCCTTCTCCACCCCTTTAGACCTGAAACTATACTTCCCACCATGTGCTCACATGTGGCTAGGATCCTCATCTGCAACCGTACTTCCCACCACACGCTCACGCATGGCCCAAATATTACACAAAGATTATTGTCAGTGAAATGGATTACACAATGATTTCATGCCCAGCTTCTGCAATTAACCCGCTTGCTAGCTCATCGATGAAATGGACTAATAACTGTCAGATCTATATTGAAGGTGGACTTAAATTGTTATATGGTAGATTTTATAAAGTATCACGCCAGTCAAGAATTTCGTTTATCACGCTAGTTCACCCAGCGAAATAGTTCTCCATCGTTGATCTGCAGTAAGATCATTCTTAATCATTGTTCTTCTTCATCCTTGCAACGATTAGTTTCCAACATCTCAATTGATTCGCCTTTAACTTTGTCGCTACTTAATCAGCAAAATTCCTCTTTAGCCATTGATAAAATCACCTCTTTATCACCATCGTCAACTTGTAACCTCGTTAACCAATCTCTCCTACACCGTGGATCTGCCTTGCAATGCACAGCTTAAAGTGACATATTGTGTGTAAATGTCAATACTCAAGACATTTCTTCATTCAACTAACCATACAGTCAACGTGGTCACAAGGTATTATTCAAATGGGAAATTGCTTCCAAACTCGATCAATAAACTCAATTAAGCCAAAAATACATGCATACGATCTTATTTCACAATGGTCCTTTATCTGAACCTAATACAATTGATCAATCATTACAAACAGAGACCTCTCTCTCTATGTAAGCTCCAAGAGTCTAAAATCTGAGCTTGTTCCTCTTGATCGAACCTTCCTTGAGCTAACTAAGCTCCAATAAGCTTCTGCGAGCTAACAAGCTCTGTAAGCTAAAGTTAAGTTATCCATCTAAATGACTCAACTGGATTAAATAAAACTCTTACTCTACTTTCCAGATCCTTCAAAGAAGGAACAAAGTCCTTATTCGGCTCTACTATCCTCTATGACTTACTATGCTTGATATTTGCTATTTTCCAATAAGGTAAACTAGCAACTCACTTTATTTTTGCTTACTGTGGTTTTTTTACTTTTGGAAGATTATTGATGAAAACTGTCAAGGATTAGAGTGAAGAAGGAATATCTTGCATGTGGATCATTTATGCATTCAGGGTGACTTATGAGAATCCTATACATTGGGTATTTTTCCTTGCATTAAGATTTGGTAAGCATTAACATTTTGTTGAAATCATGGTTGTGTAATAGTTAATTTATTAGCCACCTTACAAATTGGCTATATCATATGATATTTGTATAAGATGTACTTTATAATTGTATAAATGGTAACTGAAAGGATATTTTTACTATTTATTTGTGCTGCATCTTTTAGAATGGGAAACATATTAAATTTGATTTTGAATTTGGGTGCAAAGCAAAATTAGTGGATCATGCTCTTGCCTCTGGAAAAATCTACGAGGGAGAAGGGTTTAAATACATTAAGGACTGCTTTGAAAATGGCACACTTCATCTCATTGGCCTTTTGATTGATGGTGGTGTTCATTCGCGATTAGATCAGTTGCATGTATTCTATATCTATAAATGCATTATTATGAGTTGTTTTTCTTATAAAATATTATAGATTTATCTGTGCTATGTAATTTTTAATCTTTATATTTCTCCGTATTGTAGTTGAATGTTATTTATATCACCAAACTGGATTGAGTTGGGTCTAAATATGTTATAATTGTATAACCTATTGATTTACTGACATAAATTTTAAGAGAAGGCTACTCTTACATGGATCCATCAAGCAACCATTAGAAAATATGTTCATTCTTATCCATGAATACTTGAAATTATAGTTAGATGTTCACTTCTAGAGTATGTGTATGAACTTGAATGCCAACTTTGTCCTGCAAAATGTTTATGTATTACTGTTTTCTTTATTGAATCAATGATGCATATGAAACATCATGGAAAGCTCCAAAGCTTCATATTGAGATACAATCTTTTGTTGCATCAATGGTAATCATATATGTGGTAATAATGAATCTACATGCCATTCTTTGTGGTGGACATCCGATATTTGAAAACTTACCTTGGCCATTAGTGTTTTGAACCTTTGGTGGAAGTCTTATATGAATTCATTTGGTGACTGCTTGATCTCCTTCAGTTCTATAATACACTGCAACTCAGACTTCATCTTTTTAAAATCATCTTTTAATCCAATTTGAATCTTTGTTATTCTTTTGAGGAGCTTCGATAGGAACAATGGAAAAGTTCATAAACCAATCCAATCCAAAGCACAACCCCAAAAAGTAGTAATCATTTGAGCTCTCTCGATATTGTCATCTTGGATCTACTTAATGATCCATATAGCTTCACATAAGAACCAGTGCTACTCTAGATCCTCTAATTCATTTCCATGGAAAACATGCAACTTCACATCATCCCTCACGATTCTACACCTTTGGGGTGCTAATTGATTTAATGTTAAGGGACCACTACTTGGAAGTTTACTATTTGGTGTAGTATTACTCTGACTATTGCCACTACTTTTACTTGCTTGGAAAATTTGCCATGAACTATTAGGCCTTACCTCTATCTCTAAATATGTACATAGGGTCATGGGTATGTCGTAGCCTTTAGTATGAGATGGATCTACAGGTTCTTCTTCTAAAATAAGTTGGAACTCCTCCTCTTCGTCGAGTTGTGGTACTGGTTCGTAGTCTCTCCTTCTGGTCGCATTTCAACTCTCTCTCCTTGTCGCGGTTCTCCTCCTCTTGTTTGACCAAAATTTCTTCCCAGTCCATAGGAACCCACACTCTATGCATGTCTTACTCTCTTCTCCCCTTATCATCTTATCTTATTCCACACATTCTCCCAGACCTTGCTCTCATCGACACCCAGGCCCTCCATGCACAAATTATTTACTCATAGGAGTCCATCCTTAACTGTATCCCTTTTTTTCAAAGTAGCATCTTAACCCACAATTTCAAAGAATTTAAATAGCTACCTTATGTCCCTTTAAATTATTCCTTTCAACTACACTATAAGAATTAGCAGTGTCAACAATAAACTCGGTGATGTATCCCTCTAAGATTTTATCCACCTAGTAATTGATAGCACATGAAATCTTGTTATTCACACTTTTCAGTGGTTGAATCAACTCAAGCATCCAACTTTTAGGCTCACCCCCTTGAAAGACCTCTTTTGGAGGATTAACCTTGACAACCATTCATTCAACAAAGTAGAAAATTCACCAAAGAAAATTTTGTGGATATCAGAATAAACATACTTTCCTAACCATTCTCCCAAGTCAATCGAAGATCTAAGTTTTCTTCTTAAGAAAACTCCCGCTCCTTTTGATCAACCCAATCCTCGATCTAAGGATTCGATGGATGCCACATCCACATTACCCTTCAACACAAATCCCGGTCCCAAAAAAAGAACCATTTGTTAGCACAATTCTAACTCAACCTAGGTTCACCCAATATTATACCAACACACACCCCATATACCATCCCGAAAGGGTCTATCCCTTTCAGAAACACCTACAAATTTACATGTTGAGAATTCGTGGGAGTTGTTTGATGTAGAGACTGGATATTTCTCTGTAATTAGTTCCATAATCTATAAACATTTCAAGCCCAACTCTATGGCTCTTCATTAGGACAAGAATAATTATTGAATTGAGGAATGGGTGAAAACTACAAATAAATACAAATTTCCTAACAATTTATGGTGCAGCCGTCTTAATATTTTGTAATACTTGGTAACCATGTTCTAGTGAGGATCAAACCATCATCATGATTAAGGAAATTTGGATTTTTTGTTATATTAATGCCCTCCCTAACCTATCTTCTAAACCAATGATCCACACATACTAGAACCCTATCTTCTTCAATCATAATGTGATGTTTAGTTTTATGTGCATGCTCGGCAAGGGTAGGTTTTATAATCCTATTATGCACAATATCAACCTTGTGTTCTTTGATTATCGTGTTAAATATTCACCCATTCTCACTAATGTAGGTCATTCCATAAGAGCAAGGTATCTGATAAACACCTTTGTTCGATTTGAGGCTCCTTGGATCCTTGAGTTTGCTTAGAAATTTTTTGAGATTGTTTGGAGGAGAGAAGACCATTTTTATGTTCTTCCTTATAAGGAGTAAAGAAATCTTTTATGTCGTGCCTTGAATGTAGGGCAAGGAGACTTTATGTTCTTCTTTATTTTCATCTACAAGGCCTGCAATCATTGGTTGTCTTCTTTCTACTATAATGAATTCTCTATCCATCTCCTTTTATGAGTGTCCATTCCTTAAAAATACTTTTCGAAGATGTTTTTTCCCTTTTGCAATGTGATCTTTGTCAGCAATCTACATGGCTCTGACAATGAGGGTATTGAGAACTCCTTTCTTTTGGATTGGGTGGTGATGTTACTTAGCATGCAAGCATTGATCATTGTGATATTTCTTCTTATACACATTATGCACAATCGTACCATCTTCCCTTCTCTTCATTATGATGTCCAAGAATGGTAGGGTGCGGTCTTCCTCTTTCTCCATGGTGAATTTAATGTGGTCAGATTCTTTATTTAGGTGTTCAAAAAATTGATTCAAGTCTTCATCATCATGCTCTACATCTCCAATATCTACATCAAACACCTACAAAGAATATGAAGTCTCACTCAAAGTACCTATGTGGCTGCAGGAACCAGGATTCTACAGCAGGGAAGGGGAACAACACAACATTATGCAAATATATCTTCGACAAAATATTTACTTTAACAGATTCATATTAGCATCCTACAACTCATAACCAATAACATAACAACATATGTATCATTCATCAAATCCTTCATTAACCATATTCAATTAACATATGATGTAATAGTAAGAAAAATAACAGATTGCTAGAGTGTGTCTTTAATAAATGCAAACCATAATGTAAAAGTAGTCCTATATAGGTGGACATGATATTACCTATTTTCAACATAGGTACATTTATTGTTTGACTAGTCTAAATAAATTTATGTGGTCGAAGATGTTACATCCATTTATGACATTGAGAAGACAACATTTAATTGCCTGATACTGCAAGTACAATTGCATGGAGTTGGAATGCTCTAAATCTATTGTCCAATAAAGTTCCTTCCTTAACTTGTGTTGCAATTCAAGAAGGATTATTCAAATTGGCAATTCAATTTTATTTTAGTCAAATGCCAGTAAACAAAATTGGGCTTTTTGTTCTTGACATTGTCACTTTTACAATTGAACCTAATCATGTTAACACTAAAAATTGTTCACCTAGATCTCTATGGTCTAAACCATACTCATACATCATATTCCCACCATTATTTCCTTCATTTTTCCTTCACACTTGTATTTCCACTAAATATGGTCCAAAACATCATTATTCCTTCCTCATAAATGAAAGGAAGTTGAGCATTTGTTGTGATTTATACCCACTCTCTCTGAAAAGGACCAAAAAACCCTAAAGATGAGAATGGGTTAAAATACCATATATAAATACCGTGGGTCAAAAACCCTTGGACCATCCGATAAATACATTGTGAAGGACTCCCCCAAAACACTTTTGGTCATTTGATCTTATTCATACAACACACTTTTCTGACATTATCTTTCCATGCCATTTCCCACGGTTTATGTTGAGCTTTCTCCATACCCATCTGGATCCACATTCCCCATCCGACAACCACAATTGGAGTAGATTGGAGACCAAAACCATGGAGTTGCGGAACCACTTTCTTGAACGACTACGGTGGCCCAACATTGCAAAAAAGGTAACTCTTGTCTTGTCTTGTTTTGCATTATATATCATTAAAATCTAAAAAATATTGTTCTAGTTGTTTTTATTTCCTGTTGTTATCATTGAACCCTTCCTTATGTTCTAGGTGAGCTAAGGTTGGTACTTTTGCACGTAGTTAGGGAGAAATCCCCACTACAGTTTTGGCAAATCCACTCTGTTGATCCATACAGATATTTGTTTTTGCAGGGTTTTGCTATTGGTTTGTTCTCCTTTGTTTCCTTCAGTCATCATAGATATGACCCCCTCGTGGCAGATCCAAACTAGTGTTGCTTCAATTCCTGCCCTCTCGTCCCTAGCCAACAACCATTTTTGAAAAAAAAATCCAGTTTGGGTCGGTTTGCACCTATCCGACTGAAAGTTGCGACCCAATCGCACCTTTTTGCAAAATAAGCACGACCCAGGTCATTCCTTTTTCCTCGATACATGCAACTTGGATCAAAAATCCAGATCATGCCTATCCCAGCTTTCAAAGCAACCCCAGTCGCTTCTGTGACTCAGTTTTGATCGACTTGTCACGCTTAATCTTATGTTTTGTATGACCCGAGTCTTCTAGTTTTTTTTCTACCTCGATCATGATTGTTTCCCGGATCTATGCGACCCCGATCATGCCTATCCCACCGATAGGAGTGACCTGCATTTTTTTAGCCTGTTTTGGTGTTTAAGATCCTTGTTCCAAACCCCCTGTCTATGTTTTACCCCTCCTCGACCTGTTTTTGTCCAGATCTAATCCATTACAGCCCCTTGGTTTGTTTTGTGGTCCCATTTTCCTTGTACCTAAGCCTCTTGAGTCGAGCTTGGTAGTCAAGACCCCCTGTGTATTTCCTACACCTTAGTAAGTTCCTTATTTTCTCATTTACTTGTGTTTATTTTGTATTCTGGCATAAGTATTTATGATTTTGCATGATACGTTACTATCACTATTATTATTTATCTTCATTTTTGCATCTTGGCAGTGAGATTGGAACATTTTCATCATAAGATTGCGAGGTTTATACACATCATTTGCACACATATCACACCCTAAGAACAAAACACTTTGTCCACGACCCCAAGCTAGCCTTAAATAATAACTCAATACAACCAACATTGTAACCTCACTTGAGGACAAAACAATATTGTCGCTAAGTTAGGACATCGGGGATAGGCATCCAAACAGCACCCCTTTGTCACTCACATCTTGAGACATAGTTTTTGTCCATTAGGGGACCAAAATCCTCTTGTACTTGTTGACATGGTCAAGGCCAATCTGTCAAGGGCCCCCCTTCTCAGCAAGAGTAAGCCGCAAAGAAGGGGTTCCAGAGGTCAGGGTGGAATACCGCACTCCATCTTGCACCGAAGGCTAGACCTTTGCAATCCTCCTTGAATCCCCTAGCTAGGGTTCGGGGGCCAAAGGGATTAAGTGCTAGGAAACCAACCGGATGTGTCATGAACGAGGTAGCCTAGTTTCCATTATTTCTAGGGCTCTTTTACCCAGAGGTCCTTCCCAATAGTGGGATTCTATTAGCCTATTTGTTCTTCCATTTTGTATTGTATGACTAGGATTTCATCACCCTACTGAGGATACGATTTGAGAGGAGCTTCCATCTTGTAGCAAGGAGTTTGCTTGCACTCATACCCCATAGGTTAATGAGTCATTTGTTTTAGGTAGTGCTTCTTGTTGGCTTTTTGGCCATTTTGTTGTAGACTCACCTTGTTGTAACCCATTGTTGCAATTTGGTTTTAGAGATTATGATTGGCCTATGAACCACCATTTGTACACTCTCCTTCTTCACACTCGACTGTAATCAGGTTTTTGATCTTGCAATTGATACCCTTGAGTTTACATCCATTACACAGTACTACTCCATCACATCATCATAGCTCCACCACGTTACTCACATAGGCTTAGGGGGGACACCCCTCAGTTTGGTTCTTTGAACCGTCAACATTGAATCCATATTCGACATCGTTCACCACCTTCGGATCCACACATGGCCTCTAAGTCTGATTCGGATTCCTATCAATCCAAACCTACCTTGTTCACTGCCCCATCTAGCCCCATGGCTGGTGCACATCTTGATCCCTTCCAGGGGGATGGTTAGTAGTGGGCTTGTGTCCATTCCATCGATCATCAGGGGTATCCCTTCCACCGGACCGACAGTTCTAGTGGGTCACTTTCCACTGCACATGTTGTTGTTGGTATGCTACCCACTAGTGGTGGCCCCACTCCAGCCACTGTGGTTCCTACCATTCCATAATTTATACCTGGGGGAAATAGCCCTTCCATGTATGTTCCAAATATTCCTACCATACCAATGACAATTCCTACTATCGAAATTCAACCTTACCCACCCAGAGTTACACATGGGAACTACACTCCTACTGTCGTCGACACCATTGCTGGCCCTTCTCGATCCACTTCTGGTTCTAGTCTACCTTTTATGGTTAGTATCAACCTGCTTGATTTGGCATGGTTGACTAATGACCCCATTCGTCATAACCCACTTTGACCTGCTATGCCTACCAAATTCCCTTCATACATCCCTAAGTTTGAAGCAAACGCAGGAGAGGACCCCCAAAACCACATCATGGTGTTCCACTTATGGTGTTCATCTAATAGAATATTGGATGATTCTTTCTGATTATGGTTGTTCCAATGCACACTCACCTGTGTTGCGGCCAAGTAATACATTGAACTGCCACATTCCACCTACCCATACTTCTCCTCGTTAGCCTCGATGTTTCTACAATACTTTGACTTACCTGTTCTCTATGATCAGGGTCTGTAAATTCTATTATCCTGTAGACAAAACATAGCTACCCATATCATGAACCATATCCCAGAATGGCGACGTCATCATAGCCTATGTAAGATCCAGTTAGGTGATAGAATCTTCCTAGATTGGTTCCTTAATACCTTACTTCCCCCCATCTCTAAGGACATTGCATATGAGCCCCCACAAACCGAGGAGGAAGCCATCCTAAAGGCTTAATAGTTCGATCTTATATACACCCAATTGGGTTACTTGTACACCATTATACCCGATGCTCCCTGTGTCAGAACCTCACGTTGAGACACGCCGGGGGAATATCATGCTACTTATTGAGTTATTCGCTCTATTACCCACCATACTCATTTTTATCCAACCTCTCCTATGATGCCACCCCATCCTGGTAAAACCCATAGTGTTTCCCAACCAGGTTACGCCTTGATATTTCACGCATAACGACTCAGTTTGGAGCTACACCCTCCTATGCACCTCTAGGTTATGCCCCTGATCTTTCACATGTAATGGCTCAGTCCAGAGTCACACCATCCTATGTGCCTCTCGCATAAACCCCTCATGTTCATGAACCAACTTGTTCGGCACACTCATGTAATGGCCAAAATCCTGGCTTTATAGCCCCACTAGCTACTCCTACTTATTACCCACCACTAGTGCAACCCACTTTGGCTTCAGCCCCAACTCCTCATACTCCTCCAAGAAATTTCTACGCACATCAGAACCTCCCTAACCAACAAGGGCAAGGAAGGAACAAGAGAGGTAGGAATTAGGACAACAACTAACCTTAAGGAGGGGTCCAACAAGCCAACCCTTCGAACAATAACATAGTCGAGCCCTTGCACAAAATTTCAAGTGTCCCAATAGACCTAGGAAGAACCCGTTCTTGTGGAGTAACCATCCATGTTCCATCTGCAACACTTACTACCATTATACCCATCAATTTCCTCACTTGACTCGCATCCACTACTTACTCCAAAATGATAGTCAACATGACCGCAATGTGGTTGCTCTAGATCAACCAAACCCAGCACCACCAAGCCCTCCACCTATAGTGCTCCAAAACCCCCTACCACACTAAGGGATGGTTTCAACGCAGCAGTTGGCACCACAATATCTTGCAACCACTTCTACGACTAAACCCATTGATCCTGGTGTCCATCACCTCATGACGTTATCGTCTGATGTCAACCTTCACACTCGATGAAACCATTATGGTTCCACCATGAAAAATGTTGACCCATCTGCAACGTCAACTTCCACCACTATTGATATGTCTTTGCATTTTCCAAGACACCCTATGGATGGGACTACCACAGTCCCGTGGATTCCCTTTGTGTCGCGCCGCGAACAATGACACTACCAGAGTTGTGCTCAGCTACAGTATTGTTGATGACTTGGACCAGTCTCCCACGGCCATGTCCTCTTTGGAAGTCCTCAAAACTTTTCCTTCACAACGTAAACCATTGTTATCTGCATTAGGTGTCATTGATCCCTCTAAATCTAGGTTGATCACTTTCAACCTAGATCAAGGAGAACCCCGGATGCCATCATCCGTCGCCTTCCAAGTTCCATTCACGATTCGGAATTTGGTCATTCATCGATGCATCATTGATGAGGGGGCATCCACCTGTGTTATGTCAACCTTTGTTTGGCAGAAACTTGGATCCCCAACCCTCCAACCTTCTTCCACCGCCCTTCGCACCCATGATGGCCGCTCTGCTCAACCCCAAGGCATCATCATGAACATCCCTATTAAGTTATCTAACAAAATAGCATTGATTGACATTGAGGTTTTCAACACCCAAATCAATTACAACCTCCTCCTAGGATGTAGTTATCTGTATGCAATGCGAGTCGTTGCCTCTACCGTCTTTTGACTCTTGATGTTCCCTCATGATGGAAATATCGTGACCATTGACCAGCTTACATATTATGATCCAAAGGGGTCGGCCACACCTCAACACGTCCTTCCCACTATCGACAATACCATTGAAAGTGTGTCCATACCATCCCTGTCTGCCATTGGCTCGGGCTTGTTTGCCAACACGGCTACGACGGAATTAAGGCCTGGAAAATCGCAGGTAACAACAGTTAGGGATTCTCCCCAGTAAACGTTCCCAACTAGCTCGTTACTGTTTGGTATGGGGAATCCGTCCAGTTTACGGTCTGCCTACCATAGGTCAAGTAACAAAATAAAAGGTTTTACCGGTTACGGCCTGGTCCATTGTGTATATTTTAGTTTTTGTATTTAAGTATGATATGCAAGTGCCTATCTAAAAATGCAGATTGATAGAGAATACAAGGAGCAGTCACAATGTGATGCGCAGGTTCTTACCTCTCGTCTTAACTCTCTCGCATCTAAATCACACACAACAAGAAACTAAAACTAAGTATCTAACCTATCCCTAGGGAGCAAGATAAGCATTTATCAATGAGTAATGTATTTCTACACATGCATTGAGAAAAATCACAGATAGTTGTTACTTATTTCAAAACACATGAACATTAATAGATATATGAACAACAAGATAGCTTATTGTTTGTGAAAAGCCTTCATTACCCACAGTGGAAATTTCATAGGATAAACTAGACCGCATTCATAACAAGAACATAGGTTCAAAGAGTTAGAACGATCTCACAGTTAATGGACAATAGCTGAAAATGAAATAGTTCACATTCAACAAATCCATAGCACAGCATTTGAAACATTCCACCAAGCTTTCTCCAACAGGCAACTTGTAATTCTTTATTGCAAAAGGAAATAGTTCTTCTTACAACATACTCTCACAAATATATCTGGGAAAAAGTCCTACACTACATCTAACTCTCCTATACTTATACAAAAGGAAAAACTTTTGGGCTACCCCAAAGTGACTTTTGGGCTTCCCCAACGTTTCAATCCAAAACTTTGTCACGTAGTGAGTGCTCATACATTATACAATATAGTACATTTAAAACAAAATTTTAATAGAGCACTTTTTAGGAAGAGGGCCCCGCTTGATCATTAATGAACTTTTTCCACGCCTAGTCCTCCGCTGCTATGCTTTCGAAATCTGAGGGTTCAAGAAAATGGATGTTGATCTCATACTTTGTAGACTGATTCTTAACCACCTCTATTCTTGCTGGACTCAAGCATAGATGATCTTCAAGTAAATGGATGTTGACTACTGCATGAGCTACTTCATTCTTCAGGATCTGCTCATCAAGATCCTAAACTTGTTGGATCTTCTGCTCATATTCCTGGTACCTACTCTGTAGTTGTTCTATGAATAGCTCATGTTCTGGCAATGGATCCAATCTTTGTTCTGCAGCAACTTGGCATCTGTTGTATGTAACAAGCAACGTTCTGCAGTATTAAGCACAGGCTCCTCTCGTTTTCTTCACAGTCTTCTTGAATTCCTCTGCGGTATTTATTGCAAACTCTAATAAGTCGTAATCTTGCTTTAAGCTATGTCGATCTTTAGCTAGTAGCTCTACAGGGGTTTCTTCATTGGTTTCTATCCATACTATCCTTCCACCAGGACCTCCAAAATATCCTCAGACCTATCTACAAAATATGAAGTAGTGTCCAAGATTTCTTCCAACCTGCTATCTATCTGTAAGATTTTACATCTTTCTTCTTCAATACTCATTTGCAGTTGGTCAATTCTTCTTCGTTAAGCTAGGACATGCTCCTTCACAGGCTGGATATCAGTCTTTTGTTCACTGGCATCCTTCAGTGATGCTATTAATGAAACAATCTGTCCCTCAAAACTTGCCACCTACACTTGATATTGCTTTTCCCTTTCTTCTATAGTGACCTTATGTGCCTCCAACTCAACAATTTTGCAATGTAGCTGGTCCTTTTCTGCACTCAGAGTTTCATATCATACTTTGAGGTCATTTTTCTTTGTCTTCAACACCTTATACTCTAGCTGTAACTTTTGTAGTTCTACTACACTATTCTGAGCATCCCTTTCATTTTTCTCTACTAAGACTTCCAACGCCATCTTGTTTTCCTACAGAGATTGGAATTCTATCTTCGAAGCCCTTACTTCATTATGCATATCTTCAAATTTTATCTTTAACTTGTTAGCTTCATCCCTCTCCTTTTTTAAAGTTTCCTTTAATTGTGCTACATTTTTCCTTGATTGCTCAAGGTCTATCATAAGCCTATCCACATTGTCTTCAGTGGCCTGGGTTAATGCCACCCCGTCTTTGGCTATCAGTCGTGGATCTGCATCTGTTCCGTATACCAAAGTTTTATCAGTAATCATCATACATGATTGCCCTCCTGTTTCGACCCTTTTCTCAGTTCTCTTGACAATCCTCTTCTTCTCCTTGTCATAGAAGATGGTGTTGAAATCAGGGACCTCTTCTCCTTCTTTCTACATAAAAGGTATCAGATTCAATCCAGAAAAAACAACCTGTTCTTGGGTGCTACCAGAAGTTGCAGCAGGCTCCTAAAGATCAGGATTATCCTGATGCCCTTGATCTGTGTGATCATGTGCCCCTTGTGCATCTGTCTGTTCAGTAGTTTGCTGGTCTTTCTTAGCTCCTGCTAACCTCAGACCTTCACTCTCTTCTTGTTTTTTCTTCGTCTCTTCATCTTCCTTCTTCTTTCTTTCCTCCTCTTCCTTCTTTGCTGCTTCCTCTGCAGCTTTCTTTCTTTATTCTTCTTAATTCTTGAGCCAACTCTCTGCCTCTTGTGCTAGCCTCCTAGCATCCTCTTCCCTCTTTTTGGCATCTTCTTCTTCATCTTTCTTCTGTGCGGTTTTTCCCTTACCGCCCACAATGGTGATCTTCTGTTTAAATATTCTCTTCAATGCAGTCATATTCTTTGCATTTCTGAAGATTTCTTCATCCTTGTCCCAGAAGTTTGTGTATTCAAAATGAAAATTTGCTTCTTTGCAATGCTCTGCAACCTTATTTTGGGAGTCATTCCTGTGGAAGTTCATCTCCCCAAAATGAAAGTGCTCCAACTCCTATACGAATTCTGTCATTTGTTTGACCTTTGAAAATTTGTAACTTCCCAACCGAAAAGGTATGGCAGGATAGGCTACCTTGTTATGTTCAAACAAGAAGCTTCCTACACCATCAAGATATGCTTGCCTAACTGCTTCTTTATGTACCACATAATCAGTGGCATACTGAGGAAGCAGAGAAGGTGCCCTAGAGCAACCATACATTCTGGTGTACATTCCCTCTTCAGTTAAATAGTAACTCCCATGTTCCTCAACGACTTTGAATGCCTCATCGGACATGCAGTTGCATTCTGTCAGGAAGATTAAAGTTTACAAAGGCATAATGAAATGTTCACATATCTCTTTGTAGTGGCTATAGTATTTGTGGGCCCAAAATAGTTTGTATGCAGTGTATACAGGGGTCCTGTCCCTGTCCCAATTATACCTTAAAGCTGGAAACGACTGGGTGCATAATATACAATCCAATAAGATAGAGCTCATGTAGAACTCTGACTTCTTCTGTGACACCCCTCCCAAAGCTGAACATATGCAGGCTGAGAGGCTATTGGACACTATGTTTTCCCAGTTGAATATGGTCCCCTAAGTGGCCACATAGAAAATAATGGGTATCCATCCCAGTTTGAAACTTTTACCATGAGCTCTCCCAAAAACTCTATTCAGCATCAGTGCTATAAACCTATAAGGAGTCCGGAGAGTGGATGTATCATATTCTCCTAATGGCCTGGTTCGAAAGTTCTTCCCAGGTATCATCATCCTCTTAAATGTTTCGACCAGGTTCAACTTTATCTCTTTCAGCCAGCTTTCAGTTAAGTATACTTGAGCAGGAGGTAGGTGATATGCCAGTGAGACATAACCAAGACTGTATGCAGCATAGCCCTGTTTGGAAGTATTTTCTAAAACCATCATGGTCACATTTGCCCTAAACAGGATCTAGCCGATCACCTCAGAGCATGTGAATAGCTCAGGTCTAGTGGCTACCTTCATCAGAGCATATTTTTCGATGTTGGCATATATGGTCAGTTCTTTGAATCCTGCATTAGGCACATCCTGATTTGAAATCATCAGATATATCTCACCGCATTTCTAGTCTGGATCTACTCCAGTGGTGGCTATGGTATCTTCATAGATATATTCCACCTTGGTCATGATTTCCACATATGGTTCTCCCTCAGCAACAGGAGCCTTCTTCTTTTGTCTTTTAGACATATCTCCTTTGAAGAAGTTACCCTGTCATAAACCAAACATGTTCTTAGACTATTGGAGCTTTTAGTTAGTGTTCTAAGAATGAAGAAAAACTGCATCCAAACATTTACCTCTTCCATATGCATTCTTAACAAATAAACTATCAGAATATTAATGCATAATAGAAAATAACAGGCAAAAGGAACTTCTGCAAGCTGGGTCTAAAAAAATTCTAAGTCCATCTGCAACTAAACATAACCGTGATTGACAATGTATCACTTAAACCGAACTACATTCAAACTCTTTGCCAAAAGCGAACCACCCTATCGGTGAGAATAGTCTTCGAAAGTGAGACCCTATCCAGTGATTGAAAAATCAAAAATCAAACCCTCCGACGTCCCAGAAAAATAGGGTAAATTCCTACGACGAAAAGAAAACTGAACCCCCCCCCCCCTCGGACGGCCATAGACAACCCCACAAAAGTCAGTGCAGACAGTGTAACGCTTGTCTGCACCAACTACCTAACTTTTGGACCGGGTTCGAGCTTCCATAACGGTTCAAAAACAGGCTTAAGAAAAAACCCCCCACCACCAAAAATTGTCAATCTGACTGATGCTTCACGCCGCAAGGATAGAAATTCATTCTAGACAGCTGACTACACCATGGTGGGAAAACCTAACCAGGGGAAGACCCTAGTTCCCAAAATGACCAATACAAACAAGAGGAAGGAGAAACCATGGTTGGCCTACCTGGCAGGCAAATTGCAGTCGACGTGATGGCCCAAAACTTCCACGACAGTGCTCCAAATGAACAAAATCCCGACAGCTAAAAACATTGTTAGAGGTCGACTCGACAGGGATAGAGCAAACATGAGTTGTCAAGGGTAATAATAAAATAATACCCCATCCCAATATATAGACCTCCCAGTGAAAAATGTCAGCAGGAAAAAACCTTCATCGACGAGCGGAATAACTAAGCATCGGGCGATTAGTTCACCAAGGAGTCGCAATGATGGGCAACAGACAAACTATGGGCTCCACGACCAACTAAAAGCATCGGCGATTAGAGGCTCGGAGGACTAACCAGTATTATACGTCAGCAGCTGAACCAACTAAACGTCGGATTGATAGTGTACTACACAGCCGCAACGAGAGGAAACAATCAGACTACGATTTCCGCAATCCAATGAAAACTTCGGCGATCGGAAGCTTCAATGACTACGGATCGGTGAGTTTAAAACTAAGCATCTCCATAGTGTCAGTGAGATAAACAAAACGGCCTCCGAAACGGCGGCGGCGCTTGAGACTAGAAATCCGACACTTTTCCAAAAACATTCTGATACCAAAAAAAAAAATCATCAAAGAGCAAAAAAGTTTGAACCAATAAAACCACGTAATCAGTGAAAGAAAAAACTACCCATCGGCCCGTTCTCTATCTATCCTCCGAAACGGCGGTGATATAAAAGACTAATGCTCTGACTGTGATAAAATAAAAACGTCGATAGTTCAAAGAAACAAATGAAATAAAAGTGCATCGGTAAAAATAGGAACTGTCCATCGGGAAGTTCATTACTTACCCTCTGCAACGGCAGCTGCGTAGAGAACTACCGCCCCAATTAAAAGGAGGGTCCAAAATTTTTAAAAAATTTGGGAAATAGTTGCAGCTGCAACAATTGGCAACTACCTGGTGAACCCAGATATCTGGAGAATTTCTTCCTTAAGTAACAGACTGTTTGACAATAAAACCAACATGTTTAAATCTTCTAGATGTCTGAATTTCCCAAATGGCAAATGTATGTACTTTTAATCATTAATGATAGTCCAATTTAGGAAAATGGAAACCAAGATTTCAAATTCAAGATAACTCTTTTGAGGCCAGAAATATGAGTTTCATTTTTTACCTCTGTCTTCAGGTAGCTTCCAGCTTGGACACCACAGGATTGTAACATATGGTAAACAGAAATATTCATTTGTTCCTCATTCCCATGCCATTTTACACTTTTGTGCTTTTGGACTTTTGTCATATCTTTTGAGTCCTCCTACATGCCTTTCTTTCTGAATTTTTTATTCAGGCTCCTCTATCCATAGTGTCCTTTGTGTGAGAGATGTATTTAATTTTCAACTCGCGGACGGAGAAGAACTTTGGCAATTTTGTACTCATATGGTTCAGTACTTTGTTTTGACACATATTGCTTTCTTAGGAGATTTTTTACTCTTATTTTCCTTTTGGCTTTCAATTCTTGGCATGGGATCATTTATATATAATATACTGTTTACCCTGCTTCCTTTCCATGGGTTTTTTGCTGTCACCCCCTAAGACATTTTAAATGTGAGATAGATGGAGCCCCGAAATAGCATTCCAGACCTTTTGATCCTGAGTTATTTTACAAGGATTAAGTAGGACTTCAATGTGTTCATAGCCATTTAGGAAAACTACTAAACTAGAATTCTTTCAGATAAAACAATAGTACACAGTCTTATAATCAAGGATTTTAGTTAATCCAGAATTCTGATGCTCTCCATGCAACCAAAAGTTTTCTTCTTTTATTTAAATCAATCAAAATCTAACTAAAAACAAAAATAAAATAAATCAAAAATAATCAACCAAATCAGTTTATTTATGTACAAGATAATCAAGAAAAAATAAATTTTGAGAACTAAACCACTAACTAGTCAGTTCTCTGCCCCCCTTGTAAATCTAGCAACCTATAAGTTGAGGAGCTAGGCTTGACTGAAAAGGCATACCCATTATCTAATCCTATTGTACTTGAATCAAAAACTACATCTGAAACTAAGTCTAATTTTTTACAATCAATCTCATCAGCCCATGAAAATCGAAGGAGATCGGGTTGGGTGTCTGATGTACTGCTAGCTTCTTTTGCTTGGTAGTTTCCTGGTTCTAGTTCAATTAGAAAATTTCCCAACACAGAATTCACTGGTTCATTTTTTTCTTTCAATTGAGTAACATTATGCTTCATGTGGGGCTCTCTTAATATTTTTATTTGATTGGGACTTCCCTTATGAGGCAACCACAGATGTGACCAATCTGATGCAAAATACCCGTTTAGCCTTGCTGACCAGTCTCGGTTCAAAACAAGTCCATAAACATCAGGTATGTCTACTACTACAATATCAATGTAGTGACATATCTTTTCATTGGCAGATAAGCGAATCAGAACATCTTCCATTTCCCCGACTACTTTCACATTGGTCCTGTCTAGCTGAGTAACCTGCTAGGTAGTTGGTTTAGGTTGTCCATTGATCCTTTTGCAAACTGACAGTGGCATAAAATAGACTGTTGACCCTGAGTCTACTAAACAATTGTGCACATTATGGTTTAAAATCTCAAAAGTCAGGAGGAATGGTGGGGTTTTAAACCTAGCCTTGCCTCCCACACTTGCTTCAACAATTTCTTCTATAGGTTGGTTGTTAGTGGGAAGCTCCTCCTCTGGTACTTCAAGTGATTTTAACATTTTTTCTTTCTATTGAGGTACATTACACATTTCAAATAATGAAATATTTGCCTTAGCCCTTTTAATGTCCTCCACAATATCATACCCCATCTCAGGTGCTTTGAGATTTTCCTTGACATTATCAGCTTTTTCTTCGATAGGCCTAACAAGCATGTCGACTTGTTTCGGATCTTAACTGCTAATGGTAAGTTCAGGTATTTTATCATCTGTGTTGTCCTTCTGTATTTTCTTCATATTCTCTTGAAATTTCTTAATCTTCGGAACTATTGAATTGTCTTTATTTACCAAACCTTGACTTCTTGTTGTCACATTTGTTTCTGATGTTTCTTCCTATTTCAGTGAACCTTCGTCTTCTGTATCAAAAAGTGAGACACAATCCCATAAAACCAGAGCATCATCATCTTGTTTTTCTGTGGATTTATTACCTCATCATCAGCTTCTGTTAGTTTAGAGTCCAATAGCTGATTCATTACTAATGTCATCGAATTGATCCATCGAGGACAATTTTTTTCAGAATGAGGCTGCTGATGAAAGGTGCAAAAATTATCCATACCTACCTTAGTTAAATTCATTGATGTAGGACTGTGTGGAGGAGGTTTATATTGATTGTTGTCTTCTCTACTTTTATAGTAAGGCTTATAAGATTTCTAGGCTTCTTTTTCCTTTTCCAAATCTATTATTCTGTTGGATAGCTTCTGCATCATCTTCACCATCCCTTAAAAGTCATGTGATTGCTCATCTTTAGGCTTAGTCAGTAACAACACCTTCTTACCAAAAGTTTTTTCTCCCGACTGCTCAGGATAATATTCTATGCTCTCTTTCTCAGCTTCTACTCTCTTGGCTTCTTCATAAGTTTCTAACAACGTAGATTTGACTATCATCTTGGCAAACATAGCTAAGTCACACCCTAGAGCTGAAGTGTAGTATTCAATCAGAACTTTATCAGATGGTTTATCAATTGCAGAAAAATTCTTTAGATAAGCAGCAAACCTTTGAGTGAAACTATGCACTTTTTCTTTTCTTTCTTTCTTTAAAGCACATAACCCTTTCATTAATGTTGCATGAGTTTTTTGGACTGCATATTTACTTCTAATTATTCTTTCAAATGTGTCCCATTCTATGATTGAGTTTGCAGGCGGAGCAAAATACCATGAGGTTGGTGCTCCTTTCAGGGTATGTGGAAACAATCTACAGACTACATCTTCATGTTCTCTACCCCGTAGTCCTTCTTTAGCTAAGTAAAAGCTTTGCAAATGATCATCTACCAAAATCTTTTCACTTGGGTCAAACTTAGGCAACTTTTTCTCAAAATCCTGAGGTAAGTCATGCAAAGCAGGTGTTAGGTTTAATGGTGACCTATCCCTCCAAGCAGGTGGTGGATTTGGTGGGTTGGGTGGCTGATTCGCGTTCACATTAGCCATGATTCTGGGTGGAGAATGAGGTGGTGAATGAATAGGGGTATGAACAGGTGAACAGTAAGCTGTATCTGGGCCCAAATGATTCAGAGGTTGAATAACTTCCTGTAAGGCTGTTTCTACCAGTTCTTCAAAATCTCCAACCAAAACTGCGTCTTCCAATATAGGGCAGTCTTTCTTCCGATATTCTCTTCTAGGTAAGGCAGGGATAATTGGTAATCCTCCGATTTTCTTCACATAAGCCGTAGTAATTCTTCTCAAATTGTCAACTACTTTGTTATCGACAGGATACAAAAACTCTTTAACCTTCTCTTCAGGAATTGGATTGGGAACCAAATTGCTTTCAGAACTGTCATCGGTGGAATAATCTCAAGAAAATGGGTTTCCCCGGCCAGCCATGCACTGGCGTCCCTCCTTCTAGCGCCAAAAACTGTTGAGGCCTGGAAAATTGCAGGTAACAACAGTTAGGGATTCTCCCCAGTAAACGTTCCCAACTAGCCCGTTACTGTTTGGTATGGGGAATCCGTCTGGTTTACGGTCCGGATACCATAGGTCAAGTAACAAAATAAAAGGTTTTACCGGTTATGACCTGGTCCACCCTGTATATTTTAGTTTTTGTATTTAAGTATGATATGCAAGTGCCTGTCTAAAAATGCAAATTGATAGAGAATACAAGGAGCGGTCACAATGTGATGCGTGGGTTCTTACCTCTCGTCTTAACTCTCTCACATCTAAATCACACACAGCAAGAAACTAAAACTAAGTATCTAACCTATCCCTAGGGAGCAATATTATCATTTATCAATGGGTAATGTATTTCTATGCATGCATTGAGAAAAATCACAGATAGTTGTTACTTATTTCAAAATACATGAACATTAATAGATATATGAACAACAAGAGAGCTTATTGTTTGTGAAAAGCCTTCATTACCCACAGTGGAAATTTCATATAATAAACTAGAGTGCATTCATAACAAGAACATAGGTTCAAAGAGTTAGAACAATCTCACAGTTAATTGACAACAGCTGAAAATGAAATAGTTCACATTCAACAAATCCATAGCACGACATTTGAAACATTCCACCAAGCTTTCTCCAATAGGCAACTTGTAATTCTTTATTGCAAAAGGAAATAGTTCTTCTTACAACATACTCTCACAAATCTTTCTGGGAAAAAGTCCTACACTACATCTAACTCTCCTATACTTATACAAAAAGGAAAAACTTTTGGGCTGCCCCAAAGTGACTTTTGGGCTTCCCCAACGTTTCAATCCAAAATTTTGTCCCATAGTGAGTGCTCATACATTATACAATATATTACATTTAAAACAAAATTTTAATATAGCACTTTTTAAGAAGAGGGCCCCACTTGATCATTAATGAACTTTTTCCACACCTGGGCCTCCGCTGCTATGCTTTCGAAATCTGAGGGTTCAAGAAAATGGATGTTGATCTCATACTTTGCAGCCTGATTCTTAACCACCTCTATTCTTGCTAGACTCAAGTGTAGTTGATCTTCAAGTAAATGGATGCTGACTGCTGCACGAGCTACTACATTCTTCAAGATCTGCTCATCAAGATCCTGAACTTGTTGGATCTTCTACTCATCTTCCTAGTACCTACTCTGTAGTTGTTCTATGAATATCTCATGTTCTCGCAGTGCATCCAATATTTGTTCTGCAGCAACTTGGCATCTGTTGTGTGTAACCAGCACCCTTCTATAGTATTCAGCACAATCTCCTCTCATTTTCTTCACAGTCTTCTTGAATTCCTCTCCAGTATTTATTGTAAACTCTAATAAGTCATAATCTTGCTTTAAGCTATGTCGATCTTTAGCTGGTAGCTCTGCAGGGGTTTCTTCATTGGTTTCTACCCATACTATCCTTCCAGCTACGACCTCCAAAATATCCTGAGACCTATCTACAAAATATGAAGTAGTGTCCAAGATTTCTTCCAACCTGCTATCTATCTGTAAGATTTTACATCTTTCTTCTTCAATACACATTTGCAGTTGGTGAATTCTTCTTCGTTGAGCTAGGACATGCTCCTTCACAGGCTGGATATCAGTCTTTTGTTCACTGGCATCCTTTAGTGATGTTGTTAATGAAACAATCTGTCCCTCAAAACTTGCCACCTGCACTTGATATTGCTTTTCCCTCTCTTCTATAGTGACCTTCTATGCCTCCAACTCAACAATTTTGCTCTATAGCTGGTCCTTTTCTGCACTCAGAGTTTCATATCATACTTTGAGGCCATTTTTCTCTGTCTTCAACACCTAATACTCTAGCTATAACTTCTGTAGTTCTGGTAGACTATTCTGAGCATCCCTTTCATTTTTCTCTACTAAGACTTCCAAGGCCATCTTGTTTGCCTGCAGAGTCTATAATTCTATCTTTGAAGCCCTTACTTCATTATGCATATCTTCAAATTTTCTCTTTAACTTGTTACCTTCATCCATCTCCTTTTTTAAAGTTTCCTTTAATTATGTTGCATTTTTCCTTGATTGCTCAAGGTCTGTCATAAGCCTATCCACATTGTCTTCAGTGGCCTGGGTTAATGCCACCCCAGCTCTAGTTATCATCCGTGGATCTACATCTGTTCCATATACCAAAGTTTTATCAGTAATCATCATACCTGATTGCCCTCCTGTTTCGACCCTTTTCTCAATTCTCTTGACAATCCTTTTCTTCTCCTTGTCATAGAAGATGGTGCTAAAATCAGGGACCTCTTCTCCTCCTTTCTGCATAAAAGGTATCAAATTCAATCCAGAAAAAAACAACCTATTCTTGGGTGCTGCCAAAAGTTGTAGCAGGCTCCTAAAGATCAGGATTATCCTGATGCCCTTGATCTATGTGATCATGTGCCCCTTGTGCATCTGTCTGTTCAATAGTTTGCTGGTCTTTCTTAGCTCCTGCTAACCTCAGACCTTCACTGACTTCTTGTTTTTTCTTCAACTCTTCATATTCCTTCTTCTTCTTTCTTTCCTCCTCTTCCTTGTTTGTCGCTTCCTCTGCAGCTTTCTTCCTTTCTTCTTCTTCATTCTTGAGCCAAATCTCTGCCTCTTGTGCTAACCTCCTAGCATCATCTTCCCTCTTTTTGGCTTCTTCTTCTTCAGCTTTCTTCTATGTGGTTTTTCCCTTACCGCCCACAATGGTGATCTTCTGTTTAAATTTTCTCTTCAATGCAGTCATATTCTTTACATTTCTGAAGATTTCTTCATACTTGTCCCAGAAGTTTGTGTATTCAAAATGAACATTTGCTTCTTTGCAATGCTCTGCAACCTTATTTTGGGAGTCATTCCTATGGAATATCATCTCCCCAAAATGAAAGTGCTCCAACTCCTATACGAATTCTACCGGTTGTTTGACCTTTGAAATTTTGTAACTTCCCAGCCGGAAAGGTATGGCAAGATAGGCTTCCTTCTTATGTTCAAACAAGAAGCTTCCTACACCATCAAGATATACTTGCCTAACTGCTTCTTTATGTACCACATAATCAGTGGCATACTGAGGAAGTAGAGAAGGTTCCCTAGAGCAACCATACATTCTAATGTACATTCCCTCTTTAGTCAAATAGTAACTCCCATGTTCCTCAATGACTTTGAACCTTGGACATGCAGTTGCATTCTATCAGGAAGATTAAAGTGTACAAAGGCATAATGAAATGTTCACATATCTCTTTGTAGTGGCTATAGTATTTGTGGGCCCAAAATAGTTTGTATGCAGTGTATATAGGGGTCCTGTCCTTGTCCCAATTACACCTTAAAGCTGGAAATGACTAGGTGCATAATATACAATCCACTAAGATAGAGCTCATGTAGAACTCTAACTCCTTCTATGACACCCCTCCCAAAGCTGAAGATATGCAGGCTGAGAGGCTATTCGACACTATGTTTGCCTAGTTGAATATGGTCCCCTGAGTGGCCACATAGAAAATAATGGGTATCCATCCCAGTTTGAAACTTTTACCATGGGCTCTCCCAAAAAATCTATTCAACATCAGTGCTATAAACCTATAAGGAGTCTGGAGAGTGGTTGTATCATATTCTCCTGATGGCCTGGTTCAAAAGCTCTTCCCAGGTATCATCATCCTCTTAACCATTTCAACCAGGTCCAATTTTATCTCTTTCAGCCAACTTTCAGTTAAGTATACTTGAGCAGGAGGTAGGTGATATGCCAGTGAGACATAACCAGGATTGTATGCAGCATAGCCCTGTTTGGCATTATTTGCTGAAATCATCGTGGTCACATCTTCCCTAGGCAGGATCCAGTCGATCACCTCAGAGCATGTGAATAGCTCAGGTCTAGTGGCTACCTTCATCAAAGTAGATTTCTCAATGTTGGCATATATGGTCAGTTCTTTGAATTCTGCATCAGGCACATCCTGATTTGAAATCATCCAATATATCTCACCCCATTTGTAGTCTGGCTCTACTCCAGTGGTAGCTCTAGTATCTTCATAGATATATTCCACCTTGGTCATGATTTCCACATTTGGTTCTCCCTCAGCAACAGGAGCCTTCTTCTTTTGTCTTTTAGACATATCTCCTTTGAAGAAGTTACCCTGTCATAAACCAAACATGTTCTTAGACTATTGGAGCTTTTAGTTAGTGTTCTAGGAATGAAGAAAAACTGCATCCAAAAATTTACCTCTTCCATATGCATTCTTAACAAATAAACTATCAGAATATTAATGCATAATAGAAAATAACAGGCAAAAGGAACTTCTGCAAGCTAGGTCTAAAAAACTTCTAAGTCCGTCTGCAACTAAACATAACCGTGACTGACAATGCATCACTTAAACCGAACCGCATTCAAACTCTTCGCCAAAAACGAACCACCCTATCAGTGAGACTAGTCTTCGAAAGTGAGACCCTATCCAGTTATTTAAAACGCGAAAATCAAACCCTCTGGTGTCCCAGAAAAATAGGGTAAATGCCTACGATGAAAAGAAAACTGAAACTTCCCCCCCCAGATGGCCATAGACAAGCCCACAAAAGTTGATGCAGACAACATAACGCTTGCCTGCACCAGCTATCTAAACTTTCGTACCGGGTTCAAGCTTCCATAACGATTCAAAAACAGGCTCAAGAAAAACCCCACCACCACCAAAAACTGTCAATATGACTGATGCTTCACGCCGCAAGGATAGAAATTCATTCTAGATGGCTGACTACACCACGATGGGAAAACCTAACCAGGGGAAGACCCTAGTTCCCAAAATGACCAATACAAACAAGAGGAAGGAGAAACCATGGCTAGCCTACCTGGCAGGAAAATTGTAGTCGACGTGATGGCCCGAAACTTCCACGGCAGCACTCCAAACGAACGAAATCCTGACAGCTAAGCACATTGGTACAGGTCGACTCGAAAGGGATAGAGAAAATGGGTGTTGTCAAGGGTAATAATAAAATAATACCCCATCCCAATATATAGGCCTCCCGGTGAAAAATGTCAGCGGTAAAAAACCTTCATCGGCGAGCGGAATAACTAAGCATCGGGCGATTAGTTCACCAAGGAGCCGCAACGATGGGCGATGGACAAACTATGGGCTCCGCGACCAACTGAAAGAATCGGCGATCAGAGGCTCGAAGGAATAACCAGTATTGCATCAGCAAATGAACCAACTAAATGTCGGAGAGATAGTGTACTACACAGCCGCAACGGTGGGAAACAATCAGACTACAGATTCCGCAATCCAATAAAAACTTCAGCTATCGGGAGCTTTAATGACTACGAATCGGTGAGTTTAAAACTAAGATTGTCCGTAGTGTCGGTGAGATAAACAACACAGCCTTCGAAATGGTGGTTTCACTCGAGACTAGAACTCCGACACTTTGCCAAAAACATTTCGATAGCGAAAACAAAAATCATCGCAGAGAAAAAAAGTTTGAACCAATCAAACCACGTAATCGACAAAAGAAAAAACTACCCATCGGCTCGTTCTCTATCTGTCCTCCGAAACAACGGTGATATAAAAGACTAATGCTCTGACCATGATAAAATAAAAACGCCGACAGTTCAAAGAAACAAATGAAATAAAAGTGCATTGGCAAAAATAGGAACTGTACATCGAGAAGTTCATTACTTACCCTCCGCAACGGCGACTGTGTAGAGAACTACCGCCCCGATTCAAACATAAATCAACTTCCAACAACGATAAATGAAATCATTTTTAAATCCAAAGGCCATCAATTTCAACTTCATAGTCAAAAGCATCAGCGGGACAGAAGATAATCAATCAACTTCTGAAAGTGGTAAACAATTTACCTCAATTCAACCTCAAAAGATCCAAATTTGTAGTAGAGGAACAATAGAGTTCAGCAATCCAAAACAAATCCAACCAAGACAAAATTAAAAGGAGGGTCCAAAATTTTTTAAAAATTTGTGAAATAGTTGCAGCTGCAACAAATGGACACCTTTTTGTCCCTACCACCTCCTCCTTCGTCGACTGATATATCGGATTTATGAACTATCACAACCAGTAGCATTCCAGCCTCCTCACAACCACAACCACAATCCTCTAGGAATTATTGGGGTTCACTCCCTCTCCATGTGATTCCCTTCCTGTTTCCACCTTCCGTCATCATGAGAAATAATTTCATGGCTACTCTCTACCTGCCTAGTTTCACCTTGGGTATCCCTGTGTGGTACCTATATCCACCTAACCCACCCCCGACTCAAAAAGTTGTGTTGACTCCCATCCAACCTATAGAGACAATGTCGCACCCACCTCCTAGTACACCAAAAACTACTCATGTCTCTACCCCTGCCCCTCCTCCTAAGAAGAATACTAGGGGCAAGGCTCCCTAAGTGACGACAGAACCTCGTCCTTCTCCTACATGTGCTTTGTGCGATGTCCAAGGCCATGTGACATAGAATTGTCATGATTTTCCTATCCTTTTCACCCACATGCACTCTATAGATCAGACTGGCAACATCCCAGTTGTCAATGTTCCAGCTTTACCCGCGATCAAGAACAAGTCCTTGTGAACCAACCACCCATGTGTAATTTGTGTCCAATATGGTAATTATTCACACCATTTCCCAAACTTTTATGAGTACTGGTCACTCCTTAGTGACCTTTGCACACATTCTTGAGAGTCTGACATTACCATCCTTGAGGAGATTCACCCTCTGGTTTCTTCCTCAGACACAACCAACATCATCTATATGATCTCTAGTTCTAATACTCCTTTCATCTCCTCGGTCATGGAATATCCCTCTGATCTATGCGCACATTGCTTCCACAATGACGAGGAGATTCTTGAAGCTCTTTCGACTCCTGAGTACCCTTGGGATGATATGCACCATCCCTCCTTTTTCATCCCCGATGAACCTTATTCATCAACGGACCAATACTTGGTCAAAACAAAAGACTTCATCCATGGAAAGGTAGACTAGTTTAAGAACCCCATTCTGGCACCCGATGCCTTTGAAGAAGGTAACATGGCTAATATTTCACTAACCATCAAGTTCAATATATCAACCACACCCCGGGTAGTTGAAGATATTACACTCGGATCATCTTGCTCCCATGAAGAGGTCACTTCTTACAAAGCACTTTTTCAGGAGTTATGTGATGTTTTTGCTTGGTCCTATATCGAAATGCCTGGGCTTGATACATATATATTTGAACATCATATCAACACATGGCATGAGGTTGCACCCATTCACCAAAAGCAATGACCCATTCACCCTTCAAAGGCTCCCATAATCAAAGCCGAGATTGAGAAACTATGTAAAGAAGGTTTCATATATCCCATTTTGTATACCACCTGGGTTTCCAATTATGTTCACGTTAATAAAAAATGGGGTTCCATTCACATGTGTACTAAATTCCATGACTTGAATTTTGAATGTCCCAAAGATAACTTCCCCACTCCCTTCATTGATGCATGTGTTGGCCACGAAGTCTTTTCTTTCATGGATGGTTTTTTCGGTTATAACCAAATTCAAATCCTGAAAGAGGATCAGTGCAAAACCGCTTTCACTACCTCCTCATGCACCTTTGCATATCGTGTCATGTCGTTTGGCCTTAAAAAGGCTGGAGCCACTTTTTAACGGGCCATGACCTTTTGCTTCCACGACCTCATTCACATTATATTGGTCTATCTAGATGACCTCATGGCTCGATCTCGGAAGCATTCTCAACATTTGGATGACTTATTGTAAGTCTTCCTACGATGTCGCAACTATAACATCTGCTTGAACCCCCTCAAGTGTGTGTTTTGTGTCCTAGAAAGTCTATTACTCGGGTTCATTGTGTCCCACAAAGGGATTGTTGTGGATCCTTTGAAGGTTCAAGCCATCCTGAATATTCCCCCACCATGTACTTTGCGCCAATTGCAGAGCCTCCAGTGCAAGGCCAATTACCTTCATCATATCATTCTGGACTATGTGACGAAATTCCATTGGTTCTTACACTTCCTCCATACCAACATTCCTTTTGTTTTGGATCGGCATGTGCAAGACAATTTCAACGCATTGAAACAAGCTCTAACTTCCACTATGTTGTTGTCTCCTCCCAACTTCACCAAGAAATTTCCTCTACGTGTCGGCATATGAGAATGTAATCGATGGAGTCTTGGTTCAAGAAGATGATGCTCGTCAAAAGCACATGATTTACTATGTAACTCATAAACTTTCTAGACCACCTTTATGTTACTCCCATGAAGAGAAGATGGCCCTCGTCGTCATCTTTTCGGTACATAAGTTACGCGACTACATCCTCTTGAGTCGCACTCGAGTCGTGGACGATTCCAACCCCATGCGATATCTCTTGAGTTGCCTCCTTGTTCAAGTTCATGTTGCGAAGTGGATTGTCGCTCTCTAAGAGTACATTCAGGAATTCGTTGCCCCAAAAAGAACCAAAGCTTTGGTGTTGGCTTCCTTGATGAGAGACCTCCTTTTGCCATCTACCTCACCACCTATCACAATCTCTCTTCCTGACAAATTTTTATTTGTCATATCTACAGAAGACCCATGGTATGGGGGCATTCTCCTGTACTTGCACACACAGAAATTTGGGCCCCATATGAGCCACGAAGACCGTCATCGCATCTGGAACCAAGCTACTCAATACCTCCTAATTGGTGATGTCATGTACCGTCATGGTGTTGACACCAAATTGCGTCGTTTCCTCACTCACGATGAAGATGAAAAAGTCCTGAATGATTATCATAGTGGAGCCTGTGGTCGCCACCTCTCTGGTTTGGCCACCGCCATAAATATCCTTTGTGCGGGTTATTTTTGGCCCACCATATTTGTCGATTGCATCAATGCATTTAAACACTATCGCAATTGTCACCTCTTTGCTACAAAAGAAAGGACACCTCCCTGCTGCTACATCATGTCATCTCAGTCGGTCCCTTATGCAAATGGGCGATTGACTTCATGACTTGTAATCCTCCTTAGGCCGACGGTCATAAATCCATTATTGTCGTCATCAATTATTTCACTAAATGGGTCGAGGCCATGCCTACATTAAACTATAAGGATGATAATGCAGCACAGTTCTTTTTTAATCATGTCATCACTCATTTTGGTGTCCCCCGACAGTTAGTATTAGACCACGGTTATCATTTTGAGGGTTTTGTTTGGATAAGGCTCTTGTCCATGTTGAAGTTTAAACACTAGTATTCCTCCACTTACTACCCTAAGGGAAATGGCCAAGTTGAGGTTGTCAACAAGATCCTCAAAACCATGCTCCAGCGGATGGTATACAAACACAAGTTCAACTGGCACCACTTTCTCTTTTCTGCTCTCTATGCCTACCGGACATTGACCAAAACTGCCACCGGTTTTACCTCATTTCACTTAGTCCATGGTGTGGAATCAATTTATCCCATCGAATGCCAGATTTTGTCACTCTGCCTTGTCGTTGAACTCCTCCCTGACACTTCACCATTAGAACAATGCCTATTCATGCTTGAATGAACCAATGAGGACTGTCCTGCTGCATTCCAAATGATCGAAGCCGCTAAGACTTGTTCGAAGTCCCATTATGACTCCCATGTCCACCCACGCACCTTTAGCAAGGGGGACCTAGTCCTCATCTATGACCAAGCCAATGATAAGCTATGGAAAGGGAAGCTTGATTCCATGTGGTATGACCCATATGTCATCCATTGATGTCTCAGCAAGGGAGCATATCTCCTTGTTGACTCTAACGGACACCTCTTGAAGAATCCCCACAATGGGCTCTACCTGAAGAGGTTTTATGCCTAAATTCATTCACCATGAAGTACACTAGTCTCATAGTTTTTTCTTTTTTGTTTTGCACCATTATTGCCACGAGTCTCACAGTTTGTTTCCTTGGTTGTTCCAAATGGATCCTACCTCTCCATGATACATTAATTTCGTTGACGGAGCAAGTCATTAGAGAGAATTTGAGGTCAAAAATGGGCCTCCTAAGAGATGTACTACAAAAATATAAGATATATTAAAATATTATGAGTTATGGGTTTTATGGAGTAGGTATATATGACAACTCATCTCCTACACTACTTTTTATGCACAATATAAATAACCATGGTTGAGTTACTTTTCTAAATTGACTATAAATAAAATTAATAAAATAACTCTACAATGATATGACAAAGATTCATTGTAAATTCCCAAAAAATTATTGTCCTTTAGCATTTATTTGTATTGAACTTGTAAATAAAATTAAACAAAAATGAATTTAATTTATATGCA
>LPNX010848889.1:45213-202195 GCA_001517045.1 Pseudotsuga menziesii
TGGTATCCTAATCTCGCCTCGGCTATGTGGGTCATTTATTTCCTGTCACATGAGTTGATCCATATGGATGGAATGTTTTTTGGTGTTGCTACCAACAATCAAGTTGATTCCAATGGTGTCGTTGGTCTCCTGACTGCTGCCCTCCATTTGGGTGTTCTTCGCCTTGATGTCTTCTTAGACTCCCAACTGCTTGTCTCCCGATTTAATAATTGCTATCGGGTACGTGATCCTTGCCTCTTTAGAAATTTCCTGCGCACTAGACACTTGGTTAGACATTTTGAATCCATTTCATTCATGCATGTTCCCAGAAGTCTCAATAATGTAGCAGACCAAATGGCTAATGACGTTCTAGAGTAGCACATCAATCATCGCATATAGGAAATAAATTACATCATGCATCATCATATAGCTATGTATACATATGCCATATACATCATATAGGAATCATCATACTCATAAAAGAGACTCATAAAAAACCCCATAAAAAATGCATCCACGTGCATATATATATCATGTCATAATGTTCAGTATAGAATGAGAAGCTCCACAAGATTTCTCTGTTGATCATACATGCATCCCAATGCACAAATGCATTGGGGGAATCATCACCAGCTTCTAGTCTAAGTCCTCCTCCTCAGACTCGGTCTCCTCATCAAACTCCTCCTCCTCCTCGGAGTTGTCCTCCTCCTCCATAGGCATGTCATCATGTGTCACTGCTCTGACATACTTAGCAGTGACTGCAATCCTCCTCATAAGGGAGATCCACTCTAGTGGAGCCTTGTAACATGCGGCGACCAAGTCATCGTCAAGGTGTTTCCACCCATCATTGGTGACCCCTCCAATAAGTGCTCCACATCTAGTCACAATGCGTCTACTGTAGCACTCTAGTGCCTCCTATGCCCGTGAGCAGGTGGATCTAAACTCTCCACTCTGCCCCTGCGTCTCTAAAATCCAACTAGAGGGCATGGCCCCACATTTGCACATACACACAATATGTCATCAGTATCTATCACAAACATAAGTTGGATACCACTAAGCTAGTAAACTATATATGAATGCAACCACAAAAGCATCATGTGTATGTATCGTCGAGTCCCCAAACCTGCCCTGGAGGTCAAGGCATCTCCAAGTCTCCTCGGTAATCCATCCCAGCATATGGATAGTCCTCTATGAGGACTAGCAGCTAACTCCACTATGCAAAGAGCTCTCCAGTGAAGAAGCAACCCACTAAGCCGCCTCCCTCTTGAATCATCATCTCGCACCAACTCATCATCTGAGGCTCACGAGGTCCCCCCTCATGCACCACCAAATGCAGTCGTAGAGTAGGGAGTCACTCAAAGAAGAATGAGCACAAGAACGAGGGGAAACAAAAATCCCCTCCCACCGAGCTAGCGCGGTTCATCCCATGCCAAACCACAGTCAAGAACATTTGATCCCACCCATAATAGGTTCCCCTTAGTACACTCTCCACTGTCGGGAGCTGACCACTTGAGATCTTGTGCGGTCCGCTCGATCCTAGTATACGCAGCACCATCACTGCAACTACATGAGTTTATAGACTCTGAATATCACACACCAATATGTACGATGCATGCACAAAGGTCGAGGCATAGCAATGGATATCACAGAGGTCATCCATCGATACCCCCCTTAGGAGCTTCGGTGTTGTGTCGTTGATCACGCCCAGTATAGGAAGGCCTGTCAAAAAGTACATCATGGAGGGTGAGCTCCAACTGCTCACCTTGGATCATGAATCACTTTGCCTCCCAGTCCCAATATCTCACAAGCCTGTCCTACAATAATTTTGTTGAACGCATTAGTGGAATCTGGAAGAACTTCAACATCCCACACTGGGCGAGTGTATCCTACATTGCAGGATGATCATTTACCTCCCCTTGGAGGTCCCCTATGTCTCACTCATGCCATACTGATCGAGGCATCCTACACAAACACACAATCTCATTCATGTACAAATCCCTAATTTTGGGTTAGGTCCCACCTATTTGACCTTTTTGGGCGACCCAAGTCGCTCAAAAATGCCAAACAAGTGTGACTAGGTCGCTCTTACCCGCTGAACCGATGCGGCCAGGTCGCGTCTGTCTACTCGGTAAGAGCAACCTAGGTTGCTTCTTTTCCATCGAAAAGAGTGACCCAGCCTCAAGAACCCTTCGGGCTCGGCTAAGGTTGTTGGACACACCAGGAACACGGCTAGGGGGGGGTGAATCTGTGTGTGCAATTTTTGTTACTTTTTCAACTTTAACAATCAACAACTTATTCCATATTATGCATTATCACATTATCATTATATCATCAGCAACATTGTTATCATCATCATCATATAGAAAGCATAGCAACATAGTACACAAGATTTTTATGTGGAAACCCAAGTCCTAGGAGGAAAACCACAGAAGCCTTTTTAAAATAGTTTTCCAGAAATAACTAGAAGGAGGCAACAACCCCCTAATTACAAAGACTTCAATTTTCCAGCTAGAACTGGAAGGAGGCTACAACCTCCTGATTTAAAGGGTATAAACTGAAGGGAGCTTCAACTCCCTAGTTCTCCGTCTACAACCCCCTTTCCTTGCCTCGTCTTACCACCCTGATAAGAAGATAGTCACTAAACTATTGAACCACAACTACACTGATATTGCAGACCTACTAATCAACACCTGTACTAGAATTCACAATCACTATTACTAATCACTACACCACAATTGTATCACACTACTCAACCACTATCACTACTGACCACTACTCATCAGCTTGTACAATTGATATGTCCAATAAAGCTGCACCAATAAATCTGTTGCTCACATCATCCGACTCAATCAATCTGAGTCTAACTAACTACACATACTAAACCAATCTCTGAATCTGTTGTTGATAACTTCTACTTTCACCTTACATCCAAATAATCACTCATATCACTACCACACACACTGTTTGTTGGAGTCATTTACCCAACATGCACACTTATTTGGTCAATTTTGGCCTATTTACCCACTATCGTAAGTTTAATTGACTTACTTGGCATCAAATGAGCACACTATGACATCAGCATGAGCACACCCATGACCTCCTTTAGTCAAGGAGGCTAACTAAGCTTTCTCCTTCATTCGAGGAGGCCATCTGGGCTTCCTCCTTCAAACAGGGAGCAATTCTGGGATGATTTTGAGTGTCATAAATACACCTAATTGCTAACTGATTGTTGTTTCACCTAACAATCAGTTAAGCTGAGTTGTGAAGGCGCCTCCATTCATTATTTGATTACTTTTATTCATTATTTATGAACTGGAGACAACTAGGGCACCTACAACCACTTCTTGTGACATGTGTCACTTCAGTTAACTCCATCGGAGCTACTTGGAGTTATGGATGCGCTACCTCCTTCAGTTGGATAGGTAGTTACATGTGATGAGTCACTTTCAGTTAGACTCGGTCATCTATTGCACTCCAATTCAGTTAGGACTTAGTGTGAGAGTCGGTTATTGATTAGCTTGGTGGTTAACTATGTGTGCCGACTGTGGCTGACATTAAGTTAAGCTACACACACCCATGCAATTCAAATGACCTCCTTGAGTATTCGAATTGTCTTGGCATTCATGCACCTTACATGACCATTGTGTTGTACTATCATTATTTTTATTGATTATACAAAGCTCCAACATTCTATTGTAGCACCATTATGCCATTTTCATGCTTAATTGTCTAAAATCTCTTATGAGAGTGTGTTTTAGTCCCTAGATTACTGTGACAAATTAATATAGTATAATAGCTCATGGCAGGACGAAGCTCTTTCTCTTCAAAAACATGGTTTTTGACGGATCTTGCATGAAAAATTGAGCAAAAGCTCAAATTCCAGCACTGCACTAGAAGCAGAAGGTTTACCACTTAATACCCCAAGTTAAGGAATTGTTGATCAAGCTTGCTTGATCAATTATGCTGGGTGTGATGAAAACCTAAAATGTGCAGGTTATTCGACCTTATGGTGACTTTATTGTTTTGATTTGCAGGTTTTACAGGCTCACTGCATTCACTACAACACTTTGATATGGCTTCTTCTGTAGATATTCTGACTACATTCAATTTCCAGACATGGAGATCTAGCTACGTGGCAGAGGACTCTACCGGGTCACTATGGACACAGAAGAAGAGCCTACTCATGTTATAGACAAGGCTATATTTTTTAATAAGAAAGATGAAGCATTCAGTTTCTTGTGTCTCTCTATCTCCAAGGATATTATATTCCACCTCTCAGGATTGAAGACTCCAAAAGAGATTTGGGACCAACTTGCCTCCCTGTATAGAAAACAGGATGACTTGAGGGTTTATCAGCTTGAAAACGAGTTAATGTCTCTTCAACCTGGCAATTTTGAGACCCTTAATGATTTTTTCACAAAATTCAAGCATATAGTCCTTCTATTAAAGCAATGTGAGGTGAAGAAGGAGGATGATCAACTCATCCTCACCATTCTCTCAAAAATTGGAGCTAACTATTCGATGTTTGTTTCTACATTCTGTGCGGGGAAGCTCACAACCCCTGGATGGAAGATGCCTTCACTCAATGCCTTCATTGAGTCCCTAACAAGCGAGCATGATAAGCTTGTCCAGATGGGGATCATAATATCCTCCCATGATCCAGCCCTCTTTGCTTTGGGACCCAAGGATCTGAAGGGGAAAGGAAAGCAGCAGAAGAACCCCAAAACCAAATTAGAAGCTCCTAAGCCAAAAGTTCAAAACTAGCAGTAAGAAGAGCCTTCAGTCTCGAAGAAGAACAAAAACAAAGGCCACCATGGGAAGGAAAAATTCAAGTGTTCATACTGCGGGAAGGGATTCCACCCTGAACATGCTTGCATGAAAAAGAAGCTTGATGAAGCTACTTCTCTCCTTGAGAGAAATAACATAAATCTTCTGGAAAGCTTTCGAAGGAAAGAAAATCAAGATCAGGAATACCAGCATAAAAGAGGTCATGCCCTCTTGGCAAGCACTTCGAAGTCCATGGCTCTACTCATAGATTCTGGAGCTTCGAAACACATGATGGCCAGCAAAGACTCTTTCTCTTCTCTTGACACCAGCAAGAGCATTCCCATCCACAAGGGAGATGACTCTACCATCATCTCAAAAGGATAAGGTACAGTAAATATTGAGCATGGTTATTTTTCCAATGTTCTGTATGTACCATCTCTTGCATCAAACCTCCTAAGTGTCTATCAAATGACCCATACAAGAGTGCCCAAGAGAGTATCCTTCAGCCCTAATGATGTACAAATTACTGAACTTGCATCCGAGAAACTTGTGGCAAAAGGCTCTGCAAATCATCATGCAAAAGCCTATGAGTTTTGGCATTTTGTGGAAGATGCAAAGCCCACAACTCTATTGACTCATGGAAATGAGGTTAGTAGGAACTAGCATGAGAGGTTTGGCCACCTAAACTTCAAGTACTTGCAAAAATTATAGAAAAATTCCATGGTTGAAGGCCTCCCGATCATCAAAGCTACCACCGAAATTTGCAAAGGTTGTATTTTGGGCAAGCATCCTGAGCATAAGTTTGATCGGGGGAAGGCAAGCTGAGCATTAGAAATTTTGGGGCTGATTCATTCTGATATCAGCAGACCAATTCCCATCACATCCTTGAATGGATCTCGATATGTTCTTACTTTTATAGATGATTTATCTAGATATACATGGACCTTCTTCATCAAGAAAAAGTCAAATGTCTTAGAAAAAATCATTGAATTAAAAGCACTGATTGAGAATGCATCCGAGAAAAAGATCAAAACTTTGAGATCTGATAATGGTGGGGAATATGTCAGTAATTAAATGCTGCAACTATGTTTCGACAGTGGCATTCAGATCCAACATTTAGTCCCCTACACTCCCCAGCAGAACAGTGTAGCGAAGAGAAAGAATCGGTCTCTCAAGGAGATGACCACTTGCATGTTGGAAGTCAAGAAGTTGGCTGAAAATTTATGGGATGAGGCCATGAATTATACTGTATACATTTAGAACATAGTGCCTCACTCATCCGTGAAAGGGAAGACCCCTTTCAAAGCCTACTTTGGACACAAGCCGGATGTTTCGAATCTCAGAGTGTTTGGGTCCACTGCATGGGCCCAAATTCTGCATGATAAGAGGAAAGCTTTGCAACCACAAAGTTTTGAATGTTTGTTTATTGGATATCTTGATTAATATAAAGGTTTTAAGCTGCTGGATATCAGAACAAAACAAATCATCATTAAAAGAAGTTTCTGGTTTGATGAGTCTCTTCAAGAGGTAGAACCAGTGAAGGAGAAAACTGTTGAATTTCCTTCCTATTCTACTGAATATTTGGATGATGAAATTGGGATTGATGACCCTGATTTGGAACCTTTGATATCTAATATCAGTTACCAGCAAGCATCAAGTTCAAGTTCAAAACCTGAAGTGCAAACACACCTCCCAACTTGGGCCAGACAGACACTTTCTTCCGCCGGTGACAACATTGGAAATCCTGATGATACAAGAAGAACCCAGTCCAATTTCCAAAGAGAAGGTATTGCGCTCTCTTGTCATGACTCTTTGCTGTCAAAAACTTGTTATTTAATTATAATTTCAAATCCTAAGTCTTACTACCATGCTCGGAAAGATCCGAGATGGCAAGCTACCATGGATGAAGAGATGAATTCTCTTCAAAAGAATGCTACTTGGGAGCTAGTTTCTCTTCCTCCGGGGAGGAAATTAGTTCAATACAAGTGGGTGTTTCAGAAAAAGGTTGTTGCTAATGGAAGAACCTGAAAGTATAAGGCAACGCTGGTAGAAAAAGGGTTCTCCCAGGTCCAAGGTGTGGACTATCATGAGACCTTTGCACCGGTTGCAAAAATGGACTCCATCTGCCTAGTTTTGGAAATTGGGGCATCCAAGCACTGGGAGGTGCATCATATGGACATTAAGTCTGCCTTTATACATGGAGATATTCATGAGGAGATATACATGAAGCAACCTAAGGGCTACATTTCATATTCATCTTTGGTTTTCAAATAAAGAAATCACTATACGGGTTAAAACAGGGCCCAAGAGAGTGGTATTCCAAGATGGATGCCTTCCTTCTCTCGTAAAACTTCCAAAGGTGTAAATCAGATCCGAATGTGTATCTACAGTAGTATGATGGTCATTTTATTATTATTGTTTTATATGTTGATGATCTCTTGATTACTGGCAGCACTGTTGCTTCCATTTCAGTCATAGAAACTGCCCTCCATGATGCATTTGAGATGAGCGATTTGGGGCTCTTAAAGCAATTTCTGGGGCTTGAAATTGCACAAAATTCTGATGGGATAATGGTCACTAAGTATCAATACATATCAGACCTATTAGTTAAGTTTAACATGGTATAAATTAAGGCTGATCCATTCCCTTTCCTTTCAGGGATCAGCCTTGAAGATGGAAAAAGCACTCCACCCATGGATTGCACAATCTACCACCAACTGATTGGTAGCTTGCTTTACTTGACACATTCTAGAACTAATATACGTTATGTCATGATTTTTGTATAAATATACATGCAGGAGACTCATGATCTTCATTCGAAGGCAGCCAAGAGGATCCTCCAGTATATTCAGGGCACCAGGACCTACGGCATTCACTATGCTGCAGACTATGAGCTAGAGTTGGTTGGTTACACAGATTCAAATTGGGCGGGAGATTCTATTAATAAGAATTCTACTTCCATATATGTATTCATGTTTGGTGGTGGCCCCATTTTCTGGTCTAGCAAAAAGCAAGCTGCCATTGCATTGTCTTCAGCAGAGGCCGAGTACCAAGGAGTGGTGAATGCTTGCATCCAAGCTGTTTGGTTGCCGCGGAATTCTTTCAGAGTTTGATTTTCATAGTACTTTGTCCACTATCCTCTTTTGTGACAATCAAAGTGCTATTAAGCTCTCCATAGATCCAGTTACCAGGCAGGGGACCAAGCATGTAGAGATACACATGCACTATATCAGGGAATTCGTGCATGACAGGACCATCATTATGCAATACTACCCTACCAATGAGCAGATTGCAGACATATTCACTAAGAGATTTTCAAAGAAGAAGTTCACTTACCTTTGTTCACTATTGGGGGTGAGTTCATCAGGGTGATCAAATTACTTCTCCAATGTTCATCTTGAGGGGGGGGGTTTCCCACTGGGTTTTCCCTCTTTCCTCACTTAGATTTATTTTTTAGCATTGTTTGAGTTACATTATTGTACAGGGTGACCTATGGCCTTTGTTGTCGGGGCCCTAGCATTTTATGCATTTTTTTTTCTCCTCCTGATTATATCTTAAGGGGGGGTGTTGGAGTCATATACCCAACATGCACACTTATTTGGTCAATTTTGTCCTATTTACCCACTATCCTAAGTTTAATTGACTTACTTGGCATCATATGAGCACACTATGACATCAGCATGAGCACACCCATGCCCTCCTTCAGTCAAGGAGGCCAACTAAGCCTTCTCCTTCATTCGGGGAGGCCAACTGGGCTTCCTCCTTCAAACAGGGAGCAATTCTGGGGTGATCTAAGTGTCATAAATACACCTAATTGCTAACTGATTGTTGTTTCACCTAAAAATCAATTAAGTTGAGTTGTGAAGGCGCCTCCATTCATTATTTGATTATTTTTATTCATTATTTATGAACTTGAGACAACTAGGGCACCTACAACCACTTCTGATGACATGTGTCACTTCAATTAACTCCATCGGAGCTACTTGGAGTTATGGATGTGCTACCTCCTTTAGTTGGACATACATTTACATGTGATGAGTCACTTTCAGTTAGACTCAGTCATCTATTCCACTCCAATTCAATTAGGACTTAGTGTGAGAGTTGGTTATTGATTAGCTTGGTGGTTAACTATGTGTGTCGATTGTGGCTGACATTCAGTTAAGCTACACACATCTATGCAATTCGAATGACTTCCTTGAGTATTTGAATTGGCTTGGCATTCATGCACCTTGCATGACCATTGTATTGTACTATCATTATTTTTATTGATTATATAGAGCTGCAACATTCTATTGCAGCACCATTATGCCATTTTCATGTTGAATTGTCTGAAATCTCTTATGAGACTGTGTTTTAGTCCCTACATTACTGTGACAGATTAATATTGTTCATGTACATCCTTGTATACCTCGTAATACACAAAACAGGTAATTACGCTCTTCTTTCACTGAACATAAATAGGCATTATCATAGTGTGTCATCCTCATAGGGTATGCATCATGATCATCATCATTTTTTACATCATAAAGTGTAGAAGAGAATCATCATCATCAAGTATATATCAAATGAACATCATAGTGTATGTACATATAGGATTATAGGAGAGCATCATAGCATCTTCATCATCATATCACTGTATATTCCTTATATTCACTGCATGTTACATACTACTTCATATATCACTTGCACATCCATTCCACACACTACTGCATACATCCATATATTGTTGTACATATACTTGTACACATCACACTCATACATAGTTCATTACATCACACTTCATACTTTCACTATTCACTCACCATCCACACTCACACATTTTTATAGTTTACTGTATATGCACACTCATTCACTTCACTGTACATGTAGACACATCATGCATATAAGTATACCACCATACTCACTTCATACCACTATTGTAAACATCCCACTTTTAAATTACTGTATATAAATACACTAGTCTACTTGTACACTAGTGTTCTATACTTCACTGTACATCTAGACTATACATATGTACACCTTCATCACACTTGTACATTCTATCATATCTGTGTGTATTCAAAACATACCTTATCAATGTATTGTGGAAGACCCAAAAAGAATATCTATGTATGTTGTTGTGAGGATGCCTCAGTCCACTAACTCCACCTCAGTCAATAGTACCAGCAAGCTCATATAATATAAATTATGGCTTCTGGGTCTACCTCAGTTACCTCTCTCAGTTCAGTCTCGCATTCGTTGGTGATGGAAATTGCCAAGACATACATTTATTTAACCCCAAAAAGATCAACTATGGAAAACTTCGGATATTGTTCTTTGTTATTGTTCACTCCCTCGAAAGGCAATTGTAACCAAAAATCTGACTGTGTATTGTGGATAAAACTTGGATTATGTAGATGGTAAGGGTCTGTAATTAATCCCACAAACTCTCCAAAACAAACTCGGTTTTGTATTGTCCTTAAAACCAAAAGTTGACCGAAAAGTGTGCATCTCTTCTCTGTTGTTTGAATGGTTCACTTAAAAAAAACATCTAAAACTCAAGCCTCAAACTTGGACTATGTGGAGTGCTTCAAAATTCGAACAACAGCAAACCTTGGTTCAAAATTGTCATACAAAGTCTGATATAACATCAGCAGTGAACACCAAGCACATCAAGAGAAACTCAGACCTTTTCAAAACCCAAAAACAATTATGTGCAATTCTCTACTACTGTGTATCCCACGAAAATCTCAGGCAATTGTAGCCCAACGAAATTCCTCAGTCCAGGTGTGACATTTTTAATGGTTTAAATGATGGCACTTGAAGTGTATAAATACACGTTGAGGTAAGGCATTTTAGGGCTGACCTAATTAGTGTTTTAAAAAAAGTTAAACTTTTATTTAAAACAATTGTTACCTTATGAATGGGCTGACTTGTTTGGAGGGTAGATTAATTATCTTAACATGTTTTAGGTTAAACCCTTTGTTTATTAATTTTAAAATTGATATTTAAAAATTGTTTTAATATTTAAAACCACTTTAATGGGGTGGACCTAAAGGTAGGGTTTAAAACTCATTTTATAAATTTTAAACATGTTTTCAAAAGTGGGTAAAACATTAAGTTTATTATCTTAATATCCTATTTATTGTTAATGATATTTTTATTGATTTTAAAAATTGTGTTATTAATTCAACTCATCACCATTTACTCAAGCATTGATTGATATTTTATTAATTATTAAAACATGCTAAGGGGTTGACCTAGCTAGGATTCCAAACCAAGTGTGTGGGTGTCTATTCCTTAAGAGAGGGTCAAATAACACTTCATTAAATTAATGAAAATTATTTTAACATTTCAACTTACAAGAGTTGGATGGACTTGTGTGTTTAAGGGTCACCAAAAGGGCTTCAAAGGCTAATCTACGTGAAGGTGCAATGGACAACATTAAGGGCTCTAAAGGGCATCATTGTGCAACGTCATTAGTGTTTTAGGGCAAGGCATACATCATAAGGTAGATTGCAGGCTTAGGGACCAAGGTAAGGGTTTTATGGCCTTTTTTTTGGGTCAACAGAGTTACCACAAGCTTCATAACCATGACAAACAAGGTGTGGGTTCAGCGACTTCTATTAGGGTACCAAGACCTCATTACAAACACAAATGACCACAAAATGGGTCATTTGGACTCTACACTTATTCAACCCACCAAGGACACTTTTCTAGGGTACATGAGCATAGGTTGTGGTACCGGGAAACCATAGAACCAACTTAGGGGTACTTAAACAAACTCTAGGGTGTTCATGACTTTTGCCATTGTCCCGAGGGCTCCAAGGGCTTCAGACTTGGGCTTGGACAAAGTCAAAAGGTCTCCTTTGACATTGACAACTACTTAACCCTCAAGGGATCCTCAAGGGGCACCAAGATGCACTTGTTGGCATCAATGACAACTTAATCAACAATGGCCCCTAGAGTGAGTAAAACCAAAGTCTAATCCACTAAAATGGACGGGTTTGATGAGAACTCTTACTTGCAAGTCACAGATTGAAAAACTGTCGCTCTAACTAGAATAAATCAGCAGTTGTATTATAGGGCCCTCCACTCCAACTCAGCACTGCACAGTGAAAATGGAAAGTGTCATGTGGTCCCCACTGTTTATAGGTCTCCATTTGGTCTAGTTTTTCTTCTAAGCACCACAGAGTCATCCGACGCCCGTTTTTCACGTCGTTTGCACCACTGGGTTTGGTTTTTTTCCCTCTGTCTTTTAATGAGACACTCATCTTGTGTTCCCATGATTATTTTTTGGGCCATTTCCTAGAATTCACCTTGATTTGTGTGCCATCACGCAAATCACCCCACGCACGTATTGGCATGTTGAAGAGCCATCTTCTTCATCTATACTGTACAGTTCATCTTATTTTACTGCCATCCATCGTCTCGCAAGGAGGCACCATCAGTGTGTCAGCCATGTTCACAACATAACCTCTTTCCATACACAGAACACTTCCTCCTTACTTGACTGACCATTACGAAGTTTCTGTTAAGCTCTTTTCTGACTCCTAAAAGAATGAAAATATTATTGAGCATGCTTACATCCTTTCATGCTCGTTAAAGTATTTGAAAATGTGTGTATGTGGCCTCATCTATATCCTTTTTCAGACTGCGTAAACTATTAAAAGAAAAGGATCGCCCTAGCACCTTCGAGCTAGGAACATTTCCCTTTGTATCCTTTTATGCTTTCTCGAACATGTGGATTGTACCTTATGAAAAAAGCTCATTATTGTTCAGGTACACAGGGTACTCCCAAAAGACCGAACACCTAGAGCAACCACTTCACACAAATGAATCACAGATCAATACACGGATGTTTGTCACGTGGTTAAAACCCTCAAGAGGGAAACAGTCCACGGCCCCAACCAAATAGCTACTTGGAGTAATTTATTATGCAAAAGAAAGAAAATTACATGAGCTTCTCATAATCGATCAACTAGCCAAGGACCCTCCATGCTCTTTAAATAGAGATCATGGACCAATCGGGTGTTAAGCCATGAATCAATGGTAGGTATGATCTAAGAGAAGTTGAACCATCGGATCACTCTATGTCTAGGAGATATAGTGACCGTCGGATTAGAATATTTACAAATGCATATTAAAGAAACACACTTTTACCTAACGGATATATTACACAAGTTGATATTAACTAACTCCTAAGTGTCTAAATATCCTAACATCCCCCTTAAGAACAACTTGGGATAGGATTGAAGGATTTACAAAAGTGACACTATTAGGAGAAGGAAGGAGGCATTAGAGCCTATCCCCCCCTTAAGGACACGTTCCTGAACTCCTAACATAGATCGAAGTTTAGAAAACTTTTCTTTTGTAGGAGACTTGGTGAAGATGTTTGCAACTTGATCATCTGTAGGGAAATAGAGCATTTCAAGAACACGATCATGAACAAGATTTTTGATGAAGTGCATGTGTAGCTCAATGTGTTTGTTACGTTGATGTAGAACTGGATCTTTGGAAAGCTTGATGGCACTTTGATTGTCGCACCAAATTGGAGTAGGCTGCTGCTGCTCAAATCCAAACTCTGAAAGGATCTGTTGAAGCCATAAAGCTTCTTGACTAGCATTAACTGTGGCTCCATATTCTGCTTCTACTGAAGAAAGAGCAAGAACTTGTTGTTTCTTACAAGCACAAGTGACAAGTCCAAATCCCAGACTGAAAACATAACCTGCAATAGAATTTCGATCATCAGGATCGCCGGCCCAATCTGAATCAATGAAACCAACCAACAAAGGTTTCCCCCCTGTACTGTAATAAATCCCAAACTGAATTGTACCTCGAATATATCGAAGTATTATTTTTGTTGCTTTCCAATGACTTTCATGAGGTGTTTGCATATAACAAGCAACACAACCAACAACAAAGGAAAGGTTAGTACGGGAATGAGTCAAGTATAAGAGACTACCAACAAGCTGACGATACAAGGTGGCATCAACTTCAAGGGAAGTACAAGTGGCAGAAAGTTTGACTCTAGACTGGAAGGGAGAAGGGGCTGGTTTACAATCTTCCATGTGAAAGTAATGAAGAAGGTCACAAGCATACTTAGATTGGGAAAAAAAGATTCCTTCTTTGGTTTGCAAGACTTGGAGACCAAGAAAATAATGCAAATGTCCTAAGTCTGACATTTCAAAATTTTGCTTAAGACTGGATTTCACATGGGTTATAAGTTTAGGGTCACTACCAGTAAGGATAAGATCATCAACATAAAGAACAAGTATGATGAGATGGTTTCCTACTTTCTTGGTATAGACATTGGGGTTAGAATGGCATCTAAAAAAACCGGTGTCAAGGAGAAAGCTATCCATTTTGGCATACCAAGCTCTAGGAGCTTGCTTAAGGCCATATAAGGATTTCTTAAGGAGACAGACAAGGCTAGAGTTATCCTGAACATATCCAGGAGGTTGTTCCATGTAAATTTCCTCATGCAAATCACCATGTAAAAAGTCAAACTTGACATCCATTTGATGGACTTCCTAGTTATGTAAAGCTGCAAGGGAAAGAATAAGGCGAATGGAATTCATTTTTGCGACAGGAGCAAAGGTTTCATTGTAGTCAATCCCTTCAACTTGGGAAAAACCTTTGGCAACTAACCTTGCCTTGAGTCTTTCAACACTTCCATTTGATGCATACTTAGTTCTATAGACCCATTTACATCTGACAAGTTTTCTTCCTTTTGGAAGAGGAACAAGATCCCAAGTATTGTTCGTCATTAAGGAACGATATTCTTCATCCATAGCTGCATCCCAATCTGGATTTCCTGAAGCTTCTGCAAAAGTTTCTGGATCATGATTCTCGGAAACTTGAGCCAAAAGAGAAGAGGCTCGCTGAAATTGAGAATGTGTTCGACGTTGATCTCTACGATCACTTGCAAGATCACCAGCTGCTTCACATGTTGAATGGACCCATCGAGGAAGCATTGGTGCTGGTGCAATTAGAGGAACATGAGCAGGCGGAGGTGGATTTTCATCCTCACTATCATCATCAGAAATTGGATTTGGAAACCTATCAAAGAATTTGGAAGAAGAAGAAGAAGAAAGCACAATCGTCGAATCAAGCTTGCAGGCCAAAGATGGCACACCCGCCAAGTTAGGCTCGCAGGCCATGAGATTTTCATCAAATTTAACATCTCTTCTAATGATTATATCATGAGAATGTGGCTGAAGAAGTCTTTAACCTTTTACATCTTCATAATATCCAACAAATATGCACTGTTCACTTTTAGGCTGCAATGCTTTCCATTTTTCATCTGAAATGTGAGCCCATGCTTCACAACCAAACACACAGAAGTGACTTACATCTGGTTTAATTTTACTCCATGCTTCTTTTAGTGTTATACCTTGTAAAACTTTAGTGGGTGTGCGATTAACTATGTAATTTACACAATTTATGGCCTCAGCCCAATATTGAAGACTTGGTCCCTTAGATTGGATCATACAATTAGCCATTTCTTTTAAAGTGCGGTTCTTCTGTTCAGCTACATCATTTTGTTGTGGTGTATATGGAACAGTGTGTTGTTGTTGGATTCCTTGTTCAGTGCAGAAAATAGTGAATTTATTATTAACATATTCTCCTCCAATGTCAGATCTTAACTTAATGATTTAATGACCATATTGTTTTTCAACAAGGGCCTTGTAGGCCAAGAACATGTTAAATACTTTGCTCTTAAGTTTTAGGAAGTAAACCCAAGTGCGTCTGGGGTAGTCATCAATGAAAGTTAAGAAATATTTGAAACCATAAAAGGAAGCAGATGGAAGAGGACCACACAAGTCACTATGCACAAGCTCCAAGGGAACCGAGGCGTGCCAAGAGGCATGTTTGTCAAAGCTCTCCCAATGATGTTTTATGAATATACAACCAGAACAAACACCATCATTGCAAGATACCATCGAAAGACCATTCACCATATTGTCTTTACATAATTGTTGTAATGAGCGATAATTTAAGTGACCAAATCGTTCATGCCAAAGTTTGCTCAAGTTATCACTATGAGCAACAAAAACTAAAGGAAAAGGTGATGACCCAAAGTTGTTAAATTTGTATAACCTAGTAATATCATCAACAGTTCCAGTAGCATGGACATTTTGAGGATTTTTAAAATCCTTGATTACCACTTGGTGAGGTGTAAACATCACAATTTTACCTTCACCCGAATGAGTAATTTGATAGACTGATAACAAATTGCAGGAAATTTTTGGAACACATAATACATCACTCAAATGACCATTTTCTACTGGAACTGTTCCAGATCCTACAACACTTAGAGATCTATCATCACCAACAAATATTTGTTTGGTGTTACATTCATGCATAGTAGAAAAGATGGCTTGATCCTTAGCCATATGATAAGATGCTCTAGAATCAAAGAGCCATTCATTTGAAGTAGAAGCAAAAGATGTAGTATACGAGTAACTAGAAGCACAAAGTGCATGTCCATGAGAGGTAGATTCTAAAGATGAATCTAGGCTGATGTGGTGCTTCTTCATTGCTGCTTCCAAGGCTGCCATCTTCTTGAAACACTTAAATTCATCATGATTATCTTTCCCACAAAAATTGCAATAACGTTCAGTCTTCTTTCCTTTTGGCTTGGATCCTTTGTCATTTTTTAAAGAAGGAGCTGACTGAGAGGGTTTGGGACCCTTGTTGTGGCTTATTATTGTGAAAATTCTGTTTCTTGGGAGGCTTGGACTTTTCTTTATGTTGGGACAATAAGGCTTTCCCAGATGTATCTGCATTGTTAATTATTCCAAGATGAATGAGCTTATCTTGCTCTCTAATTAAGGAATCACAAAACGATTCAAGACTGGGCTCTTGATAGCTAGCTACAGTCAAGGATTATTCTAAGGAGTAGAATGTAGATACAAAAACAGAATATACAGGTCCAAGTTTGGAAAGAATATGATAAATACATTGTTTGTCTTCTTTCTTAATCTTGCATTCTTCACATAAGAGTCTAAGAGTTTGATACTTAGATAAATAGTCTTGAATGCATGAAAAATCATTTGCATTAAAGGAAATCAACTCATTCTCAAGTTGATGACCCTGAATTTCATTGTGTTTACCAGACACAGATTCCAACTTTTCTCAAGCTTTATTAGGTTCATCAATTCCAGATATGTAGAATCGCAAATCAGTAGAGATTAACATCTCAATCAATCCACAAGCTTCATCACATCTATTTGCTCATTTAATTTTATTATCATCATCAGTGGGTTCTGTTTCTTTCCCTAAGGTTATCCTGAAAAGTCCCCTACTTCGCAGAACATTCTCCATACGAGATTTCCATGAGAAATAGTTAGAACTTGTAAGTATAATATCACAAGGGGTGGCCATATTGTGAATTAATGGCTTAAAGAACAGAAACTAACTGTCTGGATGCAAAGAGCTAAAAAATATGCGGTTTTTAAAAAAACGACACTGAAAACTGATTCTAGATGATGAATTTATGCTTGATCAAAGAAAATGTTGAAGATGTCCCCAATAGTGACGTGACAGATATTAACTTGACCAACTAAAAAAAAGAACCCCCTTCTTCCCAAGATCAACCTTTGACAATCACTTTACAATAAAATTGATTTTAAGTGAATCACTTTTGTAGAATTAGTGATGTTCACTTTTACAATAATGTTACTTTAAATAGTGCGGCAATAAATTAAAAGACTTAAGTGACTCACTTTTTATTTTATTTTATTTAAGTGAGATGCATTTTTACAAGAAAGTAACTTGAAAATAGAAATAGTATGCACTAAAAAGTAGCTTAATAAGACTTGAACTCGAGACCTATTAAAGAATAAAGTAACTTTGGACCAAGTGAGCTAAGTTTAAAAGGTACGTAAAATAATGGAAAGAGAAAGGGGGCTATTTTTTTTACTCTTCTCTCTCGTTCTCCATGCTTGCCTTTTTTTTCTGTAAATCACAAAAAAAAAAATGAAAAACACAAACAAAAGAAAACATTTTCCACACAATGGGGTTAGATCTTGGTTAGCTTTCCCGAAAAGTTTACGTTTTCAAGTTTTCTCGTTGTTTCTAATTTGTCGTGATCGCACAAGGTGCACAGCAAAGAGCATACATAGCCGAGAAGACAAGAAAAAAACTTTCTCTTTCTGTTTTTGATTCACCACGATCGCATAAGGTGCACGACAAAGAGCATACGCAGTCAAGAAATGCAATAGTATGAGACTAAAACAATAAAGATCTAATGATAAAACTGATAAAATATGAGAGATTTAAAAAAAATTAAACAAATCTGTCACTGTAACATTATACCTTCAGGTTTGTCGAAATGGGTGTTTCTGGATCAAACGAAAACGATTTTCAGTGAAACAAAAACTATTTCCCAATGGAAACAGTACTCCGGATGTAATGGAATAGCTTCCACGGGCCACAAATGCACAAAAACTCCAGAACCAGAAACCATTTCAAAGTTTCAGTAACACTAGTTCCAGATCTTGATCAAAACAGAAAGCAGCTCTTCATAAACGCTCTGATACCATGTTCAGGTACACAGGGTACTCCTAAAAGATCGAACACCTAGAGCAACCACTTCACACAAATGAATCACAGATCAATACACTGATGTCTGTCATGTGGTTAAAACCCTCGAGAGGGAAACAGTCCACGGCCCCAGCCAAATAGCTACTTGGAGCAATTTATTATGCAAAAGAAAGAAAGTTACATGAGCTTCTCATAATCGATCAACTAGCCAAGGACCCTCCATGCTCTTTAAATAGAGATTATGGACCAATCGAGTGTTAAGCCACGGATCAATGGTAGGTATGATCTAAGAGAAGTTGAACCGTTAGATCACTCTGTGCCTAAAACATATCGTGATTGTCGGATTAGAATATTTACAAATGCATACTAATGCATGCTAAAGAAACACACTCTTACCTAATGGATATATTACACAAGCTGATCTTAACTAACTCCTAAGTGTCTAAATATGCTAACAATTATGGGTTGTCTTTAAGCTCTTTTCCAGCCCTCTCATCAGGAAAATATTGTCAAGCAAACTTGGTTTTGTTCATGCTCATAAAAGTATTTGAACAACCGTCCAGTCAGTATAGGTTTAACCTTTTTCGTCCTAGTTGGACTACCTATGGTAAAGAAGCCTCCCTACCCCTTCGGTTGGGAGAGCTCTCCTTTGTATACATTTATGCTTTTTCGGGATTAGGAGACTATTTATGAAAAAGAGAACCATTGGAGTCTTCTTCTTGTATTCATACTCTCTAAAAATGAAAATAATTGATCCAAGAGGATATTGGTGGCCACCTACCTATTCCACTTGGACCCCACCATTGTTTCTTTCTGTTTTTCAGTTTCTTTAATTGTAGCACAATTTACTATTTTTGGAAGTTTTCGCATCCTAAAATTTCGGAGCCATTTTGAGGTCCTAAACAATGTTTTTTCGGCATCGAATGGTTGGGAGAATATGAGTCCATTCCAGACTCTGTCGACGTCAACACATCTATTCCAGAGGATAGACCTAGAGGTCCTTGTATCCTGATTTCATCCACCTCATTGATGAGTTCCTTGGACCACTTGAAAGGAGTCATTAGTGCCTTTCGGGTTGGTTTTGTCTCACGTGCTCGACTTCAGCTACATCATGCACCATTGAGATTCGTACATGGTGTTGGTTCGTTCATTATTTGGTTGAAGACCCCGGTTGTCACCTGAGTCTAGAAAACTAGTGAGTCTACTATGGGATCCATACTGTTTCATGTCCCTTGTGATTTTCGAGTTGTGTTGGTGACAGTGTTTGGAATTCCCTAGTGTTATGCTTATTTGTATCTCCTGTACTTGATGATGTACATTATATCACAAAGAGTCTAACTCTCAATCATTGAGTCCATTAAGACATGTACACCTCCCAATCCTATAGAGCATCAGTTGAGATGATATTTCATTCCATGAGAATGCCATTGTTCCTATGTATCAGTTATTCAAATCATTATATGTATTCAACCTCCCAGTGAGGACACCATTATGTATCACCAGTTGTATATGTATTGATCCACTCCCATTATTTGAGCCTTGATCCCCATTATTTATTTTTTGACATTGTTACAAGCATGGGTATGCCTGCCTTGTCCATATACATGTCTGAGATTATATGTAGCTCATCCATTTTTGAGAAGTAATACAAACCAAAAGCCACCGTAGTTTGAATGAGGAAACTCCACTCCTCCGCGATCCTCTCTAGTCTCTCCACCGTTTCCCCATGATCCTATGATGTCTATCGGCCATACGATGAGCTCTTGTCCTCACACATCAAGGGAAATATGATAACACTAAAAATTGTTCACTAGCTCTCTATGGTCTAAACCATACTCATACATCATATTCTCACCATTATTTCCTTCATTTAGACCTTCACAATTGTATTTCCACTAAATATGGTCCAAAACATCATTATTCCTTCCTCATAAATGAAAGGAAGTTGAGCATTTATTGTGATTTATCCCCACTCTCTCCAAAAAAGACCAAAAAACTCTAAAAATGAGAATGGGTTAAAATACCATGGGTCAAAAACCCTTGGACCATCCTATAAATACGTTGTGAATGACTCCCCCAAAACACTTTTGGCCATTTTCTCTCAGTCACACAACACACTTTTCTTCCATTATTTTGCCACGCCATTTCCCACGATGCATGTTGAGCTTTCTCCATACCCATTTGTATCCACATTCCCCTTTCGACAACCACAAGTGGAGTAGATTAAAGACCAAAACCATGGAGCTGCGGAACCACTTTCTCGAACGCCTATAGTGGCCCAACATTGCAGAAAAGGTGACTCTTATATTGTCTTGTTTTGCATTATATATCATAAAAATCTAAAAAATATTGTTCTAGTTGTTTTTATTTCCTATTGTTATCATTGAACTCTTCCTTATGCTCTGGACAAGTTAAGGTTGGTGCTTTTGCACGTAGCTGGGGAGAAATCCCCAATACAAATCAAGAAGGATTTCAATGCACATTTAAACAAAAAGGGGAGGAAATACTTGGAGATATGGGTTGATTATTTAGGGGCTTTGCAAGAATGTAATGTATTTCCCTTACCTTCCTATCTTCTATTTGTCTAGTTTTTTTAACATCACAGTTTAAACAACTATGATATTCCTTGGAGGTTATATTTGTGTTTAAATCAACAAGAGGGTTAAATATTTTACGTTTTTTCATTTTTTGGGGTTTTATCGTCATTTCAATTTCTCTAGGGAATCTTTGTGAAACTTGCAATTTTGAATGGATGAAATGGTTTTTTTAATGCAAAAGAACGACCTATGAAATGTTAACATATTATATATACAACTCTATCCATTCGAGATTATTTTTATTAAATTTTAAATAAAGATACCAATTCCCTTTCCCATTAGTTTAAGTAACCAAAATAACCATAAAATGTTTAAAGTAAGCTATGATATTGATTTTACATTGTACTAATTATTCTTTGTCTCGAAGGAGCATATAAGAGGGATGAACCCATATATTAGATCTCTTAAATAGTTGGTTTTATATAACTCAACCAAACTTCAAATATTATGTCTATCATTGAAAATTTAATTAAAAAATATCGTTCTTGGAGTTAAACCTAAAACTAGGTTTGACTGGCTAAGACCTACATGTATTTCTCTTCGGGTGGGCATTCTAGTATGGAACCTCATTGTGTGCATTTCATAATTTGATTCTCTTATGCCTAAATAAATATGATGTGACATTTCTTTCATTTTGCGCCAATGTGTTATTTAGTTACAAAGTATTGGTGCATATATATCTATAGGAGTATCTGTAAGTTATGATCCTTCACATGGTTAATGGGTGACAAAGTGGCAATGGGGAGCTCAGGGATATACTCATGAAATAATGCACATGTGTTCTAAAAAATAATATCCCTTTCTAAAGGAACAAAGATTATCAATCTATAAAATTTGTAAACCACTACAAAAATGCACCCATGCTGCCTTTGAGTAAAATACAAACCATTCATGCACTTTAAAGGGATGCCTTTTAAGAACTAAATGGCATTACAAGGGGATGATACATTAATGCATAGTGCAATTGTTGGCCAATAAAAAGGTCTTTGAAATGGAACATAATATGAAGAGTTTGGAGCACACAAGTTAACTTATATTGAAATCCATTTTCCATGTGGTAACCTAAGAAAAGTTCTTTTTTTAATCAAATAGGGATGGTGTAAAGCAAAGGCAGAAGGTGCATGTCTATATCAAAATTTAGTTGGCACCAGAAACCTAATGTTGGTACTTAACAACCATATGTACCAATAAGAGTGAGTTAACATATAGGTCCAATTTTTAAAAACCATAAAGGTAAGCACACATTGTTAAAAGCAATGTATTTGCACAAATATAAAAAATGGATTTGGTGCAATGAAAAGCATGGTATGTCTTCCCCTTTGTTATATTAGAACTCATTGTTACGTGGCTTGATTTCATGTGGCATTTTGTAGCACAGTCTCTTTTATTTAGAGATTTAAGGGATAAATGTGGGAATTTATCATTGAGTAAGGTGAGGCAATGATCACTGAATCACAACCAACTATATGTTTGTTACGATGTTCATAAATTGTGTGCATTGCATCATGTATATGTTGCCTTCAACTTAGACAATATTGATGTTATTAATGAGATAGGGTTGTTCAATAAGTTGGGGGCTTCTTTCTTAGATTACACATGCCCCGCCCTGATAATCAAGCAAATGGTATGATAATTTTTATCCTATTTAGAGGCCATGTTGTTTGGAATTGATAGATCAAAGAATTTTATCAACTAAAAGGTTGCATAAAACACAAGGTGGGAATGGTGTAGATATAACATTTTGTCCCATTGCAAAGAGCACTTTGGAAAAAGGATAGAATTAGAGCAAAGAATCAACCCTTTACAAGAAAATGACACCCATTCTTCAAGAGACTAAAGTGAATAAGATGATGGAAATCAACCAAACTCCCTTATACATATGACCATGCAACCAAAACATTTTTTAAAGGTATATATTTAGATGGAATGAAGCCCAAAAAACTAATATTGCTCGAAATGCACAAAATTTGTTCAATCAAGAGTCAAGTTGTAGCAACAATATGCATATGTTGACTTTTACTTACTAAAATCATGGACCTTGTCCTTCTCTATATTGTCAATTTCAAGTCACATAACAATTGATATGCTTTGAAATGGCATGGACCTCCTTTCTAGGACTAATTTTAACAATGGTGTGTTCACTTTGTGTGGTTTACAACTCTGCAATGCATGATTTCTACAATAGTCAAAAGTATCTATACATTTACATCAATATCTAGAATAAGATAATGTTGTGCTATATATTTAGAGGAGGCACATATACATGGAGATATCACAACTACACATTTACCAATTAACAAGGAATCATTGAGCCTCAAAATGAGATAACTTCCACTTATGGGTCAAAAGGAGAAAGAGGAGATTTTCTAGAGTTTAACTTCCACATATGGTGGCTAAGCAATGGGGATCGAATGAAAATTTTATATTTCCAAACAACCATGCACAACTTGAATTGAACCATCCTTATGTCACTCAAAGGAAACCACACAATATGTTATTCATGACCTTTCTTTTACTACTCTCTTTTTTCACTTCATGGCATCTACTTTACTTCCCATTTGTTTTTCTTTTCGACATCATTTTCCCCTCATGGAGCAATTGTTATGTCCTCAACATATATAGATTGAGTTGAAGCATTATTTGACATGGAAAGGGTGCAATTTTTCTGGTTTCCCAAAGTTTTAACTATAGTGACAAAAGAGCATTAATGAGAAATGTTGATGTGTTGGGATAGCTGCATGAGCAAGCCCGTGGGTCTTTGCAGGTGATCGCGAGCGTGGGCTCGCCCTAGTTAACTTGGGATGGATACCCCTTCATATCCAATACTCAACAATGCTTCGTCCGCGATACTCCGATCAGTTACTTTACTTGGCCAAGCCTATGGTTGGGTGGAACGTTGCAACGACATAGCTAGTTGCGGGGGAGCTTCTTCTCAAGATAAGTATTCTTGTATTTAACTCTGCAATTGTAATTGTTTATGAAATAATATGAACATGTTGAATGATTGGATGGAATGTGTTTTGCTTCCGTTGTATGTTAATGATTTATGCATCTGTATATGTTTTTAAGTTCAATGCATTTTTATATTACATTCATGGGGCTTAGATTGCCCGGATTGATAGCAGCTTAGTCTTGTCCTCTCTCTGGTAGAAGGGTGGGGACATGACACACACACTGTTATGCAACCAAATCCCAAATATAGCATAAAAAGAGCATAAATAGACAATAAGAGAGTAATCCACGACTAAAAGATGAATAATAGATAAATATCAATCCTCTTTAAGGGAGGAACCTCCTTACATAATGTACAAGACAATACAAGATGATATCATGATTCAAATGAGAATATCTCCTTCCTGTATATAGGAGATAATGGTGTACAATAACAACTAATAAACCCACTATTAGACCCAAGCCTACATAAATAATATGTAATGCACCACAATATAGGGGTTAATGTGCCACACTATATGGTGGAGTGTGTCATCAATAAGGGCTTAACATGCCTCTCCCCTTCAAAAAGTGTTGTCCTCAACGCTGAAGTAGTTCTGGATGTTGCTGTATAAAGGACTCATCTTCCCATGCTGAATATTTTGTGGGTAAGTTCTTCCATTTAATGAGATACTCTGAAATTGATTGATTTCGAAGTTGTCTAGTTCGTATTTTAGTAATTTCTTCAGGCTCCAAGATTATTTCTTCTTCGTCGTCAAGTTCTGGTAACATCGTTTGAATTGGAAGCTTGTCATCGATTACCTTCTTCTTTTTGATGTATCCTTCTATCTTGAGAGTTTGAGGAGTGCTAATTCCAGCCAATGCATGACAATATATGGTGGGAGTATCTTTTGAAGTATCCTCTTCTATTTCTTCTGAAGTCGCATCTTCTTGAGATGCTTCCTCTTGTTTTCATTCTTCCTCTTCATACTCTGTGTGGAAGAATTTCTTCTCAGTGCACTTATGTCCCTTGCTATATTTGATGTCACAATTAAAGCATAATCCTTTTGCTCTTCTTTCATCTAGTTGTTGGGGTGTGAACCTTTGTGGTGGTTTAGGAGAAGGAACATTATTTTCTCAATATGTGTTGGAGAAGGCCTTTCTAGTATTCATTTCCATATTTTTATTTTCAACCTTCCTTTTCATCATGAAATCCTTCTCTAGCAATGATAGTTCAAAGAGATGCACCTCAGGTTGAATGTTATCTTTCAAGGTTCTAATAAAGAGATCTAACAAATTATCTTCTGAAATATTCTTCACTTCGAGACTTAGCTACTGAAATTGCTTGATGTGATCTGTAACTGAACCTTTTTGCTTGAGATTTACCAATTGAATGAAGAAGGTGGTGTTATTTATATCCCCATAATGTGCAATCAATTCTTCGGTGAATATAAACCAAGAGATAATAGACTCTTTTTTACGGTCACAAAGCCATTGGTACCATACAAACTAATTAGGTTCTAAATACAAGGATGCAATAGTTACCTTTTGCTTTGTGGGCACCTGGTGTAGATCAAAGAAGTGCTCCATCTGAAAAATCCACATGATTAGATCCTTGCCATCAAACTTCCACATGCCAATCTTGGGGATAAAGTAGTTTCTTGGACCTGCATTGAACCTATGATCTTGTAGTGAATCCTCAACTTTTGATGACTCCAAATTTCTACTCTCCAATTGTTTTTCAATTTTCTTCAGACGTGACTGGAATAAGTCATCTTATTCCTCCTTATCCTCTCCTTGAGTAGATAATTGAGCCTAACAAAGTTATGTTTGATATCCTTGATAAACTCCTTCAAGTCTTGGAGATCTTCTTTACTATCCATCCTGTTGAGATCTTCTTTACAAACCATCCCTTTGAGATCCTGTTTAGTATCCATGTTCTTTTATAATTTAGCAAAGTCATCAATTTTCACATTTTCTTTAATCATATCTTCCAACTTAAACACTCTAAAAGAAATGTCTTCCATTTCCTCGTAGGTCGAGGATGAACCCTCTAGGGGTTTGAGTGGAGTGTGATTCTTTCGACTTCCTTTTGGTGGCATTTTCAACAATATCACACCCTATGGTTTACCACAAATATATCCTTCTACTTAAAACCTATTCAAATGCAAAATGGTGTACCTTTTTCAATCACTGAATGGGAGGTTGTTTTAGGGTCGACTTATAACTGAGGTAAAATTTGAATTCCAACTCCTCTAAGGCTGAAAATTCGATCTGTAGTACCTTGTTCTATCCTCTTTCCAATCTCATAGGTCTGACCTAATTTGGATGTGCCAACAAAAAGTTATTGCAAATATACCAAAACCTCTTATTTTTGGCCTATCTAGAAGGGAAAACTTGTATTGTATGCCACGTGTACACTCTTTTGTTTCTGTATTTGAAACTTCTACCACATATACCATGGTCCATATTCTTTCATATAAAACTAGTCTCACTCCATTTGGATCTCAGATTCCTCAGATATGACCTTTTTCCCAAGATCATTTGTTTTAGACTAGCTGTAGGACTAGTAAAAAACCCTAGATTCCTCCGCAATTATCTCCAAAGATGTAATGTGTCAGGTTCTGAATTTTTTACTGGAGATATTTCGGCCTTTTCTGGAAGTGGGTTTTTAACCTTGATCTCTGATTCCTTGTAGAAAACAATTTGTAGCAAAATTTCCACGATGACTCGTTTTGCAAAAGCTAGTCCCGAGGAGAGAGCTCTGATACCAAATGTTATGCAACCAAATCCCATATATAACATAAAAAGAGCATAAATAGACAATAAGAGAGGAACCCACACCTAAAATATGAATAGCATAGATCAATATCAATCATGTTCGAGGGAGGAACCTCCTTACACAATGTACAATACAATACAAGTTAATATCATGATTCAAATGAGAATATATCCTTCCTATATATAGGAGATAATGGTGTACAATAACAACTAATAAACCCACTATTAGACCCAAGCCTACATAAATAATATGTAATGCACCACAATATATGGTGTAATGTGCCACACTATATGGTGTAATGTGCCACACTATAGGGTTTAAATTGAATTCGATAAGTCAAAACTTTACTTGCCTACAAGAAATAGGGAAAGTGAGCTTCTAAGAAAGTTGGGGTGTCTTGACAATATCCTATGTAATTTCCCTCCAACTTCTGCAAACCCCATAATAGCGACCATGTGTTTATGTGCAAGCCAAGTGCCCTCGCTCGCCTCAATCCTCGAAATAACATCTTTGAGTAGCTCGGGCGGCATATTTGCCCAACATCTCTACTGCATCAAAACCTCATTCTTGTAATGGTTGTCATGCACAACACTATGCGATCGAGTTCTCAAACTATATGATAACTTCACATTGAAACTTGTCTTGGATATATATGCATATTGGAGGGTAAAACACAAAGATGCCATCGTGACTTATACATAACACAGCCATTTCTTGAAAGAAGCAACACACACACACACACATATTGGAGCAAATCAATTCTACCTAGGAGGCGAAGGACTGTGATGTGAATGTGATCCTCTCTTCGAGCCTACGACATTTGGGCCCAAAGCTAGGGTAAGGAGTCTTTTCAATTCTTAATGTATGATGTCATTTTGCGATAGAAAAATGCACGACGACATAGTAGATTATGAGGACAACCCAGAGATAGGTCCAGTTTTTTGTGAAGAGATCGAGGTACAGAGATGAAGGGAGTCTATAATGGAGATGCAAGAAAATTTGGATCGCTTGTTTAAAGATCTCTAGAATGTAGATATGGACAACACACCTTGGATAATAATGGATGAACCAACTCTAATTATAGCACCCAAAAAAGAGAGAAGAATGCCAGAAAGAAAGGTGTAAAAGCCAAAGCAGATAAGCCCTCTCTCTTAGCTAGAAAAGACATCGTCATAAAAGAGATACCGTCTTACTTGGAAACGACACTAGTAGGGTTCTTCTGTGGGAAATTCATTGGCAAGGAGGCTATATCCAGCTGGATGGAGTAATATTAGAAACCTATGATAGGTTATACATTGGAATTCCACATATTATCGCGAGATTGGTTAATATTCAGAGTTGGATGTGAAAACAATCACATCAAGTTATTGGAGCGAGACTGGCACTGGGGTCCTTCGAGACTAATCCTTTCAAAATGGAAAATTCATTTTGATGCGACTAAAGAACCTTACAAGCTACGACATGTATGGGTATTCCTCTCAGGACTTCCATTGGTTTTCTGGCAACATCCAATTATGGAGGAATTGGAAACAAAATAGGACATTTCATAAGAATGGAAGAAGGCTGGGAAATTGAGATAGCCAGGAGGTGTGCTAAAATTCTTATGGAACTTGATATAAGAGATTAGCTCTATGAAGAAATTATGTTAGAATTGCATGGCAGTTTTTGGACACAAAGGCTAGACTATTGGAAAATCTTGTTTTAATGTTTCTCTTGCAGACAGGTTGGTCACCTTGTCAAAATTTGCTCACAGGAAGACAAAGGTTTCAAGAACCACAAAAAGATATGGATTAAGAAGGTACACCCGATTGTTATCTCAAAGGAAGAATTGATTTCAGAAAATTTGAAGGAAATTGTAGCAAACAAGGATACTGGGAAGAAAGTGCCCTCAAATACGAAGAAAGGTGGTAGCATGGGAGAACAGGAGGTGGAAAAAAGCGACAACAAGGATGATGACAACTCAACGACTTCAAGTAGTAAGTTATGCACCTCCTTTGTCCTTGTTCCAAATCCATACATCGTTTATGTTCTTGTTTCTTCCCTAGCTACCCATAAAGAATAATTTTTAAATAAGGCCTTGGGCTCCCCTTGTCATTCAAATGTATCATAAATCCCTATGAAACTCTCCCACCTAAAACCTACTCAGTCTTCCAAATCCAAGGAGGTGAATCCTAAAGGGAAGAATTTGGGAGTGGATATTTCTCCAAGGAAAAAGTATGACTTAAGGTCATGAACTCCTCAATTTATTCTGGAAGAAGAAGTCTCCCCAGGAGGGTTGGATTTAAACCCCTTACCAAAGCTTACCCAGGGAAGAAAATCCTTTATCACAAAGGAAAAGAGCAAGTAGCTCTAGAAATAAGACATGGGAAACATGCCACAATTAAATAGGTTCTTAGAGAAGAGACCACTCGTCGATAGGTCCTCCAATGATTGTTCTATTCTTCAACATAAAGATCCTGGGCGTGGACCTAAGATAAATGCCCTCAAAAGGATGGTTGTGTTGTTACATCCTACGGTAATTCTGCTGCAAGAAACCATGACTGATGGGTCAAAAGCCTAGGATTTTTTGAGGCCATGGTTTGAGATTAGTCCTTTGAACTAATTAGTTCATAAGGACATTTAGGAGGGTTACTTATGATATTGGACCTGTGATGAGCAAAATCGAAGGTTGTGTGTATGATTCGGTAATCAAAACAGCCCTTGAAGACAACGAAACTAGTCTAATGTATTCAATTATCAATGTATATAGCCTTTCCTGTGATAGAAAATGGTGTTGGAAAAAAAAATCAAGATGTAATAGGAAATACTCAGAATAAAATAATTGGAGGGGACTTGAATCTCACTTTGTCAGAAAGGGAGGTTTAGGGATTTCATGCCAGATCATATTCGTTGGGCAATTATTTTGGATTCATATTTTAAGCCAATAACCAGATTGATGTTCAACCTTTGAAGCTCGAGCCAATGTGGAGAAATAAAAGAAGCGGAGAATGGGGAATTTCCAAAAGATTGGATCGTTTTCTAAATTCCTTAGTGAATGAGGGTGTATCAATCAAATCTTGGGTGGATAATATAGGAATCTCTTATCATCGACCAATTTTGCTCTATGTTAAAAAGACAGAGCAAAATCCCTCTGCTCCTTTCAAATTTAATCTTGAATGGTTGAAAAGAGAGGATTACAAAAAACTTGTTCAAGAGAATTGGTATCCTCTTCGAGAAGGGAATGGCTCCTCTTATATGCAACAATTTATGAACAATTTAGCACAAATAATAAAAAAAGTCACGAAGGAATGGGACAAAGCCAACAATAAAACCGTGCAAGAAGAATGGAAGGAAGCTTAATTTTTTTTTGTTGATTTGTATGCTCAAAATAGCTTGGTCATATTCAGCAATGAGGAGCTAGAAACTTGGAAGGGGGAGGAAACAAAATAAGCAATCTTCTTGACAAAGAAGAGAGGTTATGGAGACCAAAGAGCAGGGAATTGTGGATAACGAAAGGAGACAACAACACTAAGTTATTTCATAATTTTTCCTCCCATAGATGTAACATCAATATTATTATAAAGATTCAAGATTCCAGAGGGAATATGGTTTCCTCCTTTAAAGACAAGGAAACAACACGGTTAGAACATTTTCGATCCATGTTCACTGAGCCTGAGGGCAGCCCTATACATGAGATTCTACATGTGACAAGGATTTTTCCAAATTCAGTTTCAGAAGAGATTAATGAAGCCTTATCAACACAAATTTTGGATAATGAGGTCTCCTCAATACTTCATTCTTTCCAAAAAGGAAAGAGCCCTAATCCAAATGGTTTCACATTGGAATTTTATATTGGATTCTATGATCTACTCAAGGAAGGCCTGCTTAAGGTAGTCAGAGAATCACAAAGGTTGGGTAAGGTTCCGGGGTCTATAAACTCTACATTCATGTCCCTTATCCCAAAAAAGTATAAGGCAAACACCTTTAATGATTTTAGGCCTATTTACTGTTGCAATATGATTTATAAGTGGATAGCCAAATTAATAGCACATAGATTGAATCCCATTTTCAGTGAATGTATTACAGAATAATAGATTGGTTTATGCACAAAAGTCAAATTCATGATGCAATATCCCTTGCACAAGAGAGCATTCACTCTACTGTAAGGAATAACTAGAAGGCATTCTCACTAAAGTTGGATATATCCAAGGTATGATAGGGTGAGTTGGAATTTCTTGAGACTATTACTAATTTAGATTGGCTTCTTATTGGAGTTGGTTAATTGGATTATGGGGAGCATACAATCGAATTCCTTTGTAGTTCTAATAAATGGACCCCCCTCTCCCTTTTTCCGTCCTACAAGGGGTCTAAGGAAAGGTTATCCATTATCTCCTTTTCTCTTTTTCCTAACAACATATGTGCTAATTAGTAGATTAATTCGTTATGTTAGAGAGAGACGGGAACTGAAAGGATTCAAAGTTTCAGACACTAAAGTATTGTCTCATGTTCTTTTTGTGGATGATGTCTTGATGCTTGGGGAAGTTGGCAATGAAAATTTACAGCCAGTCCTCGACATAATAGAGCTATACAAGAAAGTTACAGGTATGTATATAAACATAGAACGAGCAATTTGCTCCTTCAACGGAATGCCAGAAGAGGAGCTTCCTAGGCTAAAAGAAATGATCTCCTATCCTACAAAACCCTTTTCAGTTGGCTTTAAATACTTTGGTTTCATGCTTAGAGCAAATTCTTACTCATTCAAGGACTGGGCATGGTTATATAAAAAATACGAGGCAAGAATTATGTGTTGGACAAATAGGTTTTTGTCTAGAGGAGGAAGATTAGTTCTCCTGAAGGCATGCTTCAAAGTTTGCCAGTATATTAGGATTCTATTTCCTATATTCCTAAAGGTATATTGACCAAAATGAGAGCAAAATTCCTTCCTATGGACGTCTAGTAAATAGAGTGAAGGGATCCCTCTAGTCAAATGGACTACTTTATCAAACCTTGTAGACCTTGGAGGAGGGGGCATTAAGAACTTGGAACTCTTCTATAAGTCCTTGGCAACAAGATCCCTATGGAAATTAGCTCATTCCCCTTCTTCCTTTTGGGGGAGGGTAATGAGCTCCAATTATTGTAATGGTGAAACAATCATTGAATGGTTTAGGAACCTAATTAAAACTCACAAGAATGGACATATTGAATGGAAGGCCATGGTAATTGCATACCCTTTAATCGGGAAATGGATTGCATGGAAGGTGGGGGATGAGAAACATGTAAGAATTGGGAGAGATCCATGGGCTAGAACAGGAAACCATTACAAAATTTTAGAAGAAACAAATACTCATTTGTCTCAGCAAGGCATTAAGAGTCTGGCAGACGCACAAGCACAATATCCATAAGAGTGGGGAAGAAGAGGATGGAAGTATCCATAAACATTAGGGATGAGAGGGGATGTTTTAAGAGATTGGATCTGGTATGTTAACAAGCTTGTAGTAGGGTTTGTACGTTTGGATAATTCAATCCCTGATAGTTTAGTGTGGACCAAAAATTCAACAGATGGTGAATATTCAACTAAGGCATGGTATGATAATTATTTAAATGATTCCTTTGCTAAATAAAATAAGTAGTGGTGGCAATCCTTATGGCATTCTACAAGACCGTTGAAAGCTCAAATACTCATGTGGCTTATCTTTAGCAATAAGCTCCTCACCTAGGATAACCTACAGAAAAGAGATTGGAATGGACTGAGTCTCTATTTTATGTGCAAAAAGGACAGTGAGATGATATCTCATTTATTTTTCTCTTATTCTTATGCATCCCAGGTTTGGCATGATGTCACAAGGAAGATATGCTCCCGCTATAGAGAAGAATATGCTCATCTAGAACAAAGGTTTCAAAAATGGTGGTGTAACTCTTCAGTGAGTGAATATGCAACTCTCCCTCCCTCTTTTGTTTATCGGGTATGGTGGGTACGAAACTCTGTTATATTTCAAAATAAATGGATCCTAGTTGAAGTCACAATTTCACTCATTCTATAGTGGACCACTGAACACAAAAGAGCACAAAAGAAGACCAAGAGCAGAGTAGTGGTACCTCCTCAAATAGACAAAACTTACCCATGGGATTTATTTGACAAAGAAATCCAAGGAGAGCTGCCAGTTGGTGGATTAGGAGCAATTTTGTTTTTCTCATAAAATCATAAGCTCGGTATTAAATATGCACCAAGTCACTACTTAAATAGAATGGAAGAATTAGAAGCTATATGGGCTTTACTGAAGGTAGCAAGATCTAAGAATTTAGAGTATTTACAACTATTTGGAGACTAAAAAATGGTGATAAAATGGGCAACAAATAAAATCCAAATTGTAGCACCTCATCTTCAAAATGTGTTGACATTAATACGTGCTCTTCTTCAATACTTTTGGGGTACCTCTTTTACTCATGTATATATAGAACTAAATTCTGAAGCCGACAAGTTGTCAAAGTTAGCTCTAACAGTGGTGCCCGACATTACAAAAGTTCAGGAGAGCAAAGATGGAATCACCTATGATACAACTATCCAAATGTAAAAAATCAAATTTTGTTGTATGAATGATAAATATGTAAAGTCATGAACGATTTTGATGTAAGTCCTGATATGGACAGTTCAGAACAATTGTCAGTAAAAGTTGTAAAAGCTTGTAATGTAAGTCCAACAGTCCATGTTTTATTCTATATGAATAAAACCCTCTCTCTCTCTCTCTCTCTCTCTCTCTCTCTATATATATATATATATATATATATATATATGACAATGAGGATTGGGATGTACATATACATGTATATATACATATATGTATGTATATGTATATACATGTATATGTATATACATGTACATGTATATACATATATGTATGTATATGTATATACATGTATATGTATATGTATATGTATATGTATATACATGTATATACATATACATGTATATACATATATGTATATACATGTATATGTTTATACACTCTACAATATCTAGAATTTCAAACACAAGCAAAAACCAAAACGCTACAACTTACAAAGCTTGCTTCCTCTTCTTGGACTTCTTTTTCTCCAACACTTATGTAAATATTTCCTTTTCTTGGTGACATCAACTACTACACGAGAGGCTCTCCTACCATTTATTTACATAATAGACTGGATTGCTACAATACAAATGAGCAAAAAAGTAGCCCTATATTGCAAATACCCAGAAGAAGAACACAAAAATTAATTAGAAATGTTTTGTTGGACTAATGCTCATTAATCATGAAGGACAAACAAAAATTAATAAGAGCATTCATTTTGATGTTCTCTATTTAAAAAACGAAGTAGATCACCTAATCTCAGGAGGGATCACATGTTTTTCCTCGAATATCCTTTCTTCATTTCTAGGTTATATGGCAAAACAATCTGACAACCACCAAATGCCTCTATTATATCTGCCTTTCCCATAGCATTTATTTCAATGAATACAGAGAGTTTGTGAATACATTCTAGACTTCTAAGCACTTTCTTTGTCATCCTCCAAGGTATCAAGGGCATGCAAACCAAATATACAAAAAAATAAGATACTAATTGAATTCAATAAAGTCCAACAATATTAACCAGTTTAACCACGTTTAACATCCTCTTTAGATATTGCACCAAGCATCTGAATATCTTTTAATTATCTTATAAATAGTAATGGCCACGCCTAGGGTATACGAATAACCAACCCGAAGGAGTCTGTAGGTGAGTCTTCATGACGATGTTGATAACTCACATTTTTATGATGTTGAAAGTTATGGGTTCTTTATGAATCAAGATGGAATAGGTCTTTTGATTTATTATCCAATGGGTTGTGTATCAGCTTTATTATGAACATTGATTGGTGCTTACAGCATGAGGACAAAAACTATAAAAACTTGCATAGGACGATGACGAACACCCACCACCAAGGCCTGGAAAGCGACTCTCGAGGTAGACGTCGTCACCCTGTCCGCCAATCACATTCCAACACATTGACATTTCTCTTTTTTTAATAGAAAGGGTTGAGTTTTTTTTATTATATATGAAAGAAGGAGGTTACAAAATACATATCAGATTGCTCCCAAGATGGGACAACATCCATTACACCTTGTTCATCCTTCTCTAGCTTGTATTTATCATGAAATTTTCCTAAACAATGGAAGCTATACCTCCTTACAAATTACCCAAGCAATAATATGCAGAAGTACATTGTATAAACCAAACAGGGTTAAGGGATCCAAATGTTTTCAAGAATGACGTTATCCTTCTCTAAAACTTCGCAACTCAAGCCAACCCATTTATTAGCCATTCTATCCGCCTTATGGTTTTGGCCTCTCAAAACATGAAGGAAGATAATTGTTTTAAATTCCTTGACTAGACATAAGAGGAGGTGATGTGTCATGTCCCCTCATCTCTGATGGGGATGCGACTATGAGTTGGTGCTATCATTTAAGTAGGATCTAATCCCCATGAACATCATTATTAAAAATGCATTGAACTAACATACATAGATGCATAACAATTGCAATTATACATCAAAAGCAATATCATTTCAACACATCATATTCATCATAATTTATCAAGCAAATAAATATAGTTATAGAAAATCAAATACACAAGAAATACTTATCTTGAAAATGCGTTGTCTCGCAACCAACTATGTCGTTGCAACGTTCCACCCAACCACAGGCTAGTGTGCTCATCAATCTCTCAGCAACACTACCACCCTCGAGCTGGGAATGACTCCCACAAGGAATAAGGGAACTATAGCAGGCTCACACATAACCAAAGACATATCAAAATTCAGCCAAGCCAAAACTACATTTGGGTTTATCAAGCTGCTAAGGAGGTGGAAGGTTGATATGCTGAGCTGGTGAGCTCAACCACAGAGCTATGGGCACCTACAAAAGATCTGGATTGGATTTCCCAACACCTACACACTCAACACAAGGAAGCATCCCCTTCTTTGCTACACGGTCCCTCAGGATATGCCTTCCATTCCAATGCTCTTCAGGGTGTGTAAGGAAGAAAAACCGGCCCCTCTTGATTTGTCTGTGAGGTTCCTTCCCACACTAGGTTTATCAAACTAGTTCTTCCCCAATTCCACTCCAAACTAGTTCATACCAAAACAAAGGATGCACCGACAACAAAATGCAAGTTTTGGGTTTGAGTAAAAAACGTTTTTCAACCAAAAATGTATTGGTAAAATGGAGAAATTCACCCTTGGGTGAGCAATTCAAACTCAACAACGATTACGGGCATTGCATGAGCAAAAATGACTGCTATGAACCTCAAAATCATGAATCCTTATTGGCCATTCACTCAACAACCAAAAAATGAATTTCCTGGCATGAAGAAATGAGGAAACAACTGAAAACGTGAAGGATAATAACCCAGGAAGGTTCAACTGCGTGAGAGCTCAACGTGAATGAAGGATGGATGATGAAAAACGTCTAGGAGCTCCCTAAAAACGCGAGGAAAGATGAAAATGTGAATTATTGAAGGAATGGGCAGCAATTTTGGGCATTTACTTGGCTCATAAGTCAAAACATGTTTTTCCAAAAATGGGTACTCTGTCCAATTCGAATTTTGACCTCCATACCTTGCCCATCCCATGCAATAACTAACTCAACTAATTTCTAGCAATAATAAATGATTGGGCGAATAAGACAAGAAAGGTATTTGACAGCTTGATGGGTTCTCACTTTGACATTTGGATTTTTCCCATTGCCTCAAGGGTTTGAATTATTTCCCTCCTATTCCTTAGGAAATCATGCCCCCATCTCTTTAATGTTGCAATGACATAGCTGGCTGTGGGTATTTTAATTAAATTGCATATTTACATGATGTTAAAAATTATAAAGTGCCAAGCTAGCACGAAATACCATCAACATCTATTTTAATCGCTGAAACATAAATGCTAAATCGATGGTGGGGCTTTTTCCTTTAGCTCCTCACCATGATTAATTACAATATATACATGATATACATTTTTAATGCAAACGGGGTCAAAACCGGGGTGTTACATGATGCATCTTAGAGGATGGACTCTTCCGATTTTTAGAAATACTTCTTGCTTCTCTAATGAGAGTTAGGGAATCTCCAATGACGCTCATTTCCTCAATCCCAATATCTCTAGCCAACTCCAACCCTTTAATTAAAGCGAGCCATTCTGCTCCATTATTCATTTCTCTCTTGATGCCTTAGGCATAATCTTTTTGCTTGTTCCCCATGGAGTCAAAGATTACTCCACTTGCACCTGCTAGACCTGAATTTCCTTTCGAGGCATTGTCGAAGAACAAAGAACTGCTTCCTATATTAGCCCACCAATTTTGAAAATCTTCATTGCTCATCCTTATCTGCTAGCTCAAAAGACTCGACTTCTTTGTGGGATTTAACCAGAAACAAGATGAAGGATGCCCAAGGAGGTCGGTCATCCATGCTCTTTCTTCAATAGTTAGAGGTTCCTTGTTTATGCTTTTCATTCCTCTCATGGATAAAGAGTCCACCCAAAGGGCCTTTGCTGAGACAAAAAATTTATTAATGCTTGAGCTTATTCCTTTGAATATTTCCTTGTTCCTCGCGGTCCAAATTTTCCAGTAAATAAATCTTGGAAGATCTTCCCATGCTCTAGCAAAGTCCAGTTTTGGTTGAATGAGCCTTGATAGTAGTCTTTCCAGCTAAAGAATAGATCATTCCAGTTTGTTGGCATTATAATATTCATATTTAAATCTCTGAGAGCATTACTCCAGACTTCCCACGTGAATTTACATTCAGTGAACACATGCTCCAAGATTTTCTCCGCCTCTTTGCACAAGATGCAGTGGATTGACCCTATGATCCTTCTCTTCCTCAAATTCTCATCTGTGAGAGTTTTACGGTGTACCAGAATCCAGAAAAAGACGTTGACCTTTGGTATACCGTCGTTGCACCATATTTTATTCCATTGGTTGTCTTTTACATACCTGTTCTTATTTCTATATGCCATTCGATATCCTTCCTTCATCATGTATACACCGGTCTTTCCCTAGGTGTGACTATCCTTTATATTTATTTATATTGGTGCATGCACGTGCAGTAGCGTGAGGAGTGCTCTATATTTGATTTGCAGATGCGATGGGAGCTCCAGAATCTTCCACCCTTTCCATATCCCACTGCTTGCCCAATTTGATAAATCGTGGAGAGTGTTGATGCTGCTTTCATCAAGCCAAGTATTCAGCTCATTTAATTCCTGGCAAAAGTTAGTCGAGGAATTCTTTCCAAGCTTATTGTGCCAGATTTTGATTTTTTTCCCATTTCCTGCTGTCCAATAAACATTCTCATGGATGATGTACGCTGTTTTTTTGTAGAGTTCCCAAATTGGAGACCTAGCTCTTCTCATGTTCATATTCTCAACACAACTTCTTCTGATGCTTGCCATGTATTTTTTGCAGATCCTTTTTCCACTAGGCGTTTTCTCCAAATACTATTCTCCATAAAAAAATTTGCACTGAGAGCTAAGTTCATGATCTGTGGATCTCTTACTCTCGCTCTGCCACAGTGCTTTGGGCTGCACACGGTTTCCCAGTCTATCAGATTAATTTTTTTTGTGTTAGTAGCCTTTCCTCCTTGCCAAAGGAAATTCATGATCTCTCTATTAATTTCCTGTACAATTTGATTAGGAGCAAAAGATATTGAGCATACATATATCGGATAGGTAGAGAGGATGACTTTTATAAGCACTACTTTTCCTGCTGGGTTGAGCCACCTGGTTCCCCAAGAATTTATTTTTTTATTATTATTATTTTGTCAATCAAACCATGCCAATATATCTTTTTTTCCCCTTTGAATATGGGAATGCCCAAATAATTGAATGAATTCTAGTATGTAAGTCCCTCGAAACCAAGGATTCTTGATATCCTTGCCATGTTTCCAGCTAGGCATTTCTAGCCATAATCCTTTGATTTAATAGCATTGATCTTACCATTTGATGCTTTAAGAAAGGTGGAGAGAACTCTCTTGAACCTTTCTGCTATGACCATGGAAGCGCCCCCAAGTAAAATTGTATCATCGGTGAATTGTGCATGATTTGCAGATCTGACTCCTCTTGCAATTTTCAAACCTTTGAGATCCCCACTGTTTTGTTGTTTTTGCAGCTTTCTGCTCATAGAGTCCATGACCAGGGGGTAGAGATATGGAGACAGAGGGCAGCCTTAATGGATGCCCCTAGAGGCTTGGAAGAACTTGGTTGGCCTAACATTTACCAGCGGAGCAATCTAGGAGTTGGTGATGCAAGCCTTAATCCATCTAATGAACCTTATAAAAAAAACAAACTTTGACATGATTTCCAACAGGAAGAAGTGATTTACTCAATCAAAAGCTTTAGCCACATCAAGCTTTATATCCATACCTTGTTGCTTGCGTTTCATGCTGGAGTGGATTGCGTCTTGGACAATAATGATGTTGTCAAGTATTTGATGCCCCACAACAAATCCTCCCTATGAATATGAAATTAGTCTTCCCATGATTTTCTTCATTCTTGTGGCCGACATTTTTGACAGGATTTTGTAAGAGGTATTACAAAGTGAAATAGGCCTAAAGTGGTCTATTGTCATGGGTTTTTTTCTTTTGGTATCAAGGTGAGGAAGGAAGAGTTGGTGCCCCCCAACCTTTTCCTTTTTCCTCGTCTAATTTAGCATTTTTTTTTTCAGATCTTCCTTTATGATCTCCCAAGCTACTCTATAAAAATTGATGGTGAAACCTTCCGGCCTAGGAGCCTTGTCAGCTTGTATTTCCCAAATGGCTTATTTGATATCGAACTCCATTATGGATTTTGAAAGATCCTTATTGTCATGTTCTGAAATAAGAGAAGGTATTTTGGAGAGGAGATCAACTTGCGCTATGGGATCAGTCTCATCCTTGTCCAAGTAGAGGTCTCTGAAGTGTTGAAAAATGTGGGTCTTAATCTCATCCTACTCCACCATCCTTTTACCATCTTTATCCTTTAATTCTTTGATCATGTTGAAGCTGAGCATTGCTTTTGTTTAATTATGGAAGTAATTTGTGTTATTATCCCCACCTTTTAAGAAAAGTTGTTTGGACTTCATCCTCCAATCCTCTTCCTCACCTCTAGCTGCATTGAGCATATTAAGATTTGAACCTTTTTCTTGACTGGTAAGAAGAGGGGTAATTTCCTCATTATCCATCTTCGACTGCAGGGATGCTAGTCCATATTGCAGCTACAATTTCCTACTACTAGGATTTTTATACTCTGTTTTCACCCATTCTTTTAGCTCATAGCATACCTTTCTTAACTTGCTCTCCCAAATAAAGTTGGGAAAACCAACACAAGTCTAGCTCCAAGCATTTTTTATTAATCCCCATGACTTTTTCCTCATGGAGCCAAGAGGAGTTGAATCAGAAGGGAATGGGGCCAAGGTTTGCAGAGGTGGAGAGCACCAAGGAGATCAGCTTGTGGTCCAAGACTGCAGAGGGTAAAGCAAAGGAAGAGGGAATGAGATTTTTTTGTAGGAAGGAGATGCTTACCGAGAACCAGTCAAGCGTGGCCGCAATGTATCCCACACCCAGCCTTCTATTACTCCAAGTATACTTTATGTTTTTTAATGGAGGATCTAGCAGATCCAGCTCAGATGTCAAGTCCTCCATATTTTCCCCATAGGGGTCTCTTATTCTAGAGCCCCCTCTTCTCTCTGATTATGTTTTGGTAGTATTGAAATCATCGGTAATTATGAGATCTTTCCCTTTTAGTTCCTTTTTTAGAGCTGCGAGGTTGTTCTATAATGGTTTCTTGTCTTTGTAATGTGTTGGACTATACACGTTGCATACATAATTAACATTTGAATCATCTTTTTCCTGAAACTCAGTGAGGAGCTAGTTTTGATTTTCCTTAATATTTTTGATAACATACTTACTTGAGAAAAAGGCCGCTATTCCTCCTGAGGCACCTTTGTCGCTTATAGCGTTTCCCTGGTTGTTTGTCTAGAAGTGGTGTGAAAGCGGCAAAACTTTCACATCACTCATTTTTGTCTCTTGAATAAGCAGGATGTCTGGCCTTTCAGATTTGATGATGTCTTTTATTGCTTCCACTTTGTTTGTTCTGCCCATTCCTCTACAATTCCAAGAGATAACTTTCATTACTTCTTGGTTGATTAAGGACCTTCTCTAGACCTTCCATCCGCTTACCCTATATTTTTGGAGTTTTGAAGGAGCTTTGTTTCTTCAATACTTCGCTGCCTTCTGAGCTCTAGTTCTCTCTCTGCTTCCTGCTCTCTGTGGTATCTTTGTGACTCTCTTCCTCTAGTGTTTGGGACTAGTTTGAGAGTCTCTTGTGACTTGTTTGAAGAAGAGTCACGAGAGACTGAAAATGAGGAGACTCTACTTTGTTTTACCCTTTCTTCCCAAGATCCTCTGGGCGTTGGGGAGTCCCCAATTGCAACATCTATCCGATCTAGGATATTGTTGCCTGCTAAGGTGTCATGTGGCTTTGAAATGTCTTCAACTAGGGTCACTTCATTCATGATGATTTCACCTTCTTCTGCATTCAAAACATTGAACTAGTTGCTTTTTGTGCCCTCCTTTTATCCTTGTGCTGGTGCTTTTCCTTTCTCTGGCTGTGATCCTTTGACTCAGGATTTGAGGATTCCATTTTCCTTCCTTTTTTCACTTGTTGCCAACCTTCTTCTTGAGTTTTTTTAGGGTTTTCCTGTACTTATTTAGGACAGTTTTTACAAAATGGTCATACTCGTGGCATTTCTTACATTTAAACGACAGTTGGTCAAAATCAACCTTTTGTGCATGCTCCCAACCATCCATGCATAGGCTTACGATTTCATGTAGCCCCTTTTCTAGATCGACCTCTACACAGATCCTTGCGCAAGAGAAGGGAGGGCCTTTCAGTTATGCTTTGTCAATGCATTTGCCAATAGAGTTTCCTATTGCCTGTAGTGTTTCGTCGTTCCAACAGTGTAATGAAGATGTGGGAGGCGAACCCAAACTGGAACTGTAGAAGGGACATCCTTTTCTGGATCGAAAGATAAGCTCCATCGATTTAGGTATAACCCCAAGGGCCAATGAAGTAAGGCCCACTTCTGAAGATCACGTCCCTATCGTCCTTGTTTTTAACAAAAAGGTAAAGAAGGCCTTGCTGCAAAGGCAGTGCTGTAGGCCCCCATAGATCAATGACATCTAGTGTTTTTTAACCCAGTAATCCATTGTTTTTGGCGATGGCCAAATACCTGTAAACTGTCTAATCAAACCCCTCTCACTCAGAGCGATGGATTTCAGCCTAATTAAAGCAACCGACATGATATGAATTCTTGGAGCATTTTCTCGCTTAACAAAGCCATCACCTGCATTAGTCGTCGAAGGGAGAGGAGGAGTCATGGATGCCACGAGAGCCCTAAAGGCCGCATCCAGAGTCCTCTTGTGGTCCACAACCAAACACAGTCATCCCACTAACATATGGATCCTTGGACTTACTCAGCCAGGCCAACACATAGATGCACTACACAACAAAATGCAAGTTCTGGGTATGAACCAAAAACGTCTTAGGAACCCAAAATCAAAATGACAAAAGGGGAAAACAACCCAAGTGATCCAAATCGTTCATAAAACGTTGGATGGCCTTCCAAAGGAAAAAATGATTTCTATTCACACCCAAATCATGGGACTACCTTCCCAGCCACAGAACATAAAAAATGGGTTTGTAACCCAAAATGAATGGATAAAATGGGGAAAAATGACCCAAGATGAACAATTTGTTTCAGAAACGTTCTATGGGTTTCACGTGGGCAAAAACAACCCCTTATATTCCCCAATTCATGGATCTATTCTCCCATTGACTATGCAACTCCAAAAATGAAATTTCCCAACCGTATGAAGGAGGAAACAACAGAAAATTGCCCAGGAGAGATCCTAGCCACTGAACATTTAGCAAAGCAACTTCCCAGACATGGGGAAGACAAAAGAAACTGCTGCAACGTGAGGAAAAAAGCCCCAGAGCTCTAGAAAACGCATGAGGAAGAGAGGATGTGAATGAATGATGGAATGGGTAGACGTTTTTGGGTTTTTACTTGCCCAAGAGGTCAAAACACGTTTTCCAAAATTTGATGGCTTCTCTAATTTGAATTTTGGACTGCCATACTCTTCCCATCCCAAGCATTAACTAGCTCAACCACTTTTGGATGACTGGGCACAAAAGACAAATAGGGTAGTTTACCACTTTATGGGTTTGAATACCCCCCCCATTCCTTGTGAAATCATGCCCCCATCTCTTTATTGTTGCATTGACATAGCTAGTTGTGGGTATTTTATTAATTGCATATTTACATGATGCCCAAATTATGTGGTGCCATTGGCTAGAACAATAACCATCGGCATCGATTTTAATTGCTGAAACATAAACACTAAATCTGTGGCAGGGCCTTTGCCTTGATACCACACCATGATTTATGAATGCTCTTTACATCATATATAATTTAATGCAATTGGGGTCGAAACAGGGGTATTACAATGTGTGTGTTGCTTCTTTCAAGAAATGGCTGCTTTCTGTATAAGTCACGATGGCATATTTGTGTTTTACCCTCCAATATGCATATATATCCAAGATAAGTTTCGATGTGAATTTCTCATATAGTTTGAGATCTCGATCGCATAGTGTTGTGTTGAGGTTTTGATGCAGTAGAGATGTTGGGAAAATATTCCGCTCGAGCTACTCAAAGATGTTATTTCGAGGATCGAGACAAGCGAGGGAACTTGGCTTGCACATAAACACATGGTCACTATTATGGGGTTTGCAGAAGTTGGAGGGAAATTACATAGGAGATTGTCAAGACACCCCAACTTTCTGGGAAGCTCACTTTCCCTATTTCTTGCAAGCAAGTAAAGTTTCGACTTATCGAATTCAATTTAAACAAATTTTTTAGTTTTATATTTTATTTATAATATAAATCACTTGAAACTCAAACCTCATTAAGGAAAATGAAATAACCCCACAAACCTCGAGCTTGTGTCCATTGGTACTAATGCTACAAAGCTTAGCGAGGACACAAAGTAAGAGTTTGAGTTGTACTAGGCAAATTGACAGTTTTTTTGAGTAGAATAGCAAATCACTTTTCTTAGGTTTCATATAAACTTATGGAGGTCCTTTGAGTTTTTCATTGTGTTGTCTAATCAAACATCGCTACCCATTGAAAACTTACGAGGGTTTATAGTGTGATCCATAAGTACTTGAGTGTCCAAGGATGACCAACACTGCTCTATTCGCCTTGTTTTTTGTCTCGGGATGAGTTTGATTCAAGAATACTATGTGCCTCGGCCGAGTAATGTAATTATGATCCGTTCTTCATTATTAGTTAACTAATAACCATTTCACACAGAGCTCCATTGAGTGTTAAAAAACGTGTAATAGATTGTAAGTTGTTTTTCACATCACACACGCACAAGAATGCAAGAGATATTTTTCTTATAAAAATCTACTTATTCTTTATTGCACCAAGATATTTGTTTACCTGGCCATATTAAAATTGTTTTGCCCCCTACCAGTTGTGTTGATACTAGTAAACTCCATGCTACCTCAACTTGAAGTTCCTAAAGTTTTTTTTCTCATAAGCATGCCAAGTAGGTATCATATTTATAGAGTTATTCCCTTTTAGTTTAACATATGAGTGAAAAGTTGAATGTAGTTGCTAATGCCTTGAGCAGGAGATGTCACTTGCTTGCGACAATGAAGAATGATGTTTTTAGATTTGAGTCCTCAAAGGAGGCACACAAGAGTGATGATTTATTTGGTAAAGTTATTGAATGCATAATAAATCATTGGGTGCAATCGAACATTTTTACAAAAACTATTTGATGTTGGATGGGTACCTTTTTCGTGGCAAGTAGCTATGTATTCCTGTAGGGTTTACAAGTGAAACATTGGTTCATGAGTTACATGGTGAAGGATTTGGTGGTCATTTTGGACAAAATAAGACCTTGAGTACGGTTGAAGAAAGGTTCTTTTGGTCGCTTATATGTAGAGATGCAGAGAAGTATACATGCACTTGCCAATTTTGTCGACATAACTTGGGAGGACATCTCCATATACAAAACTTGTAAGGCAGTTTGTGCTTACACTCTACGAGTGGTATATGAGCTCTACTTCTTTCCTTGGCATGGAGGTTTTTTTGTGCAAAGTTTACATGAGTTTTATTACTATACTTGAGCCATATATTCACTTTGTATCTAGCATATTGTAATAATTTTTAAGTATTCAAATGCAAAGACAATTTATTTAAAAGTTTTCCTAGCCACTAATCTCAATTTTAGGGCTAAGCTCTCTGTCCATTGAATAAACATTATGGACATCATATCCTTTTGCATGTATATGGACTTTTTTCCTTTTATTTAGAATGTTTGACATTTTGTGCCACTTTTTAAACACAATGAAAAACAATAATATATCGATCTCTCTGTATTTATTTTGGCATCTCTTAATTTGTTCATTTAAACTAGTCATATCATTTAAATTTTGTAAATGGTGGTGCCTTCAACCAGGTTTCAACCATTCGCAAGATTTTATTTACTCTATACCTATATTTATATAATAATACTTTAAATTGAATTTAGTACATAAATTAATATTTTGATATAAAGGTTCTAAAGTGGATATAGCTTAGAGATGATTAAGACATAACACAACTTTGAACTTGGAAGATACAAGTGAACAAAAGTTAATTGTCTATAATTGTCTAATGGAGCTCACTGTTGTCAATTTTAACATATTTAGATTTGGGAATGTTAGTGGCAAACATATCTAAACATGCTTTTCCAACTACATTCTTCTCTTTATATAGTACCATCTTATAACAAGAGCTATCTATAATGTCCTCGACATTGAGGTATAGAGCTATTAACAATGTTGATGACATTACCATCTCTTGACTTTTGTTGGTTATTTTTTATTGCACCAAGAGTAGTGAGGTGCTCTAGAACACAAAAGAGTAGGGGGGATATGCTTTCCCAATATTCCTAACATGTAAAAAAAAGCATGTGAGCCTAAACTAAAAAACCATAAAAATTCATGTCCTAAAGTAAAATAATTTAAATAATTTTGCATTATATGCTTGGAACAAGGGATCAAAAGGCTTGAGGTGTAAATTTTTTTAAACATGTAAAAAATTGAGGATCACTCTCCATGCTTGGCAGATCAAATTTTAAAATGGATCTATACTAATTTTGTTAAAAAAGATAATAACCAGCCAATATTTTCAACAAAACAACCCGAAAAACATAAAAATACAAATACATACATTACCTTCAATGATTTTGTTATTTATTAATGCCCAACTAAAAACATTGCTAAAATGGATATTAGCTCCCTCAATATACAAACCACAAATTTTTACCAATCCCAGCCTCAACCCCAAGCCCATGTCATGTTGAAAGCGTGGTTAGGGTTTTAGATTGAAAGCATGGTTAGGGTTTTAGAAATAAAAACGCGCTGTTTATAAGGCCATATCATACGACTATAGGTTCTTTTTGTGTTCCAATCTCTCGTTGTGCTCGAGTGAGGAGTTCGAACGAGTAAGGGAGGCGAAGGGAGAGGGGAGGAAAATGGCGATACCTTTGTTGAACAAGAAGATTGTGAAGAAGCGTGTGAAGAAGTTCAAGAGGCCTCAGAGCGATCGTCGCATCACTGTCAAGGTAGTTTCATTTTATTCTTTTGTCTACTTATTTAGCATAACCATATAAAAAGGGTAAATGAGTTTTGGGTTTTTGTTTGCCGAGTAGATTGATTCTTTCTGAGCAAAGTCTTAAAACACTGCAACCCCAGTGCGATGGATCTGGATCTGCCCCTGTCCCTTGGGTTTGAATTGACATGCCTTTTTTTATCACATTTTTGTTGCACTCTGGGCAGGGCTTGTGGGTAGCTATTCTATCAAAAATCACTTAAGACTTGCACTTTGGCCTTATCCCTTTTGTAATATAGGCCATTCAGACGAGGCGGATACTGGAGTGCCTATTATTCATTGTTATTAATTGGGGTACTATACAGATATTTCAATATACTGTCATTACCCATAGACGAGTATTCTGTCAGATCTACAGATCCCTTGCTTATTTGTTGCAAGTTTTTAGTTTTTATTATTATTTATTATTACCCATTTTTTTCCAAAGAAAAAAATTGCCAATTTTATTCATAGCCAAGGAGAACATGAACCTGTCCCAGTCAACCTTCACCTAAAGTAAAATTCAAGAATAGTTTTTAAACTCATCTTCAAACTATCTATACGAAATATGTTTGGGATGACCTTATACTTATGCAAATAAAAACAAAGTGTTTTTCAACAGAAATAAAACTGCCTTATCAAAGGGTTTCATCTTGATTTAATGGAAGACCTAAGAAACATTTAAGTACACTGAATGTGCAGACAAATTCCTTAAAGTTGCATGTACTCAGAAACTAATTTCAGAAATGGAAATTGTTTTTGCTTTGTTTTCTTCTTACATCAAAGTGTCTTCCACGACCTGTTGATCTTCCTTTCACAGAGTATCCACATCCTCCTTCAGCTTTCTGTATATATTGGAAAAAGAAATGGTCATGAAAGAACTTGCCACCTCTTTCAACTAATCACCAATAGACCTGATATAGATATTGAGGAGCTGGCAGCCGGCATGTGCTCTTCATTTAGTTAATATTAATAACTAAACTGGAATCACCAAAAATTTGGTTGACTGACATTTTCGTTCAAAGCACATTTAATAGTAAATCTTAGAGCTGTAAACTCAGCATAGTTGTTTTATCCTTCTCCTAACCCAGCCTTAAACTTTAAAGTGAGATGCTCTGACAGATCCAAAGTTCCACCTGAGCTAAGAAAATCTGGAGGACCTTGCCTGGATCCATTAGAAAAGCCCCATGCCTGAGCTTTTTTAATGACCAGTTCCTCTAGATATCTACATTGTCTTTATTTGACAGGCATCCTACAGACTGAGGAAATAGATCTAATCTGGGAAGATCACTAATAGGAGGGAATGGATTTTTCCTCGAAAGACAATTTTCTTGCCAACCAAATACCCCAGATGACCAGTGATAGTGTGTTGAATTCATTAAGTTCTTTATTGTTCATCCATCTTTAAGGCTTTCCTCTATAGAATCCCCAAGTCACCCATCTCTCACGCCAGTTAATTTCTTAGATTCTACCAGACTTGCCTAGCATGAGGGCATTTAATTAGTAAATGAGTGATTGTCTCTTTAATCTCTCTACATAATATACACATTCCCTGACCCTGTCTAATTTTTTATGTCTTATTACATAAAAATGTAAGTCCTTTTCAGAGCCTTGAACTTCCATAACACCTTCCACCACCAGTCTGGTCCTTGTATATCAGATGTGAATATTATTTGGTACCCCAAAGGCCTGATTATTTGGCCAAGCTATGGTGTCTTCTTCCTCCCATATTCGGACATGACTTTGAAGTAGATTGTCCACATAGGCTTTCCATAAATATGCATGTTCAACTTCCAAACCCGAACTGTGTGCATTCATACAACTTTGCTGCCAAATACTTTTCCCTGGATCTGTTATTTGATTGAGGGTATAGAGAGCCCTTGCTCCCTAACAACCGAAATTGACCTCTGGAATTCTAGACTCATAACCTGTGTTACCGGATCCACCACCCCCAGTGTGTAGGATCCGCAGATCCATGGATCCATGGATCCGATATGTATCTGGATCGGATTTGCCTCAGATCCACCATGGAAACGGATCCCCTGCAGAAGGAATTGTATCCTAGTTTTATGAAACAGACCCTGTGAAAAAAAGAAAAGTTGCTGAAATTTTCAAATGGATCATGTGAAAAATAAAAAAATTCCCAAATTTTTCAAACAGATCCTGCAACTTCTAGTGCTTCTATGACCCATGATCCCACCCAAAAATTAATTTTTAATGAAAAACTTGAAAAACTCTAAACACCTAATGGCTAAAAGCATAAACCCCATTTCTGCTCAAGGACTGATCTATCCTTATGTCCAGATATGCTCTTGAACTCTGATATATCAATATCAAGGTCTGCTCTCAACGTTTTTATTTGATATATCTTTATGGTCAAGGTCTGTTGTCAAGGGCTGATCTATCTTTATGTACTATGTTGTGGCTCACTTCACCTACACTGTTTTGTAGTCTTGGCATAGTGTTCTTGAAAACCACTTTCCTCTAGATGTCTACATTGTCTTTATTTGACAGGCATCCTACAGCCTGAGGAAATAGATCTAATCTGGGAAAAGCACTAATAGGAGGGAATGAATTTTTCCTCGAAAGGCAATTTTCTTGCCAGTTCCTCTAGATGTCTACATTGTCTTTATTTGACAGGCATCCTACAGCCTGAGGAAATAGATCTAATTTGGGGAAAAGCACTAATAAGAGGGAATGGATTTTTCCTCGAAAGACAATTTAGGAGGGAATAGATCTAATCTGGGAAAAGCACTAATAGGAGGGAATGAATCTTTCCTCTAAAGACAATTTTCTTGCCAACCAAATACCCCAGAATACCAGTGATAGTGTGTTGAATTTGTTAAGTTCTTTATTGTTCATCCATCTTTAAGGCTTTCCTCTATAGAATCCCCAGGAAATAGATCTAATTTGGGAAAAGCACTAATAGGAGGGAATGAATATTTCCTTGAAAGACAATTTTCTTGCCAACCAAATACCCCAGATGACCAGTGATAGTGTGTTGAATTCTTTAAGTTCTTTATTGTTCATCCATCTTTAAGGCTTTCCTCTATAGAATCCCCAGGTCACCCATCTCTCACGCTAGTTAATTTCTTAGATTCTACTAGACTTGCCTAGCATGGGGGCATTTAATTAGTAAATGAGTGATTGTCTCTTTAATCTCTCTACATAATATACACATTCCTTGACCCTATCTAATTTTTTATGGCTTATTACCAATGTTACCAGACTCGGAATCAGCAATGAATCGGCGAGGCAAAAGAGTGAAGAGTTTTAATCGGATCGGGAAAAAAATGGGAAAAGATCGGGAAAAAATCGGTGAATACAAAAAATAAAGATATACACATTTTGAATTAAAAATAACATTTTTCATTGATATTCTAATTCAATAATGTCATGTCCACACTCCAGAGTCCAAACAATGCATAATGATAATATCAAATTTCAATAGTAAATTACTAAATACTAAATAGATGTCCAAATTATCATAAATGATTAATAATGTCTTATATATGATACGAGTCCAGGCTCCAAACATGATCCAATGTATTGACTCTATTGAGTCTTGACTGCAGTGAACTAGAAGCATAAGCATCTGCTTCTAAAAGTTTACAAAATACTACATAATAATCAGTAAAACTGCAAAAAAACTAAGAAGTAACGAGCCCCATATCTTGGGCTGCTTGACTCTCAAGGTTTTCTAAGTCAGCAACTTTAAAAAGAGGACCCTCCACTGATTGGACCCATTCTGCTGCATGCGTAGTTTGCAGATCTTGCTCTTGGTCTTCTAGGTTGATTGGTGAATGATCCAAACTTGTCATCATCATGAAACATGGAAATGTGAATTAAAATTTAAAGTTTTTAACTTTTAATTTTTAAAGTGTAAATCAAATCATCAAATTCAAATGCATAATCGTTAGAGAAACTAAGCCAAGCCTTGTGTTCCTCAAGGCTCAGTCACCAATGTATGGACTCTTGAGTTTGACTGTCACCTTGTATTTGCTTATTGCGAAGACGAAGATTGTAATGGACAAATACAAGGTCATTTAACTGCTTTTGTGTCAATCGGTTGCGCTTCTTGGAATGTACTTTCTCAAACATGCTCCAGTTGCGCTCTCCACCTAAAGCACTACAAGTCTGGTTCAAGATTCGAATGACGAACCTTTTTAGATCTGGCGTATCACTACCAAAGTTTTGCCACCAAAGACCTAGCAGTAGACAAGGGATCGTGCATCCATATTGAAGATGATAAATCGTCAATACTAAGTTCATTAAACAAACCAAATAAAGAAATTTAATAAATTGATGAAGCCTTCAAGGGTACCTGGCAACATCTTAGTCCTTTTGCGTATAGCATTGGTATAGGCAAACAACTTTGATGGTGTCCTATCATCTTGTAGCTGAGCAATAACACGACTTTGGACCTCTTGATCAGGGAAGCACCTTTCAAGGCATGTCATGAGTCCTCTGCCAACCTCCCCATCCTCATTAAATCTAGCCTTATCATAAAAATATTGTGGGTTTAAGAAAAACACAGCAACATGTAAGGGGGAATGCAATTGCCTATCCTAGCGTGCATCAATAATGTCCCAAAGAGGCATATACTTGGCCTCCTCATCCCCATATCTTCTTTTGATGGCCTCCTTGGCGAGATCCATCGCCTCATAAATGTAACCCATAGCGGGTTTGTCACCATCAACTATCCTGAAAGATCAAACTTTCAAATTCAATTAAATTTGAAAATGAAATGAAATCTAAAAAGTGAAAAAGTTAAAGACTTGAAGTACCTGAGAACTCTAACAAGTGACTCTGTCACATGAACAATCTCTTCGGCATTTTTCCAGAAACCGTCATTAAACACAATGGCAACAATTTTAATGCCTTCGAGGGTCTTGCTATGTTTAGAAGCCATCCACTTAGGTCCCAAAAACATCCTCTTTAAATTTATCTTTTGTTGAACCACAGATTGCAAAGAGATGAAATTTGTTGCAAATCTTGTTACTGCAGGTCGAACAAGTTCTTTACCTTCAGTGTATATTCTCATGGTGTGGAGGACATTAGTGTGATTGTAGATGTATTTGGTTATGGATTTTGCCTTATCCATAACCTCATGTATCCAAGCAAGTTTTCCAATGTCCTCAAGCATTAAATCTATGCAATGGGCTGCACAAGAGGTCCAGAAATGGTGGGGTGCCTAACCTCAAAAAGTCTACCAACAGCCATATAATTACCTGCATTGTCGGTGACAATTTGTAGAACATTTTCTTCTCCCACTTCTTCAACAACTTCCTCCATCATTTAACAAATAAGCTGAGCAGTCTTAACCTTGTCCGAGGCATCCACTGATTTGAGAAACATTGTACTTGCTGGACAAGATACAAGGAAATTTATTAAAGTTCTATTCTTTTGATCTGTCCATCCATCACTCATAATGGTGCACCCTGTTTCTTCCCATGATGAACGGAACTCAGCAAGTATGAGCATAACATCATCAACATTTTCTAATAGCAAATTTGTCCTAAGGCTCTCAGATGTACGAGCTTTGAACCCCGGACCTGCAATAGCAATTGCATCAACCATAGCCTGCCAATAAGGGCTTTTGGCACAGTGAAAAGGTATGTCGGAATAGTACCAAAAGTTGGCAATGGCCTTCCTTGCCTGACTATGGACATTTTTTTTTCCAACCAATGGCTTCCAAGCTAGGTTGAGAACTAGGTTTTGTGCGGGAAGCAAAAAAATGTGTATGTTGCCACCTCCCGTGCTCAAATTTGTAGGAATTGAAGGAGGTAGCATTTGGTCTCGACTTTGAGTCATGTTTGTAAAACTTGGGCCCGACATTGAGGATTCAATGGAGGGAGGTGACAGGGGCTTATTGGAAGAAAACTGACCAGCTCCAATACTTTCTTGTTCTACAGTTATCCTTGCTTTCTTGGCCTTCAACTCATTGAATGTATCAATGGCTAAGGCTGCCTGGTGTTTGACATCTTGCTCAACTTTTTTGCAAATACCAATGTCATGGCCTGGCATTTGAGCAAGGCGGAAATTGAATCTGTAAATGCCCCCACTACATTCTTCTTTGCAAAATTTACATAGGAGCTTTGTTTTTCCTAAAATTTTGTCACAGTAAGCCCAAGAAAAGTCCTCCCTGGGCATTTTCATTGTGTGGCTGGCCGCTATATATGTCTATAACAGGCTGCCAAAGGCCCAAAGATCAAACTTCAAATCCCTGTAACAAAAACAGCAACAAACAGTATAAGGAAGCTTATTACAGAGTCAATAATAATAATTTATTAATTAGTAATTAGTAATTACATAGTCAATAAAATATAATATATTAGACACTACACACTCAATACAAAAAAGTTATAACTTATAACAATATTAGACACTACACACAGTCAATAAAAAAGTAACTTATAACTTATAATATAACTATATAAGGCACTACATAGTCAATAAAAAAAGTTATTACTTATAAGTTATAACTATATTACACAGTGAAAAAAATATATTAATAATTAGTAATTACACATATTATAATAAAAAATAATTATTATAATAATTACACAGTAAAATAAATATTAATGAAAACTATATTACACAGTAAAATAAATATTAATAAAAACTATATTACAGTCCATAAAATATTACGCAGAATAATTTATTAATTCTCAAAATTTAACTTATTAGACAACCTGGAAATAAGGTGGAGCCACGTCGAACCCCGTGGAGCTGAATAGCATTGAAGTCGGTGCTGAATAGTGTTGAAGTTTGGAAGCTGCGTGGAGCTGGTGCCGGCTATGAGGGATGGAACCTTGGCAGCGTTGAAGTCTCGAACCGATGGCAGCGATGAAGTTTGGAACGGATGGAACCTGCCTGGAGCTGGTACCGGTGACGAAGGATGGAACCAGCGAAGAGGGATTCCTCTCGACTCACAGCGAATAGCGAAGATGGAAATGGATTCCTCTCGACTCACGGCGAACAACGAAGATGGAACAACGTGGGAAGCTTCCTTTCGACTTGCGGACGCACTCGCTGCAACAAACAAAAACAAACTTAACTCTAAACGAAATGACAGCTAAATGCCAAATACCGCTGGCGTCGGATAAACCCGCGAAAATTACCTGCCACGTTTTTGACTTTTGACTTCGTCGCCAGAAAAAAAATTGCGAATAAACGCGATTAATCGCGAGTTTGCACGGTTGTGGATCGGAACGACAAAAAAACGCGATTTTGAGGGAAACGATCCGAGTCGGATCGTTTGGGGAAAGATCCAATCAGGAATCGCGATTAATCGCGACTTGGGCCCGATTCCTGTTTCACTGCTTATTACATAAACATGTAAGTCCTTTTCAAAGCCTTGAGCTTCCATAACGCCTTCCACCACCAGTCTGGTCCTTGTATACCAGATGTGAATATTATTTGGTACCCCAATCGAGCTGATTATACTCCAAAGGCTTGATTATTTGGCCAAGCTACGGTGTCTTCTTCCTCCCATATTTGGACATGACTTTGAAATAGATTGTCCACATAGGATTTCCATAAATATGCATGTTCAACTTCCAAACCCAACCTTTGTGCATTCATACAACTTTGCTGCCAAATACTTTTCTCTGAATCTGTTATTTGATTGAGGGTATAGAGAGCCCTTGCTCTCTTAATAATCGAAATCGACCTATGGAATTCTAGACTCATAACTTGTGTTATTGGATCCACCACCCCCAGTGTGTAGGATCCACGAATCCATGGATCCGATACGTATCCGGATCGGATTCGCCTCAGATCCACCATGGTAACGGATTCCCTGTAGAAGGAATTGTATCCTAGTTCCATGAAACAGACCCTGTGAAAAAAAGAAAAGTTGCTGAAATTTTCAAATGGATCATGTGAAAAATCAAATAATTCCTGAAATTTTCAAACAGATCTTGCAACTTCTAGAACTAATTATAAAATTCAAATTACAGAAGGAAATATAAAGTATTGTCCAAACATCATTGTCCATTGTCATAATGAAATAGTAAAGACTCAAGATATACATGCCAACGATCTAAAACTGAAAACTTTTAATAGTTCTAACTTCTAAGTTAACTATTAAAAAGTAACTTACACTTGAAAGTCAAAACAATAACAAAAAATTACAACATTGTATACATGAATGATGAATCATTTCGAAATTGAAATAACAAATAAATTTATATTTGTAATTTGACATTTGTAAATACTAAGTTATATTTAAAAAAAACTATAATAGCATGTGTTGAGATTTTTACACAAAAAAAAGAAGCAATTAAAATATTAGATATCAAATATGAAATATTGTGCTCTGTAGTGTGTCGTGGCTGAGAGGGGGCAAACTCATTGTGAGTGTGACCTTGTGTTGAGCCATGAACTCAAACTTTGAGCATGTGTCGAGAGCCAGAGATTCGAGAGGGGGGCGTGAGCTATGCTCTTCAAGCTGAAAGGGGCAAACGTGGGATTGCAGGAAGGGGAACCATAGATAGGGGAGTCGTGCACGAGACTATAGACGGGAGCCGACCTAGCAAGTAGTGGCGCACAAAGTGATGGGTAGAACCACAGAGCAGAGAGTTATGTAGGTGCTAGAGTGTTGGAGTGATGGGTAGACCATAACGTTATGTGGGTGTAGTGTTGGAGTGTAGGTTAAGAACGCGGGATAGAGTAGAGAGAATGGGAGGGGGCTGTGGGTTAGAGGAATAGGGGCAGGTTGTGGGTGTAGTGTTGGAGTGTAGGTTAAGAACGTGGGATAGAGTAGAGAGAATGGGAGGGGGCTGTGGGTTAGAGGAATAGGGGCAGGTTTAGGATAGGTTTTAAATTAATTTTTTTTATTTTTATTTTTAAATTTTAATTGTGTAAGTTGAGGGACGTCCAAGTGTCCCCGATTGGTTGAGGGACATTTTTGAGAAGTCCCCAATTTTGAGAGGTACGTTTAGGGTACAACTCATAAGTCCCAAGGTCCCCAACGGAGTCCTCGATGAATCGGGGACGTTTCCGAGGAGTTCCAACAAAGTCCCTGGAACGCAGGAACGCAGGACACGCTGGAAATTTGGGGGGGGCGGGTCCTTGTGCAACATAGGTCTATTTTCATACCAACCAATTTTCAATCACCGGAAATGCTTGGTTAAGGGCCTTCCAACAAGTGGATATATTATTTATCACCTGTCTTGGATTCCTAATCCAGTCTATCGATGAACCCGGCCTTATGTATTTCTGCACAATAATTTTTTTCCATAAACCTTCATGAGTTATTACATACCACAAGCTCTTGGTTGCCAATGATTTCCTTTAAAAAATGAACGTTCTTTTGGTTTTGTTATTATTTTTTTCTTAACTAGAGAGAGATTCATTGTTTTTTAACCTATCCACATGATTTTGAAGCATTTCCTTCTTAGTCTTCCCCCACTTGGCAGCCATATATAAATACAACACCAGTAACCAAAGATTTATTTTACATCACTGCTGTGGCGGCAGATATTCATATATTATAAGCTTTGGCAGGGGGAGTTGATCCCAATTTCTCTTAATCATTACAGCCAGAGAACTGAGTTCCCTATAGCCTGGGTCGGGATATCTTTTTGTTGTGTGTGTATCTCTCTGTGAAAGTCTAGTANGCTTTGGCAGGGTGAGTTGATCCCAATTTCTCTTAATCATTACAGCCAGAGAACTGAGTTCCCTATAGCCTGGGTCGGGATATCTTTTTGTTGTGTGTGTATCTCTCTGTGAAAGTCTAGTAAAGTATAAAGAAAAACAGATAGTTGATAGTATTACATTTTTAAAATCAACATAATGTCAGAAGGAAACATTGGATCTATTAGGAAGCAAGGGATAACAAAAGTGAGATTGAAACAAATATTAAATAATAAATGATGGTGTGAAAAGATGGAGGTTTGTACCAACTTTTTATCACCCTTGATGCTTAAATGGATTTATGCTAGAGCAACTTGCTGGTCAACTTGTTGGTTGAATAAATTCCTTTAATTTGGGGTGTTGTCATCCATGCCTACACTAGATATTGATTCCCAAACACTGCTCGTGGGTACCACTCGAGAGCAACCTTGGGGACATGCAGAGGCAAGTGATTCCCAAGATATCAAAACATGCTGAACTTCCATATTAACACCAAATAAGGGATTCTTGATATCGAGGAAAAATCCTTGCTCTAATCCAGCAAATTGTGTTAGGTCAAAATTGCAAAGTTGCTCTAATCCTTCATTGTTCAGACCAGAAACAACTTGAATTTCTCAAATACAATGGACATCTAGGGCCATGATGCAATCATTGCTTCCATCCCTAAATACTTTTCACAAACAGGAGGGGAGGTAACCATTCTACTGTATATATGCAAAATAAGTTAACTCAATACATGAGTGGTTGATAACATCACACAAAATCAATGACATGCAAAGAGAAAGAAGATAGTGCAGACACAAAAGTTTGCTTATCAAAAAATCCCATCACTGTAGAAAACAATTACATAGTATTGAATCCCCAAGGTCCAGTCCTTCAAATGATTTTCTTCTCTACTTCTATGAGCGTTTCTCTTTAAATAATATGACAAACCATTAATCTTGAAGTCTCCTCCACGGTTACTCCCTGCCCTTCCACTTGATTATGGTCTGCAGTGTGCACTAATTGAACTCACTGCCCACTACATTTTTTTCTTCAATTGCGTTCTTTGTATGTCTCCCAAAACGATAGATGCAGCCCTCTTTTCCTTCCTTTGCGTCTTGTAATTGTTGGATGGATATGTTTCTTTGAAGTCTCCTGGCAATTATGGTGTCCCCAATCTGTGAATCCATACTATATGTTGTTTCTGCTCTTCCACGTGGAAAATTTGGTTTGATTAGGTTTATTCAATTGCTTCGAAAAGAATGAGATTTAGGGCTATGGCTTCCCCCCCAATTTCTTTCATTGCATCAAGAGTGGTGAGGTGCTCTATGATACAACCCAATATGGGGTAGATGTTGTCATGTAATGTGGGCAATGCTGATGTGGCAACTATAACCCACTCAATGAGTCTATAGACTAGTATGTGGTAGATGTTATCACGCAATGTGGGTAATGTTGATGTGGCAACTATAACCTGCATCACAAAAGTTTAACATGTCAACTCAAAATAAAAAAATTAAAACAAACTTGGGGTAATGTTGATGTGGCAACTGTAATCCACATCACAAAAGAATAACATGTCAGATCATAAAATAAAAAAAATTAAAACCAACATAGCTCTATCCGAAACCCAGATCTATCAAGCATTGAGAGCTATGTCACGGGGTTCGCTGAATTTTGGCCTTTAATTTTGAAATTTGGTGAATTAAAAAAATAATTTCGTTTAAATTAATCGAATTTCAATGTCAAACTTGAAGTTAACTTGAACCAAGTCAATTCAAATTTGATTGTGAATACACAATTAAAGGTTAATTGAAGCTGATTTTAAACATTTAAATGGGTTTTAAGTTTGTTTATATATATATATATATCCCTAAATTACTATACTCTTGCGGCTGCTTTCATCTTCTGATTGGTTTCCTGCCGCCTATGTTCTAATATTTGTGATCATAGTGGATTCCATAGGATTCTATCTAATTCAGTATTTGTGTAAATGATTGAATGCCCAAGGCAATAGAAACAGCTTTTTGCATCAAACCGGCCCACCAGGTAACAACCTGATTCTTGAATGTAGTCATTGTGATCTCAGAATCCCTTTGCACGTAATTTGATAAAACAGAAGAGGGAACACAAGCATCTCGTCCAAGTAGAATTAATGACATAACTGAAGAAAAACTCCAAGTGACTGCCCTAGGGCTTGACTTTGTCAGTCTCTATTTCTGCATGTCCACTGGCTCCATCACTACATAGAGGAATTTCAAATTTGAATGTTTCTGCAATCAAAGGACAGTTGTAAATGAATGCTTTGCGGTGATTTGTGATTTCTCTGTCCAATTGTGTGCCATGTGTAATATAACATGACAATTCCACAGAAGGAAACTGTATGAATCCCTTTCAGGAAAAAAAGCTCTATTAACATATCTGTAAACTAGGCCATTTGTGCTAAGTCCGCTTTTGTGCTCTGTTAAATGCCTTCCAAAGTTAATGATAGATGCAGTAAAAAGCATAATCCCAACTCCCAAGTATTGAGCTTGTGAAAAAAACAGTATAGAAAACCAGCTTCTAATTATAACACTGTCATGCCATAAAGTATTAAAAACTAAACTTCTGGACAGCTATGAAAAGCACTAAAGATGTTGCATCATTCACAACTCCCTCTCCTAAACAAAACTGTAAAGTAATGAAGTTTCATCCTGTTGCAAAATCTGTATAGTAAAAACTCCTAAGTATTGAGCTTGTGAAAAAACAGTATAGAAAATCAGCTTCTAATTACAAGACTGTCATGCTATAAAGTATCAAAAACTAAACTTCTGGACAGCTATGAAAAGCACTAAAGATGTTGCATCATTCACAACTCCCTCTCCTAAACAAAACTGTAAAGTAATGCAGTTTCATCCTGTTGCAAAATCTGTATAGTATAAACTGTATCAGTGGATGAAAATATCTTTCCAAGTGTACTATAGTCCCTAATATAAGTTCTGGAACATCCAATCCTGGAATTAACAATCAACAACCAGCTGAGATGATCCCAATTGAGTTAAAAGCACTCCCAACCCTCCAAATAAAGTGATAGTGACGAAGTTATGAAAAAACTGCTTCTTTTTAACTTGAGACCTAGCATCAAATATGCCTTGAAAGTGGTGTTTGTTCTCAAAGATGGCTGTGTAATTGGCGTCCATCGTCACTCTGTTCAAGAGCATTTCTTTTTGGTGATATAGATGTGCATAGGTGCAAAATTATTACAATATCTGCATCTTTGTCCACCACAATGCCTCTTCCAGCTCCGACAACTGGCAAATCCTGCTGCTGCTCCTCTTCAAATGTTTTGTAGTCTCTGTCATTGTGGACAGGATCAATAAAATAAGCTCTCAAGTAATATTTATGCCCATTCAATGATTAAACCTCAGTCATTGTGGACAGAATCGATAAAATAAGCTCTCAAGTAATATTTATGCCCATTCAATGATTAAACCATGATTGGAATTCATGACAGCAGGCAAATCGTGACAACAGGCATTTCCTTCTGCTGCTGTTCTTCAAACGTTTTGTAGTCTCAGTCATTGTGAACAGATTCAATAAAGTAAGCTCCCAAGTAATATCTATATGCCCATTCAATGATTAAACCATGATTGGAATTCATGAAGGGAAGTGAAGCCTCTGAACCCAGACATACATTGTGGCAGGAAAGCATATTTTGGCAATTGTTGGTAACCTCTCCATAATTATCACAAGGTTTTCATCAAAGTCTCTTAGTAATTCCAGGCTTAACTAGGTAGTTGGTGGGGGCTGCTTGAAGTGACAATGGGGCCTTGTTTCATTTGAAATTGGTTAAATTTCAATGAACATGATTCTTTAGGAATTTTTTGTGTTTTATATCAATTGAATGGCAAAGGATTTAAAGTATTGATCCCCAATTCCCTCTTGTTCATTTATGTTTTTGTTTGAATTCTAGAACACTGAACTGCAGGAAACTGTCGGCGGGTGCAAAAACATGATAAAAATTGCTGTAAAGTTTGGCATAAAGAATTAAGCGCATTTCTTTAAAAATTCTTAAATAAAATACAAATATTTTTTTTAAACTTCAAACTTGAACAAAATATATGCCAAATTGAACAAAAACTGCAAAATGTGAATATGTCATTATATTTTCTGAAAGATCACACACATTTTAAGATTAGTTAAATTTCAAGGAACATGTTTCTGGAGGAATTTTATTAGTGGTCCTTTTTTTTTAATCTCAATTGAATGTCAAAAGACTTTAAGGTATTGATCCCTGAGTCACCTTGTTCATGTTTGTGTTTGAATTCAAGAACATTGAAATTAAAAAAATGTTGGCCAGTGCAAAAAATGATTAAAATTGCTGTAAAGTTTGGAATAGAGAATTAGGTGAACTACTTCAAAAATTCATATTTTTAAACAGAAAAATTTAGATTTTTTTTGACTTCCAAATTTGATGCAAAATATATGTCAAATAAACTGAAGGCTGAAAACATATTATATTTTTCAAAAGCGCACACATTTTAAAACTAGTTTAAATTTCAAGTGACATGCATCTTAAGGAATTCTTGTTATAGGTATTTATGTGTTTTATATCAATTGAGTGGTCAAAGCTTGGCCATTTTAATCCCCAATTCACCTTGTTCATGTTTGTGTTTGAATTCAAGAACATTGGAATTCAAGAAAATGTTGGCTGGAGAAAAAAATGACAACTCTTGCTGTTAGGTTTGGCATATAGAATTAAGCCGAGTTCTCAAAAAATCATATTTTCAAAATAAAGATACAAATTTTCTCTGAACTTCAAATTTGATTCAAAATATATGTCAAATAAAACTAATGTGAATATGTTGTTGTTATTTTAAAAATTCCCATTCCCCCACCCACATGTATGTTTGTTTTTATATCTTATAAATTTTAAGGGAAACCACTTTTTAATTGAACTATATAAATATGCCTGTCTGATTAAATCTGCTACTATAGGAGATTTGGCAAAATTCATTTTGCAAGAAAAAACCAGTGAACGCGGTGTCTAAGATGACTAAGAACAACCCCTCACTGCAAATTGCATCCTTTTTAACCCAACAATGCCTGTCTGGGACATGCTCATGTTGTCTCTTCATCCTCTTGGCTTTTCTGCAAGGGATATAAATATTATTCTCTTATTTGAATAGGGTTTTTAAGTACTCTGTTAATAATGCTTGGTAAAATATTGACTGTAAGAACATTCTTCGGATACCAAGAGATTTAGTTATTATAAATTGGATGGTTCTAAAAAACTTGTAATTAGGTGGTTTAGCGAAATTGGTGTTGATATTGCATTTTATTATCCATCCTACAGGAGAACTGGCGTAGACCAAAGGGTATTGATTCACGTGTCAGGAGAAAGTTCAAGGGATGTGCTCTTATGCCCAATATTGGTTATGGATCTAACAAGAAGACCAAGCACTACTTGCCAAATGGCTTTAAGAAGTTTGTTGTGTTTAATGTTAAAGATCTCGACCTTCTTATGATGCACAACAGGTATAAAAGTAAACCATGATCATCTTTTTTCTTTGAAGATTTTTCATAATTGTCAGTAAACTCCTATGTTTTCATATTAGTGTGAAATTATATTATTCTGGTTTACCCTAGTAAGTAACAATTGTTGGGTTAATATAATTTTGTTTATGTTAGGATATTCTGTGCTGAAATTGCACACAGCGTTTCAACATTGAAGAGGAAATCTATTGTGGAGCGAGCTGCACAACTTGATATTGTGGTCACCAACAAGTTAGCTAAATTGCGTAGCCAAGAGGATGAGTAGAATTCCAGTTTTGGCAGGTTCATGCAAGTTACAAATGATGTGTTGTTGGCTTTGTTAGTCAATGCTTATCCCCATAAAACAGGGAATGACTTTTCATTGGATATATACGAGTTATTTTAGTTATTAGATAGACTATGAGCATGCTATATTTACGGTGGATTTTACTTACAGTATACGTTTGAGATTATGTCCATGCCGCAGTTGAGGTGGTTTTAGCTTGCAGCTACTTCTTTTGGGATGATTACAATTTGAAATCAATGCAATCTGTCGGGAAAAAGATTTACATGCTTTGCATTTAGAAAGTTGGCTAAATAATTTTTATGTTTAAAGTGATGTTTTGGAATTGCACTCTGCGGGCAAAAATTTATGTTCGACTATTAGAAACTATGGGCAAAATGATGTTTTTCAATTTAGTTCCATGTGATTCGGGAGTTTCTATTATAAGATGATGATCTTGATTAACTCGAGTCTTTTGTTTAGATTCACATGAATTTGCGGCCAACCATTCTGGTGATGCTTTTTATTTAACCAATAAAAAGTGACAGGATGTCAATTAGAAACTGCCCAGATGTTTGCAGAGTTTCAGAAATAACTGAAAGTGAGAGAATCTGATATTAATGTCTGAGTTAGTTTAAAATGGATTCTTTTTTAATTGTTTCATGGCAATGCATCTGAACTTGATACTGATTTTCCCATAACCAGAATTTTGCCAGGGAAATTTTGTTAAAATTCAATTTTTGGTTGATGAAATTACAGTTTTCAATTTAAAAATTGATTCAGCACAATTAAATCCTATCAGGATCGAGCAATGTTAGGATTTGCTTTTTTGATATTTAAAAAGTCACAGGATGTCAATGAGAAACTGCCCAGCTGTTTTCAGAGTTCCAGAAATAACTGAAAAGTAAGAGAATCTGAAATTAATGTCTGAAGTAGTCTAAAATGGCTCCTTATTTACTTGTTTCATGCTAACGCTCCTGAATTTGATACTGATTTGCCATCACTAGAATTTGGTCAAGGAATCTTTGTGAAAATTGCAATTTTTGATTGATGAAATTACAGTTTTTATTGTAAAAATGTATTCAGTACCATTGAATACTCAAAACAGATTTGTGCAATGTTCAAGTTTGTTATATGCAATTATATCCAAACTGATTCTTCTTTGATTTTAAGATATTTTTAGTTTTCCTTCCTGTTATTTTTAGTTGCTAAAAGGTCAATTTGTAATCTGTGAAATAGATTAAAGGAATAATAAAATGTGTATGGTTTTATTTTTTTATTCATTTGATAGATTAACGTTTGATTCCAAAAAAGAAACTGCAACTTGTTTTTTTGAAAAGATGTGATACATTCTATACCTGTGTTAAGAGCACTGATACTAAAAATGATACCATCTGTAGTGCCCAGCTTGCTTCACATCATTCACTCTATAATTTTCTAAACTCTACCCTGTAGTGAAAAAAATAAAAAGGAAAAATAACAATTGTTTAATTGTGTATTTTTTTTACTTTGTTGTCTTTAGGGTTTCTCTTCTATTTTATAGCAAAAAAGAATTCCAGTAGTTTAACTTTTTAATATATGGAAAATTCATAACTCAAAGGAAGAAAAATGCTAACTCCAAGCCTTCTTACCAAACAAGATGATCCACCCTGCCGACCAGCGATGATCCTGCTTGCCCTAGGAAACCAATGGGTTTTGATCCTGCTTGCCCTAGGAAACCAACGGGTTTCCTTGCCGCCGAGCCCACAATCGGATAATCTCAAGAGCAATGCTCTCTTTTCAAATCCTTCTAGCAATACTTCACTCCATGGTACAATAACTCACTCCCAACTACAGTTTCACCCATTTTCCTCTTCTTAGTTCTGAAAATTTCCACAAATAAAAACCCCCTTCTCCTCCATGAGACCTTCCTATAAACCCCATTTTCCTTCTCCTTCCTTCATTCTTACTTCACCCTTACCTATTCGGGACTATAAATCATTAATACTTTTACACAATTCAAGATTTTTAGTAATGATTCAATCTCGTTATTTGGTTCATGGTTGCCTTGATCAGTAATGCTTAATTAAGTGGGTACATTTTGAGTTGAATTATTATTATTACGTGCTTGTTTACTAAACCTTCATTGAATATAATTTAAATAACTATTTAAGGTGGATAATATAATGATATTAAGTTACAATATCGCTTTTCATTTGGTTAAACCAATAAAAATGATGATAATATATATTTAATAAATAATGTAAAACAAATTTGGAGAGTTAAATAATTCTTTTAATTATATTCAATGAAAAAGCTTAGGTGTATCTAACATTGGTTATATTATTATTAAGCTAATAATAAGTTATAATAATAATAATAATAATTTGTTTATTAATGGTGAATAAAAATAATAACATTTATTTGTTTAATAGATATGTAAATCTCCATAAACATAGTATATTTATATTAATGAACAAGGTACCCTTAATGGTTAATTAATCTTGATTAATAGTTAAACAATAAAATTATGCAGTGTTAATGTTTTATCTATGATGATTCACATTAGTGATACCTATCTTAATTGTTTATTGGAGTGTTTACATACAATGACTAATTCACTTATTTCACACTATCAATTTAACCATTCATTATCTAAGTTGATTAATATATATTTTTCACTGAGTTATCTATAACAATTTATACCATTATTCAAGTGACAAGTATGTTGTACATCAATACTATTGTACATGTAGAAGGTGTGCAAACATGGTTAGTGTATGCACAAGTCAGACATACACTATAAACAAACACCATCCCACCTATTCAAACATGCTAACTAATCATAGTATTTTTTCCATGCAGAAAGAGAAAGCATTCATATTTTTTTAACATTTTATGTTATTTAACACTTAATCTGTTTTATGATTTGATATCATTTATTTATGTTTTTATTGAGTTAACCAGTAAATACAAAGATGGGTACCTACTAAAACTAACTCGGTATCAAGGAATACCCAACCCTCAACATTAATATCTAACACATCCTTCCATCCTAACCTACGTCTGCATCCTCCCTATTCTTCCTCTGCTAGTATAGAATTGGATGTTGGCTTCACCGACCTGACCACAAAGAACCTGAGAGCGGTAGCGTCGGCTGAACAGTGGACCTAGCCTCTCCTAGTAGGAATTCGATCGTCGTCATCACAACAACTTGGGGAGCGTCTCTTAGCACGACCCTTCCACGACCTTGGGTGTCATCGTAACATAGGGAGGGAAATACATCCAACCCCCTCAACATACTGGGTCTATACCCTATCGGTTCATACTTTGCTGCTCTCAAGATTATCGGAATGTGTCATCGTATTATCAATTTGGTAAATAGGTTTTTTCATAAATTAGGTACTACACACTTCTCTTCACATACTTGGCCATTACATGGCCCTTGTACCCTTTGAGTTAGCACTTTGCAAACATACATTCAAAACATTATTAAATCAGTAGTCGGTCCATATTATCAACATTATTTTCTTTCATCGCATATAATCATTAAATCAATCATGAGTGGGTATCCATGTATCACATCATATCAAGAATGACAATTGAATATACATTTATGAAACAAAGAAATATCCTGGTGACCACAACAGAGTAATCACATATCATAAAAATGATAACATCATAACATCATAATCAGGGCATTTGCATAAGCATGTTAATCATCATAACATCATAATCAAAGCATCGGCATAAGCATGATAATGTCATAACATTATAATAAGAGCATTGGCGTAAGCATTATAACATGATAACATCATAATCAAAGCACAAGCATGATAACATCATAACATCATAATGAGTATATAATTAGGTCTAACATGCCAAAATATAGTTTACTCAGTATAGCTGAGTCCACGGATAATAAGCAACTATAGTGTAATAAGTCTCACTGATAAACATGCCTAAGTCAAAATACGGGGTGTCACATACACCCATCCTTCGGGAAACTTCGTCCTGAAGTTATGGTCAAAATAGTGAGGGAAAATCTCGATGCATAGTCTTTGCGTCTTCCCAGGTAGCGGATCCTAGGATAAACTTGTCCCATTGGACCTTGACTTGGTCCACGTGGCGACTACGGAGCTGTCGAACCCTACGATCCAGTATACGTAATGGTTCAACTATGAAGGTTCCCTTGTCCGAGGCCTGCAAGTACTTCCAATGAAGTTTGTGACTCTCATCAGCGATGTAATGTCGTAATACTGAAACGTGAAATACATTATGAGTTTTGTGCAAGTGGGGTGGTAGTGCAAGACAATAAGCTACCGGTCCGATTCTTTCAAGAATCTCGAATGGCCCTACAAAGCGAGGTGACAACTTGGTCCCCTTTCCAAACTGAATGGTACTTTTATTTGGCCTGATGCGGATAAATACGTGATCCCCTACTTCATAACTTCTATCATTTCTATGTGCATCGGCATAACTCTTCTGTCTATCCTGTGCTTCTTTCAGCGACTGCCTTATATGTACCACTTGATCTTCCATCTCCTGAAGCAACTCAGGTCCAACTAAAACACGATCCTCCAACCTGTCCCAACTGAGTGGAGTCCTGCAAGGTCTCCCATACAATGCTTGATATGGAGGCATACCAATGGAGCTGTGATGACTGTTGTTATATGCAAACTCCACTAGAGGAAGATATTTCTCCCACTCTGTCTGTTGATCCATAACATACATCCTAAGCATGTCCTCCATCACCTGATTCACCCTCTCTGTCTGCCCATCTGTCTTGGGGTGATAAGCTAAGCTTAAGTTCAGTTGGGTTCCTAATGCTGACTGCATGCTTGTCCAAAATCTGGAGGTAAACATAGGGTCTTGGTCAGAAATTATCTTCTTTGGAACTCCATGAAGGCGTACAATTTCATTTATGAATACCCTTGCTACATCCGTCACATCGTAGGTATCTCTGACTGGGATGAAGTGAGCGCTTTTGGTTAGCTTGTCGACCACCACCAGTATAGCATTATGCCTCAAGGATGTGAGCGGCAATCCTACAACGAAGTCCATGGAAATGACTTCCCATTTAGTCATAGGAATATCGTGAGGTTGTAAGAGACTAGATGGGTGTCGATGATCTGCTTTTACTCACTTGCACTCTAGGCATTTTGAAACAAATCCGACTACATCACTCTTCATACCGGGCCAGAAGAAGAGCTTCTTCATGTCTGCATACATCTTCTTCACTCCAGGGTGCGCACAATAATGTGCTCTATGGGCCTCGTTATGGATTGTTTCCCTGAGATCGCCTTCTTTAGGGATATACATCCTCCCTAGATACCGCAACAAACCATATTCCTCAAGATGGTACCCATCATACTTCGACTCAAGGTGCTTCCCACTCTGAATAGCCGAGGTAACTTTTAGATACCAACTATCCCTGGAAAGTTGTTCGAGCACTTTCTCCTTCAAATCCACCTTCAAGGGAATTAAGGAGAAAATCCTCGGCCTTCGGCTTAAACCATTTGCCACTACATTCTCTTTTCCTTTGATATACGAGATACCAAAGTCATACTCACTCATGAACTCACTCCATCGCCACTGCCTAGCCTTCAAATCCCTTTGTGTAAAAATATACTGTAAGCTCTAATTTAAGTGCTAAAAGGTCAATTTGTAATCTGTGAAATAGATCAAAGGAATAATAAAATGTGTATGGTTTTATTTTTTTATTCATTTGATAGAGTGACCTTTGATTCCAAAAAAGAAACTGCAACTTGTTTTTTTGAAAAGATGCGATACATTCTATAGGTGTGTTAAGAGCATTGAAACTAAAAATGAAGTCCATGTTGTCGGTTCATCATAAACATCCTACCATCTATCGCCTTTACTATTTGATATAGTTCATCAATGTCATAAAGCCTACAGCAAAATAAGGTTCCTGACCTTCTAACATTAACAAGCAGAATAGATTTCAAACTGTAGCAGATATAAACCATTTTTTTTCAAAATAGTCAGCATGGTTTAAAAGAAGTAGTCATTAAAAGATCGTTACGCATTAGGTGGAAGAAATGGTTATAATAAACTGCTGTAGAAATCCTGACGCTGCTTGTATTAATTCTCAACATAAAAGATATGCTATAGGAGAATACCATTAAACTGCTAGCTGTGTTAGAACTTCAACTCAATGAATGAATCTGTGCCTCGTCCCCTTTCTTTTAAATATGAAAAGGACAAACTAGGATTTACAAAATAGGTTTGTGTAATTCACGCTGGAATATAATTTGCTTTAATCTTTAAGTAAGTCAATTATGGAATTTACTAAAAACTAATTTAAACTTGTAACTAGTGCATATTTTGTTGCGGAAATTTTTCCAGGAAAATACTAATAAACTGCTAACTGTGGTAGATTTGAGACTCGAATGAATCTGTATCTCGGCCTTCTTTTATTTAGATCTTTGAAGCAAATGTAGGATTTACAACGTAGGTTTGTATGCATATATATATTTATTTTATTTGTGCCAGGATAATGTTGTCTATTTCTGGAAAATACATAATCATACAAAAGCTCAAGCAATCTGCTTTGCTTCAAAGATGTCTGGATTGTGAGCTAATCACAATCCATTGTTATCAAGTATAAGTCTGTCCAGATCACACAGATAGTATTTGATTAAATTTTTCACTAGAAATATATAATTCACTAAGAACTAAATTGAATTTGTAAGTGGTGATGCATGCTTTATTTTGTTGAGAGGTGCTTTTGCCAAAGTGGGTGAGATTTGTGAGTCTGTAACATATGTCCACTTAAATAATCCGTCGAAAATAAGCTTACAATTAATATATATAATTTTTCTATTAGAAAATCAAGAAATACTGAGAGGGGGTGAATCAGTATTAAGCAATTTATTTAAATTTTTATCACTTAAAACAAAATCAACAATGAATACAGAACACACAATCTTATCGTGGAAACTCAATTGGGAAAATCACCAATACTTCCTATTAAGCACCAACTTGCTAGATCGTTCAACACCCAGGTTTTTCAGCTACAACTGAAGGATGCACCAACACCCTGTTTACCAGCAATAATTGGAAGGAGGCTACGACCCCTTACAAGGTTGCATCCCATCCTTGCGCCTCCCAACCTCCTTCATATGATAATTTGATTTCCGACTTTTGTACACGTTTAGATCTTCTAATTGAATGTACAAAGACACACTTATCTGAAGGTTTAGAGCTTTGTTTATATACCCTCATCCTTGCCTCTTCTTCTATCAGTCACGTATCTTCATCCTGACTCTTCAGAAATTTCTAATGTGATTTTGGAGCGTCGAATAGAAATCCTTTTGCAATTACCTTTTCACAACGACCTTTCTACATTTATCTTTTCGCAAATCATTTTTTTCGCAATTTGCGGCCATGCTTTCCTTTTGCAATTGCGGGTGCACTTTCACATCCTCCCGCAATTAACCTTCCACAACAATTTTTCCGCAATCGCCCTTTTCACAATTTGTGGGAACTCCTTTCCGCAATTGCGGGTGCACTTTCACATCCTCCTTTCACAACGATTTTTCTGCAGTCGCTCTTTCCGTAATATGCGGGGACTCTTTCCTTCCGCAATTGCGGGTTACAAGTTGCGGGGATGCCTTTCAACTTTTTCGAACTAGGATTCTGCATTTACCCTTTCTGCAATGATATTTTCGCAATCGTCCTTTCTGCAATCTAAATGAACTCCTTCCTTTCGCAATTGTGGGTTGCAGGGCTGCCTTTCAACTTTTTTGAAACAAGCTTCCCCATATTGTCTCCCGCAAATTGTCTTCCGCAACTCCTTACAACCGTTAGATCTGCAAGTAGTCCTTCCGCAGTCTCTGATCCACGATCTACGATGAAATTTAACCTTTGTTGCTGACTCCTCATCCGTTCAAGCAACTAAACTTCAAACACTTTCTCTTGCGGAATGCTATGTGAGTGGTTGAGCTCTTGTGGCTTCCTTATCTTCTGCCGATCTATGATCCTTGTGGAACATCTACTTTGGCTTTGCAGACCTCTATCTCCTATGCACTTTTACTTCACAATTTGTTTCCCATCGTTCTTTGTTTAAACGAACCAACTATAAGCTCTGCGGTTCTGTGTTGATCTATGTTGTCAACAATATCAATTTAATCAACATTTTAAGCATAAATACAATTTTTTTCATTAAGAATGATGTCTTATATTTCTAGAAAATACATAATAATACAAAAATTTCAAACAATACGCTTTGCTTCAAAGGGAAACCAAAGCTTCAAATGTGAGCTAGAAAGTGAATGACATTCATTGTCCAGTAAGTGTAAGTTTGTGCATTAGTATATCACACAGATAGGATTTGTTTAAATATTAGTCACTAAAAAATATAATTCACTAAAAACTAAATTGAATTTGTAATTGTGGTGCATGTTTTATTTTGTTGAGGTTTTTTTTTACGGTGTGAGATTTTTCATGTTTGTAACATATTTCCACTTAAAATAATTAGTATAAAAGTATTATATAAGTTTACAATTAAAAGTTTTATATACATATAAAAACAATTTTCCAAGCATAAATACAACGTGTTTTTGGTAAGAGATGTTTTCTATTTCTAGAAAATACTTAATAATACAAAAAACTCAATGAATTTGTTTTGCTTCAAAGGAAAACCAAAGCTTGGATTGTGAGTTTTGTGTAATAGCAGATCACACAGATAGGATTTTTTTAAATATTTCAGTCACTAAAAAATATAATTCACTAAAAACTAAATTGAATTATGTGGTGCATGCTTTATTTTGCTGAGAGATGTTTTTTAGCAACTAAGTGGTGAGATTTGTCAAGTTTGTAACATATGTCAATTTAAAATAACTAGTATACAAATATTATATAAGTTCACAGTTAAAAGATAGATAGATATATATATATATATATAAACAATTTTCCAAGCATAAATACAATGTTTTTTTGGTAAGAGTGATGCTTTCTATTGGAAAATACATAATAATACAAAAAAGTCAATCAATCTGCTTTGCTTCAAAGGGAAATCAAAGCTTGGATTGTGAGTTATAAAGTGAATGTCATGCCTTGTCTAGTAAGTGTAAGTCTATTCAATAGTAGAGTAGCTTTGTTAAATAGTAGAGTATATGGAACCTTGCCATGGAGGAAACCAAGGGTTTTCTAGCCTTTTCCAAACTTGATTACATTTTGAACTATAATATTGATGTTCTATATCCTGACTATAATAAAAAAAAGGTAGCAAAAGGAAACAAGGAGCACTAATCAACATAAACATGGAAAATTTGTTAAGATTGATCAAGAAACCTGTAGACCATGTAGAGCGGTTCATCTTCAAAAGGTGGGAGTGTTGGTCATTTTTTGGGTCACACCCTGTGACAAAGTATCCTTTGCCTTGACCATGTCCAACTTGATGATTTCCACAGAGGAACCAATGTCTCTATTTCTCAGCCATTCCACTTGGAAGTTCACCCCCATGTGTTGAGCAAGAATGTTTTGCTTCCTCTCCATGATCTTGAAGTTGGAGCTCAACTTGTTTGAGGGGGGCAACTTTGGTTTTTAGAAATTCCAGTTGTTGCATGATTTTTGTTTGGTTGTCCTTTCTCTCTATTAAAACCTTAGTTGGGATCACTTCTAGAGACCAATGAAGGTCTAGCATCCGGTGAAACAACACCATCTTGCCTCGAGTGTTTCTTGGGTCCTGAATCAAGTATTCAAATTCCTTTGCTTTGTGAATTTTTGAGGGGTACTTGTGCTCTTGCTGAACTTTTCTCTCTACCTCTTCAATCTCATTTTTAATGGTTTGGGGGAAAGTTGGCTTTGAAGAAACTAGTTGATGTCTTAGCTCTTTTTAGGTCCTTTCCTTCATTATCTCTAGATCTTGATGGTTTCTCTCTTCTCACCCTACGCATCCTCATAATTCCTGTGCAATGATCAACAAAATCCAACATAATGCAATTGCGATTTGAACACCAAGGGTTCTCCTAGGATGAAAGTCTTCAATTCAACTTTAATTGCCATTTTCCCATTTTCAAGCTTTGCCTTTTTTTTTCATGATGAAGGCACATTGTAACTTAATTGCTTTGTACGAGAGCCCCATGTTTTCCATAGTCCTCCAACTCTCTTTGTACCTCTCAATCTCCTTGTTGATCATCATTTTGAATGGTGGTATTAGTGTTGTAATGGCCTCTTTCATTAACTCTGCGATCTATCTCCTAGTCACACCCTCTTGTGCCATTTGTTGATCATGAGCTTGCGTGGTCTCGTCATCGTATTGTTGTTCGAGGATAGACATTCAACATGGGGGTTGAAGCATAAATACAATTACTAAATATATTCATATTACATTTTATAGGATGATATTGAATATATAATAATAGAATCTTATTGGTACTTTCCTTTGTTGTTTCTCTGTTTCTTGGAATTTGTAAATCTTAGCATTGCATAAAGATTAAGTTGCTAGAGGCATGGCAAAGAGAGTAAATAGATGCATTTAGAATCATTATCCCATATGTATCGTTAATAAATTAAGTAAAAAAATGTTTTTGGAAAAACAAAAAACAAAAAACAAAAAACAAAAATGAATGATTATAATAAATTAATTCAGCATAGTGCTATCTTAACTTTGGATCTAACAAGCACATAGAATATTCAAATCCTTGGATGTGCAAGCCTTTCTTCAAGGTGTACTTTAAAAAAAGGTTGTACTTCAAAAAGGGATTTGATTCCTATTAACATCTGGTAGATCCAGAGTTAAGATAGATCTATGTTGGTCTAAGGCTAGTTGGTAAGCACATGCATGCATGCACTCTTTTTCTCTATGAATCAAAAGTGATTTGCCTCCAAAACTTTGATGGGATTTATTTAGCATCAAAATAACACTACGATGTTGTTAAACATGTCCACATATATGTTACTAGAAAAGACTATATAAAATACACTAACACTCCCTCTTACTTAGAGAAGTGTTCTTCAACACACCAAGTTGCTCTCTAAATATTTTGAATTTTCCTTTTCCTAACTTAGGATATCAAGGGCTTATTGAGATGTTGGAATGCATTATAGAACAACTCCATTTTGAGCCCAACTTTTGAAGAAGTGGTAATTTATTTTAATATGCCTGGATTAAGTGTGAAACATTGGATTTTTAGAGTACATTAACACCCCCTCTTACTTGGGAAAGTGTACTTCACACCAAGTTGCTTTCTAAATATTTTGAATTTTCCTTTTCCTTAGTTAATATGCTGGAATCTATTGGCTCCCTTTGGAACCCAATCTATAGAGAAGGGGTACTTGATTTCAATATGTTGTGATTGATCATGAAGCATTATATTTTCAAAGAGTTTGATACAATAGATGTCATAGTAAATAAGGGTAGCATCCAAATTTTTCTGTGTTAGCTTTGTTAGTAACTTGCAAAACGATTTGGTTACCTAGCTAGTAGATCTGATTGCCGTATCTTTTGCCTTTGTTAAACCAAGTGCAATGAAACTACGCTTCTTGTTGAACTAGGGAATCATACTTGAACTTGAAGTGAAGCAACACCTTGAAGTGCTCCCACCATCACCAGCATTAATTGTGCAATAGAGTTTGAAAGACCTTGCAACATCACTTCTCCATCACCAACATACACCAATCCAAAATGTACAATGCCATTTAAGTACTAGATCACATGTTTTGTAGCTACCCAATGAACCTTCTTGGGTTGCATCATGTATTATAAGACTCAAAACAATTACGAGGCTTGGTATTTAACAAATATAAAGGAGCCTATCAAGGATCAATCAATCAAAATTAAGGTTAACCATGGCTTTCAATGCATTGTTTGAAATCTCTTAAGAATCTAGACTACATATTTACTTTGTCTGAGGAAACTTCATTTGGATTTTGCTATTGTGAAAATTAGACACATGGATCGCAAGAGTTGGAAGACCAAATAAACCTTCTACTAGTGAAAGAAAATGATCATCTATTGATCTGCGTGTTCTAATTTACAAGGAATGCATACTGATTATAATAGTGAAGTAGGCCCAATAGAGACAATTGTCATAGTTGGGAGATAATAATGCCAATGTAAGATTATGTCACGTCCCCATGCCTCCGACCGGCGAAGAGGACGCGACCCAAGCTTCAAACACAGTGGGCTAAGAGCCCCATGAACATGTACAGGCATAAAATTGCTGAAACAGAATGCTGGAATAGAATGCAATGCAGTAGAACATGCACCAATGCAATTGTTTGTCATACACACATGAACATTTAACATGCACAGCGGAAACAACATACATTCCTACAAACATCCTTTCAACATGTTCATTTCATATCATTAACAGTAAACATGGTTGCAGAAGTAAAAATGGGCAAGATTACTTATCTTATGAAAACTTTGCTTTGCAACTAGCTACGTCGCTGCAACGTTCCACCCAACCATAGGCTAGCGTGCTCCTTAATCTCTCAGCAACGCTACCACCCCCGAGCTGGGCATGATTCTCCAAGGAATAAGGGAACTAGCAGGCTTACACATAGCCAAGGATATACAAAACATAGCCAAGCCAACACAGTTGGGTTTATCAGGCCATCCAGGAGTTAGGGAAAGGCTCAATGCTAAGTTGGTGAGCTCATTACAGAGCCAAGAACACCTACACCAGAACTAGCCTGACCTCTAAGACACCCAAACACACCCAACACAAGGAATCAGTCCCTTCTCTGCTACACAGTCCCTCAGGCCCTGCATTCCCTTCCAGTGCTATTCAGGGGTGATGGAGAAGAAGGCCAACCCTCTAGCTCTGTCTATGTGGTTTCCAGCCACCAGGTTTATCAAGCAAAACTAAGCCCCCATCCCTGCTCCCATTACAGTCCGAAGACCAACCATTGCACTCAGGCAATCAATTTAGCTATCACAGCTTAAATCAGGGAAAACGAATTCTGAGTCATTCTTGGCCCTATCGTGGCCAAAATGACTCTTCAAACGAAATTACAACAGCCCCAAAGAAGTAAGGAATACCACGGCAACACAGCCAACAACGTGGGAAAATAACAGTCCCGAAATGTATCAGGGAGCACAGCTTACAACAAACGTGGGGAATGCATCCCGTCCTGGGCAATAGAATCACTGAGAAAACACATAAAGGCCATGCAGAGGAAGAGAGAAATACCGAATTTCGATAGCCCCAACACCCACGATTTCGCAGGGAAAGAACGACGTGGGAAAACCCAGAAATTCCTGTGCGTGAGGGGAACAATCAGACCCCGTGAGGAATGAACAGACAATGGAAGCCCTACGTGAGGAAGAACAGCTCCGTTTTTGTCCGTGGACGCACAACAACAGGAAGGACGCGAAATTGCACTGCGTGGGGGTTCAGCAACTCGTGGAGCCAAGAAAAAATGTCTGCGTGAGACCAAACCGTCCAGAGCCTGTGCGTGAAGAGAAAACAGACAAAATCGTAGTGAGAGTGGAATTGCATACATGAGTGAAGTCAACAGGGGGTGGAGTGTGCGTGAGGGTGAGGACTGACAGTCCTGCCACCCCACTCCCAAAGCAATTAACTGCCTCAACCACCAGCAGTAATTATTTAATGAGAGTGGTTGGAAGAAGACACATGGGTTTTTTTCTCATTGGCCAAAGTTTAACAATTCCCCTCCCCCACCCTTATCCTTGTGAAAATCATGCCCCTTTCTCATTTTAGTCGCCGCGATCGTAGCTGGTCGGGTTCATTTAATTAATTATAGATGTACATTTACATGATGACCATCATAATATATGCCGCATGCCCCGATATACCATCGATGACAATTTAAATCCAAAACATAGCATTACCGATCAATGGTGGGGCCTTGGCCTTTAGCTCCACACCATGATCATCTACAATTTATACATCATATACATCTAATGCAACGGGGTCAAAACCGGGACGTGACAGATTAACTATCACATTGGAACTCTAACACCTCCCAAAAGCAAAAATGTAGGGAGGAAACAAATAAGAAAAAGATGGGCCTTGATAACTAGGCTTGATAAGGTACCAAAGTATAAACTCTCATAAATAGAGAAAAAGAGAAAAACCAGTATGAGAAAACTCCTCCTCAAAAGAGAGAAAATGTGATAAACAAAATTGAAAGTAGGATTTAAGATGACCCCCCAAGGACAACTTCCTTCACCCCAAGCATCAATTGTAATTAAAGAAAACAAGAATATGCCAAAGGTTTAGTGAATATGTTTGCAACTTACTCTTTAGAATACAAATAATCTAAGCTAAGAACACCATCATGTATGAGTTGTTAAATGAAGTGCATGTATATCTTAATGTGTTTTGTCCTTTGATGCTTGATTGGGTTGTGAGAGATGTGTATGACACTTTGATTATCACACCAAAGAGTAGTGGCATAATCTTGCAAAATCTCTATCAATAGCTTCCAAATCTAAAGGACTTCTTGATTAACAAGAACTACAATATGGTACTCAACTTCTATAGAAGATAATGCAATGGTTGATTGTTTCTTACAAGACTAGGAAATTAGAGTAGACCCAAGACAATAGACAAATCTAGATGTCAATTTTTGATCATCAATGAAACCAACCCAATTAGAATTAGTGAAATCCTCAAGCTGAGAAGCAATCAAGGTGTATTGAATACCAAACTTGGTAGTGCCTTGAATGTGATTTGTTGCCTTTCAGTGACTCAAGAGGATCCTGAGAGAATCGAGATACAAGCCCAACCGAAAAGGAGATGTTAGAACATATATGATTCAAGTATAATAGATTCCCAACCAGTTTTCGATACAATGACATATTGACTTGGGGTGAAGAGCAGGTGGAAGAAAGAGAAACATTTGATTGCAATGGAGTAAGTGTGGGATGGAGTAAATCAAGGGCATACTTATGATAGAAAATAAAGACATCTTTTGAAGAGTGAAAAACTTATAGCCGAATGCAAAAGACCAAGATCATCATATCAAACTGTTCCATTGATGATTGTTGAACATCTTGAATCATTGATTAATAAGTCCTTGTGAGAATTAAGTCATCCACATACACAACAATTATCAAAATATGCAAGCCTTGCTTTTGAATGTAAACTGTAGGACTAGAATGACAACGATTGAACTTGAAAACCAACAAAAAAATATCTATTTTTGCATACCAAGCTTGAGGATCTTGTTTGAGACCATACAATCATTGTTTAAGCTTGCAAACAAGAGAAGAATCTTGCACAAAACCACGAGCTTGCTCCATGTAGATCCATTTGTAATGAACTAGTTTTTGTCCCTGAGGAAGAGGCGATAATATGTAACCAAACAATGTAATATCTAGCTAAGGGGTAGCCAAACACTATAAATCTGGCTAAGGTGTATCCAGCCAATGTGAATCCGGCTAAGGAGTGGATAAAACAATGTAAATCAGGTCAAGATAGCTGGTTGTGGTTGTACTGGACTAAGAGGATCATAACATAAATTCTACATCGATGTAAATATACAGATTCCTTGTATTGAATGAAGGAAAGCCTATTTCGGCATATCTCTATGTAATTGCAACTCTGTTTGAGTGTATGATTTTATGAGTTGAATGCTTGATTAACCGCTGTTAATGGTTGATAGGTCGGTGTGTGTCGTATCCTGAATTTAGGGATTTGAGAGTGGAAGGCTACAGAGATTGGTTGATGGATCTCTATGCGTGAAATGCATGAATACATCATATGTCATTGATCACCTACAGGATTGATGTTCCCTTGTAAACATTTTGCAGAGGTGAAGTTCAGAATTGAACTAAGACAAGCTCGATGAAGTTGGACAGAGATTGATTGATCGATGCTATAATCAATTGACATAAAGTTGCAGAGATCATAGTTAAAATTGGACGATCCATAGTAAAGGAGAAAGGATGGATCGACGGCAGGAAAATATTGACGAAGTGAACTTGCACGAAAGATAATAGATCTGCAAAGTCAAAGTGAAGTTCTGTAGGTGATAGCAGATCGACGGACGTGATCAAAGATACAAGAGATATGTGACTCTTAGAAGTCACATAAATAGATTTGCGGAAGCCTATTTCGGGAAAAGTTGAAGGCACGTCCGCAATCCACAATCCACAACCTGAGTGCAGAAAGATACTTGTGGAAGGAAAATTGTGGAATCCCAATTTTGGAAAAAGTGGGAAGGTGAATCCACAATCCACAATTTGCAATTTAATTGTGGAAAGGACCTTTGCGACCGCATGATTGTGGAAGTTAGTGTTTGGAAAAGTGGGAATTGCATACTTGCAATCCGCAATTGTGGAAAGGAGCTTGCGTAATTGATTTTGCGGAATAAGAGTTGCAGATCGAATTAGTTGAGGCTAATTTAGACACACAGAATAAATATTTGGCCAAGAATCCAAATTTAGAAGTTTGCTAAATATAGAGCAAACTAAATCCTAGGGAAAGCAGTTGGGATATGGAATTTCGGGGTTCCCCTCTACATCAGAAAGGGTAGGTAACTACGCTAACATTCAAAAACACTTCTTTTGATAATTTAGCAACAACTAGAGCTGCAATAGACGATGTACCTTCTCCCATTCAAGTTGTGATAAATACAACAACAAACTCTACAAGAATTCTACCAATAACATCTTTTGATTCTTATGCAACATGTTCCCCCAGTTCTGGATTCCCCCTCTGTAATTGAAACCTTGAAAAGAGAAGTTATTCTCACTCGACAAAGATAATATTCAAACGAATTTTGCAACATCCAAACATACAAAACGATGCTTACTAAGTTACTATAGAACTATAATGGATTACCTTTTTATTCTCATCTATTTAAAATAAACCAAGTCAAACCATAGAAGATTGATGAGACCATCACACAAGTGTAAATGGCTCATCTACAACTTTAGATAAATAACAATGGAAGCTAATAAGAAGCAAGTACCCTACCTCTTCCACTAGTCAGTTTCTCTCCAATTTGAATACATTCATCTGCAGTTGACTATAGTAGAGAGCTTGAGTATCTATATTTATGGCATAATATTCAACTCCCTAAAGTTACCAAACTTTAATGGATGGAAGAAATGAAAGGCGAGGTGATTTAAGCTTATAAAAACCACTTAAGAAATATGAGAAGGTATACATGCTTAAAGGATGCACCATATAATTAACTTCAAACGAAAATAATTTCTACTCCAACATGTTTATCTCTCGAATTTATGTCTAACAAACCGCAGTGTTGGAGATTGCCAGAATTTTGAATAGATCCAATGTCATTATTATCGAGAATTTAGTTCAAATCATGGGATCCCCCTTCACAACTCGTAATATTTGCAAATGATGTGTTTAATTAAACGAGGACATATGATTTTAATTGAGTAAAAGAATAAATAATAAAAACAAGACATATGTAAGAGATGAGGGGATTGTTGATGGGAAAAGCTGGAGAACTGGAAATTAAAGTGTGTTGAAGGGATTCATGAGATCAAGAAAGAATCTTGAAGTTTAAACCCTACATACAATAATTTGTCCTTGGCCATATTATTCATGGAAGGATCACTGGGAAATTGAACACAATTTTTCCTTGAGTCTGATAATGAATTCAAAAAACAGTCGCAAGAAGCCGTGGAGGCCTCTAATGACCAATTTGCACTCCAACTTCAGCATGCCGAAGTGTTGGTGCTTTATAATTTTTATTTTGATTATTCTTTGTAGGTTTCTGAGATTCTAGATGAAACTCCATCTGATGGTCTTGGACTGCTTCAACTCACAACCTCAAAATCGACTTCCGTTGGTTCATCCTCTTCGTCGTTTCCTCCATTTCCAGAAGATGAAGGAGAGGATGATAATGGATTACTCCATCATAAATTATATTCTGACGAGGATGTACATGCACATGCAAGGTTATTCTAACTTACCTTACAAAACCATGACTATTTCCTATTTCTATTCATTACGTTTCTATAATTTTATGTGGGTTTTATTTTTATATTTTAGGAGTTTTCAACCAGAAGAGAAGTAGAGAATAAAATCATCTTGGATTCAGGGTTTTCTTTGTTGAAGAAGGATTGTTCCACAATTGGTCTGTACCTGTGAAACTCAGTGGAATTTTCTTTGAGGATTTAGCCAATACGTTCAAGGGAAACCTTTTTTACATCGAGACCTACATGCCATGATATATCCACGCGATGCTCAAACAAAGACAACATCAAATATATTTCCCCAACGATTCTTATAGGGAGGCATTGACACTAGATGAATGCTGGTATTTTCTTCCTGTGGAGATATTTGAGCAATGATTAGAGATATGGTGGAGGCATAAATAACGGAAGCCCTGAAAGTATACTTCCATTTTCACGAATGATTTGGATTTCTATTAAAGGAAAGTGTTGGAGCCTTGGATGTCATTGAGATGGTCGAATGCCTGTTCTGTAACAGGTTGTTCTACACACATGGAAAAGTCCCATGGCAGGCCAACCTGCAAATCTCTGCCATCCCATGTGTTCTATGCATCTTCACACACCCCTTCGCTTACAACCCCTCTGAAGATACCAATGTTTCCATACTTGAAAGCTCTTCTAAATCGAAGGACCCGAAAACATCTAGGAATATAATATTTGTCACCTATTTAAAGCCCCGTATGCTCTGGATTTTCACACATCCCTCCAACCACAATCTCTCTAAAGATATCAATGTTTCCATACTTGGTATCTCAAAGCACATACTTGGAATCTCAAAGCACCGAGAAATATCTATCTATCTAAGCTTTATTTCCTACACCAAACCCCGTATGCACTCCAGTTTCACACATCCATGTACCCACAACCCCTCCAAAGATACCATTGTCTCCATACTTGGCAACTCTTCTAACTCAGATCACCCAAGCGAAATAATTTCCACTACAACAGTACGGCATCCGTCCAATAACCAACCTACAAGCTAGTCAGACATGCAAAGAGACAACCTTAAACGGGGAGGCGAGCGTGAGCAAGGGAAGCAAGGAAAGAAAATGAATGTCAACAGTCACGTTAGGGAAAAAGCCAGGGAATGCGAAGGATTTAATGACATACGAGGTAAGGGGAAACATTGAACATAATAAGAAATTAAAAAAAAACTAATAGGATCAAATCCTATGTGAATATCCAATCTCAACTCATTTCCACTAACGAGGAATGATCCAGAGCCAAGGATTCTCAAATGCTGTAAAATATTGAGATTATTGTTTAGTTTTAAGGCATAGTTGATAATGGAATTCAAACCCTCTAATGTGTCTTCATAAGACTCATACTTTCTAGTTATTAGAGGTTTTCTCTATATATAGAAGGGCCTCCACTCCATCGTATCAATGACATACTGCAACCTAGCGCCCTCGCAATACATGAAGTCATCCATATTCTTATTGAAGCAGTGTTGGAACATCCGAGACGACACCCCTTGGAGGAACTGCACCGAAAAACTTTCGGATAACCTTTTCCCTACGACGCCGGATCGAAATGCGGGTGGCAATGAAATTCTTTGAAGTCCTCAAGGATTTTGCAGGGGATTTGAAGGGATCATAAAAATGCAGGCATTATCGGAGAGCTTCGATACTGGTGAAGTTGGTAATGTAACTGCTGTGGAGCCAAGCCAAGTCTCGCCTCACCGCCTCTCCTGCTATGCAGAGAATAGAATGCAATAAGCGTTTAATCTGCCATGTGCCAACCTTCCAACGGGAGAAACAATCAACCGCATAAAATATCAGATTGTGTTCCAGGTCGATAAATACTTGTCATTATGTTATTTGGTTGAGGGACGACGATATTGGGAATAATGGGAATAATGCTCGAGAAAGACGACCTTGGAGAAAGAACGCCTTCTACTTAAAAATGAGAAAAGGTTTGTAAAAAAGCTGTGATACCATGTGAAAATTAAACAGAGGTATCTTAGGGTTGCAAAATTAGACACTAGTATCCAAGAGTTTTAAGACCAAAGAAACCTTCTACAAGAACAAGAAAATGATAATCTATTGATATGCGTGTTCTGATATACAAGGAATGCGCTCATTTATAACAGTGAGATAGGCCCAACAGAGATCACTATCACACCTTAAAGATAATAATGCCAACGTAAGCACTCTAACAACCAAAACTCTAAATTTTGATAGACAAGGAATGCGCCCTATTTATAACAGTGAGATAGGCCCAACATAGATCACTATCACTGCTTGAAGATAATAATTCCAATGTAAGCACTCTAACAACCACAACTCTAGATTTTGAAAGTAGTGCATTAAGACAATGTCCTTATCTTTATGATTTTTTTGAACTCATAAGTATGAGAGCTTTTATGTACAAAACTAAAAAAAAATATTATGAGTTTTTTTTTAACTTAAAATATGATATCCTTTACCATTACAAAACTTAAAAAAACATGTTAAAACGCTCAACCAAATAATAAAGGTTGACCTTAACCATGCATCCTTTAAAATATGTTCACAGTCTAGATTATATATTTACTTTGTCCAAAAGAAAAATTCATTTGGATTTTGCACAACTTTAGATTTAGAAAGTAGTGCATCAAAACTATGTCCTTCATATCTATTAAGTTTTTCATATGCTAGACTAGATTCAATAGTATTCAATTCAAAATAACAACAGCATATCAAGAATCATTGATAGAAACACAATCACAAGATGGACACAACATTTATCTTGGGAAACCCTCAAGGGGAAGAAAACCCAGTTAAAAATTCCTCTGTATAAGATGTATAAAGGACAACCCCAAAACAATTGTTCTCCTCCTTCTGTTCCGTCTCTCTCTCTCTCTCCTATGCGCTACACAAGTGAGTGAGTCTGTGTTCAAGTAAGAACCACAAATCCTCTATTTATACATATTTGTCAATTGACTTTTGCACTAGACAAGTTGGCCCCAATAAACTGTCTCGGCTGACTTCACCTAGGAATACTCAAAATCAATATATTATATTTATTAATTAGGGTGCTAAAGACCCGACACAAGAGAAGGATTTACCTCATGATTCTATGATGAACAAATACAATAGTAACACCCCGTCGAAGGAATAATAACATATCCCTTGGGCTACATCCGTAAAATACATTTAGAATATCCTTTGAAGTTACAATATTTCAACAGTCCCCCTTAATGTGAAGGTTAATCTATTGACAACATCATCACAGACTATAGGAGAACATAGAGACAATTACAATAGTACATTGAGGAGATACATCTATACATCACAAGAAGTTTTTCACAATCAGTAACTAGAACAATTACTCTTCATCTTCTGCATCACATGATCACTTGATCCTTTCTTTGCAACAACGCATCGATCTTTCGATCCTTTGTAGCAACACTTTTATCTTCTAGATCCTTTGCAGTACTTTGATCCTTTGCAGCAGCACTTCGATATTCTTGATCCTTTGCAGCAGCACTTCGATCTTCTCGATCCTTTGTAGCAACACTTTGATCTTCTATATCCTTTGCAGCAAAACTTTGATCTTCTTGGTCCTTTGCAGCAGCACTTTGATCTTCTTGATCCTTTGCAGCAACACTTCGATCTTCTGTAGTAGCCTTCTGATCTTCTCGATCCTCATAGCAGCACTTTGATCCTTTCAATCCTTTTGCAACAACACTCTGATCCTTTAGAACCTTTGCAACAATCCTTCAATCCTTCTTGATCCTTTTCAATCGCACTTCGATCTACTTGACCCTTCGTTGTTGTACTTCGATATACTTGATCCTTTTCCTCCATGATACCTATTATAGTACACATGATCTATTTGCATGATGATCAATCCTGATCACTTTAGGACTTAAGTCCAAGGATGATGCAATCCTGATCACTTTAGGACTTAAGTCCAAGGATGATGCAATCCTCCATCAGCATTATCCATGAAATCAATCAGCTGAATTGTCTACAACTAAATGTAGATCTTGACCACACCTAGTGCCAGCCCTATCATCCGTGAGGACTCATCGTAGACCATCCATATCACATAGGTTAGGACCACTCAAAAGTGAGTGTTATACTATTGTATCTACACTCACATGTAGGTATACTCTACCATGTAAGAGTATTGTCTGTAGAGTATATCTCCACCACATACACAATTTCGACCCATCATAGAACATCCATACCACACAGGTTAGGACCACTCACAAGTGAGTGTTATACTATGTCTTCTGTGAGGACTCATCATAGAGCATCCATATCACACAGGTTAGGACCACTCCTAAGTGAGTGTTTATTCTATGGCATCTACATATGAATGTAGGCATACTCTCCACACAAGAGTATAGTCTGCAAGGCAGATCTTGACTGCATACACAATGTTAGTCCCAACATCCGTGAGGACTCATCGTAGAGCATCCAGACCACTAAGGCTAGGACCACTCCCGAGCGAGTGTTTAATATATGGTATCCACAACTGAATGTGGGTACTCTCCACGAGAGTAACATCTGTAGGGACATAGCTAGTAAGGACCACTCTCATGAACATAGTGTTATACTTGCTATCCTTGAGAGAGGACACTATCGTCCACAAGTGAATGTGGGTACTCTCCATGTGGGAGTAGCATTTGCAGGGCCATCCTTAGCTAGTAAGGACCACTCTCATGAATAGAGTGTTATACCTGCCATCCTCAAGAGAGGATACTATCGTACACAAACAAATTTCAAACCATCATCATTGTCGTCCATCATCGATGTCAGTCTCATCATTACTCCCCCTTTCCTGGGAAGTTTCATATCATTAACCTGCTCCCCCTTGGTCCAAGGGGGGTTAATTTCTTCAACCTGATCTTCCTTTTTCGAAGAGGGTCCATCATTTGTAGTCCCATCACTTTTCCTCCTTGTGAGGAAAGTCCTTCTGAAATACACCAAGCTTGTCGTGGAAATACTCTAACTTCATTCGAGATAGAGGCTTGGTCAGTATATCAACAACTTGCTCATCGGTACCCACATACTGCAGCTTGATGGCTCCCTTTTGTACCATATCCATTATATAAAAATATTAGATTTATATATGCTTCGATTTGTCATGGAACACCGGATTCTCTGTCATCTTTATACAACTCTGGTTGTCACAGAAAATTACTGTGGTGTCCACCTCCATGTCAAATATTCCTGACATCAGCTTCTGAAGCCATATCGCTTCACAACAAGCGGAGCAAGCTGCAATATACTTTGCTTCAGCCATGCTGAGAGCAACACTGGACTATTTCTTACTAAACCATGATATCATGGTGGATCCTAGACAATAACATCCATTTGAGGTGCTCTTTCTTTCTGCGGCACTTCCTGCCCAATCTGAATCCGTATACCCATACAAATTGTAGTCATGATCTCTTCCATAGTACAATCCCAAATCAATTGTACCTTTTAGGTACCTCATCACATGCTTTGCAGCCATCAAGTGAACCCATCTAGGTTTAACTGGATACCGATTCAATATGTTCACAACAAAGCATATATCTGGTCTTGTGTTCGTCAAATACATTAATGAACCAATAATCTGCCTATAGTGAGTCATTTCCACTAGCTCGGATGTCTCATCAGACAATAGCTTTAAGTTGGTGTCCATGGGTGTGGCCATGAATTTACAATCCAACATATCAAATATTTTCAAGATTTCTACTGCATACTTTCCCCGATTCAAAAATATTCCTTTTGGGCTCTGCCAAACTTCTAGCCCAAGGAAATAATACATCAATCCAAGATCTTTCATCTCAAATTCTTCAACTAGCTTCTTCTTGCAATCCTTGATTTATTTCTCATTTCCAGTCAGAAATAGATCATCCATATACAGTAATAGTATGAGTGGTTCATCATCCATAATCTTCATATAAAGATTAGGATCAACTTTACTCTTGGTAAAGCCCATGCTTGTCAAGAAGCTATCTATTCTGCCATACCCAGCTCCAGGAGATTGCTTCAGTCCATAAAGAGCCTTTTTCAACTTGCATACATGAGTCGATCTGTCTTTGACTTTGAATCCTTGTGGCTGTTCGATAGTAAACCTCTTCCTCAATCACACCATTAAGGAAGGCTGTCTTTACATTCATTTGGTGTAAGTCCCATTTCATCACAGAAGCAAGTGCCATGATAGTTCTGATGGAAGTGTACCTTTCTACTAGAGAAAATGTCTCTTCATAATTGATCCCCTCTTTATGAGAGAATCCTCTAGCCATAAATCTTGCTTTTTACTTTTCAACACTTCCATCCGCAACATGTTTTATCTTGTAGATCCATTTCAAAGAAACCACACTCTTGTTTTCTGGTTTGGGAACTATATCTCAAACATTATTCTTCATGATCGACTGGTATTCTTCTGTCATTGCTTCAACCCATTATTTATTCTGTGCAGCTTCCTCATAGCTATTGGGTTCTTGGTCTACGATATCAGACATCAAAGCTACATAACTGGAATATGGATTTGATCTTTTGTTGGTTCTTGTGGAGCCTTCTGGTGCTCCATATATTTCTGCTTCTTGTATGATTTCTCTTTTGAGAGATATCCATAGTAGGGGGCTCCGGAGGCTCTAGCATGTCATGATATTCTGATGGTACTATTTTAGGAGTTGATTCAGATTCTGTCCTTCTAGGAGGTACGCCTTTTTCACGTACTTCTTCAAGCTGACACCTTTTGTATTTATTAAGAACTTCCTCTTCATCGAAGGTTGCATCCCTACTAATATCGATATGATGGAATCCTAAAATGTATATCCTGAAGGCTTTGGAGACTTCATAATATCCTACAAATATTCCCTTCTTGCGAGAAGGATCCAATTTGGTTCTCTTCTCTTTCGGAATATGTACATACACTAGACAACCAAATATCTTGAGATGGCTTAGTTCATGTTTCTTTCCGGTATACATTTCTTCAGGAGTCTTGAATTCAAGAGCATTGTGAGATAATCTGTTTTTCACATATACAGATGTTCTTGCAGCTTCAGCCCATAGGTGCATAGGGAGGTCTTGGTCATGAATCATGGTCTTTACTACTTCCATTATAGTTCCATTCTTTCTTTCTGCAACACCATTTTGTTGGGGATTATAGGGAGTGGTTAGTTCCCTCTTGATTCCTGCCTCCTTACATAATGCTTCAAAATCATTTGAAGTGTATTCTCCACCATTATTTGATCTCAGTTTCTTGATTTTCTTTTCTGACTGGTTCTCTATCAAGGCTTTGAATTCCTTGAATTTCTCGAACACTTCACTTTTATTCTTCAAAAAATGTATCCAAGTCTTTCTTGAATAATCATCAATAAATGTGACATAGTATTCATATCCACTTAAGGATATGGAGGGAATAGGACCACATACACCAGAATGGATTAGTTCCAAAGTACCTTTAGTCTTTGTGTCACTTTTCAGAAAGGGATTCTTAATGTTATTTCCATATGAACATCCCTTGCAGGTTCCATCATGTTCGATCTTCAGATATGGTAACCCTATTACCACCTTTCTCACATAGGGAAATTCCTTGTAGTTGATGTGAGAAAGTCTCCTATGCCACAATTCACTTGAGCTGGTAGTCTCATGGACACGGGCTATCTCCGAATGTCCTTTGGGCTTGTACATTCCTCCTTCTTCTTCTCCAATGAATACAACATCTTCAAGTGTCTTCCCTTTGGACCACATGAGTACTTATCCATCTATAAAGGTAACTCTATATCATTTCTTATCTAAAGCTGATATGGAGAGTAGATTCTTTTTCAAACCTGGTACATACAGTACTTCCTTCATCTTCATGGAGGTCCTAGAGTTAAGCTTGTAGCTTGATTAACCGATACCTTTGATGGGATATTGATATTCATCTCCCAATGATACCTTCTGGGAAGAGTTATTCTCTTCAATATTTGACATATTTGTCTTCTTTCCTGTCATGTGCTTGGAGGCACCACTATCAATAAGCCACGTATCTTATCTAAGTGTTATAGACCCAAAGAGTGCATAGAATAACACATATTCTTCTACATCTTCACCTCTAGTTCTCTTTCGAGGTATTTCTTCATCCTCATATTCAAATAGATGAGCATGATGCCTTTTGTTGTTGTTGTTCTTTGGTGATTGACATTATTTTGCAAGATGTCCTAACTTATGACAGTTGTAGCATTGATACTTTGAGTAATCCTTCTTCTTATGGAATTTCTTCTTTGAAGGCTTATGATTACTCTTCTTGAAGTTTTATTTTTTTCTTTCCTTAGTATCGGTAGCTAAATCCTGATCATATTCTCTGAGAAGAGATTCTCTATTGGCTACTCTAGCTTCTTCTTGTATGCAATCTTCCCATACTATGTCAAACATCATACTTTCTTTTCCGGAACACAGAGTTTGGATGAATGAGTCCCAAGGTCTAGTGAGGCCATTGAGAGCAGTCATAACCAATTCATCCTCATCAAGAGTATCTCCAATAGCACTTAGCTTCTCTTTTATCTGGGAGATCCTTGTGAAGTAATCTTGAACAAATTATCCTTTGCTCATCTTGGTGCCCTTCAATTGAGTTCTTAGATTCATCTTTCTGTTTATGTTCTTCCCTTCATACATTCTAGAAATTGCATCATACATTTGCTTAGGTGTCTTCTTAGATGACACTTGAGAGATCAAGTGATCCTTAATGGAATCAACAATGATCTGCATTTCCTTGATTAGGTCTTATTCATGCTTTTCCTTAGCTTCAGCTTCTTCAGGTTCTGCAATCTCATTCTTGATATACTTATCAAGACCATTCTCTTTTAGAATGAGGCTAATCCTATACTTCCAATCCAGGAAGTTTCCTAGGCCTTTCAATTTGTCCTCAAGCTTAGTGCTTGGGGCCATCTTGACCAATAAGTCACTCAAAAATGAAATTTATCAAAACAAGATATTGAACTTAATAGTAGATGTGCTTGGAGGAGGTGAGTTGGCTGATCCAAATGCTTTCTGGAGATCCCTAATCTTCAGTCTTCAAATCCTACTTGCAAGGTTGCAACATTGCAGTTTTTCTGGTTCACCGCCAAACTAGGGTTTGGATTTTTCAGAGATCTAGCCACCCAAATTTTTTTATTTAGGGCTCAATAGATGTGCTCTAGGAGGGCTCAAATTTCTATGCAAGCATATCTTCAATCCTCCAACTTTTGTAGAAACCCTAATTTCTTCTGGAGAGGGAGGAGGGAGAATTTCACCTTGTGAAAGCTGATCTAATAAAGTTAGCTCTGATGCCATGTTAAGTTTTTCATATGCTAGACTAGATTCAATATTATTCAATTCAAAATCATAACATCATATCAAGAATCACTGATAGAAAGAAAATCACAATATGGACACAACATATATCCCAGGAAACCCTCAAGGGGAAGAAAACCAAGCAAAAAATTCCTATGTATAAGATGTATAAAACACAACCATGAAACAATTGTTATCCTCCTTCTGTTCTGTCTCTCTCTCTCTCCTATGTGCTACACAAGTGAGTGATTCTGTGTTCAAATAAGAAACACAACTCCTCTATTTATACATATTTTTCAATTGACTTTTGCACTAGACAAGTCAACCCCAATAAACTGTTTGGTCCGACTTCACCTAGGAATACTCAAAAACAGTATATTATATTTATTAATTAGGGTTCTAAATATCCGACACAAGAGGAGGCTTTACCTCATGACTCTATGATGACCAAATACAATAGTAACACCTTGTCAGAGGAATAATAACATCTCCCTTGGGTTACATCATTAAAATACATTTAGAATATCCTTTGAAGTTACAATATTTCAACAATATCAAGTTTTGTTTCCACCTTGGTCTTGCACCATTTATGAGTTTCTTTGAACTTATAAGTATGGGAGCCTCTGCATACTAAAGAAAACATATTAGAATTATCAGCCAAATAGTAAAGATTGGAATCTGTGTTTTCCTTAGTGAAACCCAAATTTGAAAGATATTCATTGACCTTAGAGTACCATGCATGTGGTCTCTAATTCAAACCATACAAGCATTATTCAACTTGCAAACATGGGTCTCATGCCCACGCACTTCAAAAAATATTGGTTAGTTTATGTATACATATTCAATGATACGATTAAAAAATTCTATATTTACTTAGACATTAAATTTGATAAAGGTATACTTGGAAACAAGAGAAATAGTCTCCTCATAGTCAAATATCTATTTCTAGGAGACCACTCTGACCATAAATAGAGATTTGGAGTTTTTTCCATTTCCCTTTGTTGCATGCATGACCTTGTACAACTATTGATTGAATCATCAACTTCCCATTTGGTCTAAGCATAATCTCACATGTATCATTTATAATGGAGTTGCACTCCATCATGGCATATTGCTAAACTGATTACATCAATGATGGAAGACATTAGTGCTTCAACTTGATCCTGTTCTTCTTGTAGTGTTTGGATGATCCACTTAGTATTTTTGGATGAATTGGATGGTAAAGAGGCACCCCTTTCACCTTGATAATCTTACTAATTTTTTTATTTTTTATTTTTGACTTTTTAATTTTACTTATTTGAGTTCTACAGATCAACCTTTGGGGTAGTTAGCTCCTCTACCTCTTTAGTCATTGTTGGAGGACTTTGAGGATCATGAAACCTCGTAAAACTTGACATCTTTTCTCACATTTACCTTCCACTAAGTAGATTTAATAAGTTTTAGAGGTCTAAATATAACTCACAAAGACACCCTTCAAACTATAGGGTTCCAATGTGGTTTTTTCCTCATCAAGGATATGAATGTAAACATGACAATGAAAAGAAATAAGATGTGATACTTTAGTCTTCCCATCTTATGAATTCCTCCTTTAGTGTCTTGTCCTTCAACACTTTGTTAGTACACATGTTAATAATATATACCATTGTAATACATACTTCTTCCCATAGACACATGGGTAGATCTAGATCATGGATCATTGATTTGATCTTATCTATGATGGACACAATTTCCCTTTCTACAACACCATTTTACTGAGGATTGTAGGGCATTGTCATCACTTTGAGTTCTGCTTCCCCACAAAAAATGTCAAACTCCTTGGAGGTAAAATTCCCTCAATTATCGGATCTTAGTAATATAATATTCTTTTCCATTTGATGTTATACAAGACCCTTAAATTATTAAAAATTCACGAAGCCCTCATCCTTGGTATTCATGAAGTGAAACTAGGACTTCCTAGAGAAATATCAATAAAAGATACATAGTAAATGTTTAAAGTTAAAGACATGGGTTCATAAGCATCTGAGCGGATAGGTCAAGAATCTCTCTTACCTTATGCCATTAGCAAAGCATCATTCACATACTTGTTGAGTGCATATCCCTTGCAGACTTCTTTATTTTCAAACTTGAAGTTAACCGATAAGGAATTACCAAGCCCAAAATGTATCCTAAATAAGAAAAAGACAAAGAGAGATAAGCAAAAATGAGAGAGAAAAATAGAATATTACGGTATTTTTGTCATAACTTTTGATATTGAACTCGGATTGGGGGGATCTTGGTACCATTGGAAAGGTCTCGTCGAGGGATAAATTTTTTATGTTTTTATCGTTTTCGAGATTCTTCATGATTTTGTTGTGGCGTGCATTTTTGTAAATACGGGCATAAGAAATCTTAAAAAGCATATTTTCAAAGATGATTTTCAAAAAGCATCTTTTAAAGCATTTTTGAGAAGATGATTTTCGAAAAGCATCTTTGAAAAGATGCTTTTTAAGATTCCTTATGCCCATATTTACAAAAACGCACGCCTTGTCAAAATCGTGAGAAATATCACAAAGATCAAAACATGAAAGCTGTATCCCTCAATGAGACCTTTCCAACAAGTACTAAGAGAGCCCCAATCCGAGTTTGGGACCAAAATTTATCACAAAAATACCATAATATTATCTTTTCCTCTCTCATTTTTACTTATCTCTCTCTACATTTTTCTTATTTAGGATACATTGTAGAAGAGGGTAGAATGTTATCGGCGATAATCCTTGTACCATTTTATTCAATATCAACAATGCTTGATTCGAATTTGAGTGGAAAAATGGTCTAAATTCGGATGTATAGGTCATAAACGCATTAAATGGAGAGGCCACTCTCTCCCATCCATGGTATTTGAAAACCCATGGTTTAGTTCCATGGTATGGCTTCAAGGAACATTGTACCTCTCCCATCCATGGTATTTGACAACCCATGGTTTTGGCCCATGGAATGGCCCCAAGGAACATTGTAATAATGTTATAAAAATGCTCTATGCCTTCTCAATAAAGAATTCAAGGATTTTTGGCATACAACCTTTCTCTTATTCTATTAAGCTATTTTTGAGTTATATTGGTTTTTAGCGTCTTTCTTAGTTTAGTTTGAGAGGTGATACTCAAAGAACCCTCTTTGAGACTCACCCATCCACGTGGCCTATTTACTCTATGTTACTCCATGGATCCATTGTTCACAATTTTTCAACTTTAATCTCCTCCTCTTTTGACATTCAATCCTCCCAGGTCTCATCCCTCGAGATCTAGATTAGTGGTGTCAGAGCAGGTAACCATTCCATGGAAATGATGGTTTGAGCATAGTTCAGATTCAAAGATTTGCAGGAATTTTCAACCTCGTTATGGCACTCTCAAATTATATTTGTTGGTCCATACGTTGGTTTCTATGCTGCATATGGAGATTCCATGATCTCTACACCAGTCTATGTTTCTCTACAAACCCTTAGCAACCTACACTCATCAATCTATGGAGGACAATCCACTTCTGGACACTTTAGAGAGATACTATGATATCTACAAGATGTTTCAATAGGTATTTTATATCTCATTTGAATTTTTTTTTGGTCATCTAAAATGGGTATTTCATGTTTTTTCATTTGGCTTGTTGATTTGTGAGATATGCTTCTTTGAAGCATCACATGTTTGTATGCAATGCAACCTCATGTAAAAAAAATATAAATAAGTACCACAGACTCCACATAACATCTCTAAGGATATACCATATCTCATGAGAAAGGTATTTCCGTCAGCTAAAATGGGTATTTTTCAGTTTTTTCATTTGGATTTATGGTTTGAAAGATATCATCGATTGAAGCAATATATGTCTAGAAAAACAATGTGCACACGTCCCGTGAGATTCAACAAAAATTTTCTCATTCCTTGGGCCAAGACAAAGAAAATATGTTATATGGTTGGAAAGGTCACTTTGAGATATCAAATGGGTCTTCAATGGATTTCAATTTCATCATCTACATCAGAAGATATGAATGGATTTGCAATAAGACATCAATTACACTAAAGATCATGAAATTTTTAATTTTTGGACTTTTATTAAATCCTATTGTAATCATGGTTATGGGTTAACCACACAAAGCCCATGGTTGGGTCAACCACATAAAACCCATGGTTATGAAATCACAGTTATGGTTCAACCACGCAAAACCCATAGTTTTGGATTGTAATCAGAGTTATGGGTTAACCACACAAAACCCATGATTATGGTTATGGGTCAACCACACAAAACCCATGGTTAAGGGTCAACCACACAAAAACCACAGCTATGGTTATTGGTTAACCACACAAAACCCATGGTTATGTATTGTAATCATAGTTATGGGTCAACCACACAAAACACACGGTTACGAGTTAGCCACACAAAACCCACGACTATGGGTCAACCACAAAAAACCCATGGTTAGGTGTCAACCACACAAAACCACAATCATGGTCATAGTTATGAGTTAACCACACAACACCCATGATTATGGGTTAACCTCACAAAAACCTTATCTTCATTGGTAATTGGCACATTGTAATCAAGGGTCTCTTTTTAGCATGAAATGATGGTGATCATCATTTTCTAAGGGGGAAGAATGATCCTAATTTTAGGGGCATATGGTCTAAATTTGGATGTATAGGTCATAAAATCATTAAATGGAGAGGCCACCCTATCCCATTCATCATAAAAGCATTAAATGTTGATGCCACCTTCTCCCATCCATGGTATTTGACAACCGATGGTTTTGTTCCATGGTATGGCTTCAAGGCACATTGTACCTCTCCCATCCATGGTATTTGACAACCCATACTTTTGGCCCATGGTATGGCCCCAAGGTACATTGTAATAATGTTTAAAAAGGATCTATTCCTTCTCAATAAAGCATTCAAGTATTTTTGGCATCCAACCTTTCTCTTATTCAATTAAGTTGTTTTTGAGTTATTGGTTATGAGTGTCTTTATTAGTATAGTTTGAGAGGTGAGGTTCAAATAAACCTGTTTGAGCCTCACCCCTCCATGTGGCCTATTTACTCTATGTTTCTCTATGTTACCCTATGGATCAATTTTTAACAATTTGTTAATCTCCTCCTCTTTCGATATTCAAGCTTCCCAGGTCTCATCCCCCAAGATTTGGATCAATTCTCCATAGTGCAAGTGACATACTTTCTGTCAAAATTCAGACAAGTTTTCATTGTCATGCACTAGATTTATCACAACTCCCCATGCAACCTTGATAGAACACCCTCTCAAATACCAACGACACACACCTAACCAATTTTCGAGCATCTTTTTTTTTATGCGACCTTCAATAATCATCCAAGATGTATATGAGATATATTTTGACTAAAACTAAAAGGATATTTTTAGTTAACCACGTAGATACAAAACACTAGTAAGCTCAAGGATATCACTTTATGGCATCCAAAATAATATGGAACCACCCTTGAAAACGAATGCATGGCATCATCACCAAGTTCCACATACCTCCAGAACTTGAATTTGTTCGAAGGCCCTCTTGTTAAAGGTCATATGTTTTAAGGCTTCACTATCCACATACCAATGTGAAAAATGCATAGTGTTAAATGATAAGCATGAGATCATAGAAACGTGCATCTCAATCTTGTATGAAAGATCATCCACTCTAGTTGATGCTTCTGTAGTCGCTGCAAATTGCATTTGGTGTTGTTGCTTTCCTTTCCCCTTCTTCTCTTGACATTAAGAAGAAAAATGCCAAATCACTTAATGTGGTTGAAGTCCTTATTTCCCTGGTTAAAGGAATCTAAATTCTCTTTCCTCCTTTTTGACCTTTCTCAAGTTCTCCTTTATCGTTTCCCTTCATCTTACTAATGAGGGAAATATTTTTTCCTCTTGCTTGTTGGAACAATCCCCAGTGTCATCTCCTTTTGTATGAAATGTTCCCATAACCTCTCAAAAGTGGGAATATTTTTTAGCACTGACCTCACAAACAAAAGGTTTCTAAAAGAATATAGTCCATTTAATGCAATGGGTACTAGATATTCACCCTTGACCTTCTCTCCAAATGTTGATCATGAAGTTTACTAATCTTCATCAAGTAGGAAGTTGAGGTGTTTTTCTTTTTCATCTACGTGGTTCTAAGCTTATTCATCGAAATCTTTCAATTGACATTCACACTCTTATAGAGTGACTAGATAATCAAACATGCCATTTCCTATTGTATTTTTGACCATGCGAGGGATCAAATAATCCTTCACAGAGGCAAGGATTTCTAGTTTGGCATTGGCCATCTTCTTTTATGATTTTCCAACAATAGGATTGCTAGTCCCTTCAACTAATTTGTCAGACCTTGCTCCTACAACAAAATATTTACTTGACACTTCCACAAGACAAGTTAGAGGTATGATTTAAGATATCTTTGTATATAATATTGAAAGTAGTCACATTATTACATTGGAATACTCTGCTAAATCAAATATATAAACCACCTAAAAAAACACAATTTTATCATAGGTCCATTGTTCTTTTCTCAAGAATATATTTATCATAGGTCCATTGTTCTTTTCTCAAGAATATATCATGAGTATCTCATCTCTAGAACCTCTTGACAACTCCCTCTCATAGGGAGAGACCCTACTATTGATTCAAGGATTCCTAGAAGGTTTAACAAACTGTTTGATACCATTTATAATTTTTCTAACCCATGATAGATTTTGCACTAAAATGCATTTATTATAGGAAACTGTAAAAACAATACAATTAAAAATCTATCAAACAACTCTATAATAAATGATAGAATCTAAAAACACATTGTAGAAAGAAATAAACAAAATCTAATAAGTGATTGCCAAAACTTGTCACTACTCTTATTAATTATGAATATGAAAATATTTATGATAGGAAAATACCCCTAAATTACTTGTTTCTAGACTCAAGACTCAATGAATGAATTTGTATCACTACCCTCTCTCTTATATATTTGAGAAGGGAATACTAGAGTTTACAAGATAGGTTTGCATGTCACTTGAACTTAGAAATAGAATTTTTTATATCTTAATTCAAACTTAAATAAAGAATTTACTAAATTGCACTAAACTTTAATTGTTTGTGCATGCATCAAATATTAGTGGATGGTGGTGCATGCCTTATCTAAGGCTAGTTGATAGTTGCATGCATGAATTCCCCCTCTCCTTGTATAAATCGATAGTTATGTGCATCCTCCTTGAGAGATGTGATGCACCCTCTCTAGATTTCACATGGCACAATATGATGTTGATGAACGGGTGGCTAGATATGATGTCATGGAAGATTGTATGAGGTACACTCACTACCATCTCAATGAATAGTAGGGTTCTAGATTGGTCACTTATAATGTATTTGGATAGAGGCTTTGCTAGTATTCCAAGCTCTCTAAAGACATGTTGAAACCTAAACCACTAAACTTTGCAACCATTGTTTGGATGTGATACAATATAGGTCCCCAAAAAATATTTTTTAATGTACATTAGAGGGCCCAAATCAATATTTTAATGTGATATTTTTACCCCTTTAACCACCAATTTAGAGTCCCCATATTCTGGTAGATTGTTTAAATGATTTTATAGTGTCAACATCAAGAGAGTCATCAAATATTGTAGCTCTTCCCTCTTATTAGTGCCCTTTTAAAGTACCATATTGTGATTGTAGTTGATAACACACACAAAATATTCCCTTCATTAGGTGATTTGCCACTTTTTTGTGATAGTTTTTTTTAGCTCAAGATTATTGTGAATTTGTGTTTGATTGGAAGATTAGATACCTATTTGGTTCAAAAAAAATTTCTTTAATTTTTGATAGGTTTCCCATCACTAGACCATCATTCAACCTCCTTCCTCCTAGGGAAAGGACCAATGCATGTATGCACATGTGGAGTAGATGATTCCTAAGAGGATCCAACAAGATTTCCCTTGTAGGATCAATCTAGATGTATTGGAGATGCTTGACCGTGAAGATCATCATACCATGGATTTGTGAAGTACCCTTATGCAAAACTAAAATGGAAAGGATGTGTGAACATCTAATCTACCTAGGATGAGTCACTAGATGATAGAGATAATATTAGTTTTATGGTTTGATCAATCTAGTTTCATTTTTTGGTCTTATTTATGCACACAATTTATTGTAACATTTTATTTAAATTGTCTAATTCTTAATCAAATTGTCTAATATTATTTTTACTATTTTGTAGATATTGACACGTATGTTCATGATGTGCCTCCCCAACATGATGGGGAGATGGCTAAGGTTAATGAAATACCTCAAATATAGAGACCCAACCTAGGATGCATGCTATAGCATGGATTCTAACAAGATTTAGCAGATTAGTGTTGGATCCTTTGTTTTTAGAAAGACATATAATTGCATAAGGAAGCATGGGGTACAAGGTAGAAATTGTGGAAGCCTCCAACACCCACAATTGTTTTGGGTCCACTCCAATTGATATATAAGGAATCACAAGGCAAGAGGAAAGGGATATAGGGGATACATAACATATCAAGAAAAAAAACATCGAAGAGAAGGTTAGAATGATAGAAGAGACACCAAAAGACAACACCAGATATGATCCTTTCATCTATTCTGGGTTTTGGGCAATGTAATTGAGATATGGGTTCTATATTGTATATAGTGCAACTATGGGTCATTCAACAAATAATAATATTAGGTTGTAGATCCATGGATATGTAATGTAACATGAGTTTATCATTATATGAGTGAAGGATTTTGGACCCCTTTAAATTTTCTATATATGGAATGTCATGTGTTCTATTTATTGCTTATCATTATGCTTTCTATCTCTATTCTACATATATTTGAATGTGCTTGAAGGGAATATGTCGTGATATGATATGTGATAAATTCATTGCTACATGATAGAAAAGAACCCTCCCCAACTTATACCTACAGTTAACCCTCCTCACTTCACATTAGTCTTGGTTGTGTTTCGAGTGAGACCTTCTCCTTCGGGGGATTGAAAATGCCAACACACTAGAATACACCAATACCCTTTTGCTGGACCCTATTTAAGAACATAATATCTATTTTTCACCAAAAAATGGTTTTGTTACCAGGACCTGGTTTTTAATGTGATGTTGTAAACTACATGGATACATAGGTGTTGATGACCTATATTCAATATTGGCAGGATAATAAATTTGAGGACTTAATAGTATAGGAAGTTGACCTATGAGGGTGGGAGGCATCAAAACTTATATAGTATATCCTCTATGGAGAACCAAATTTGGATCAATACAAAATTTTATGGGTTGAATTCCCCACAGAAATAATCCAGTGGCTGCAAATACTTACGAAAGCTCCTGAAGATCACAATTGTCAGAGATGGTTTGTTTAGTGGATTCAAAGGCACCTAAAGAGATGAACAAACTAAATTATCCTTTAGCTAGAGCTACTAATTTCTAGGTAGAAAACAATTTTCTCAGTTATATTGTATAATTCACGCCATAAAATAATCAATTGCTATCCAGAGATGAAGAGGAGCTTAAGAGGAGAGAAAGAGCACATGAAGAGCTAGATTGTTGAAAGAAGTTTTGTTGTGGATTAAGACTTGGATGGTTGAATTTGGATTTATTACATAGACTAGATTTGGATGGAGGCACAAAAAATTTGCGCCGTGGGAATGGTGGAATATAGAAGCTACACACAATGGAAGGGGGATCTATCAATAATTACATTGCTAAGAAAGCAGTAAGGAGATCAACAATATGTGGACAGTGGTGGAAAACACAGATGGGGAAGGAAAATAAGAGAAGTGTGCAACTAGAAGGAGAGTTGAAAAATGGAGAAAGGAATAAGGAAAGGGAAAATGAGCTACACTAGATGAATAGAAGAGAGGAAGCATATGGTGGGTATCTATCAATAATGACAATGCTAAGCGATCGGAAAGGAGATTGACAATATGTGAAGAATGGTAGAATACATAGACGAGGAAGGAAAATAAGACAAGTGCGCAACTAGAAGGATAGTTGCAAAATGGAGAAGGGAATAAGGAAAGGGAAAGTGAGCTACGCCATATGAATAGAATAGAGGAAATGGGTGGTTCATGGTTAAGAGAAAGAGGAATAGACGTACATGACAACCTAGTAAGAGGAATATACATAGAAGGTACAAAACCAAGACAATGAAGTTCAATTTCCAAGTAGTGTATTTTTGTATCAATCACCTGAAACACCCTTGGATGAAGTCATGAAACAATCATAATTATTAGGGCCCATCGAAAATGGAAACACCTTAGAAAGTGAACCTTCCATTGTCATGGAAGTAGATACCCGAATAAAATATAGTAGCACATATTCGATCAATCCCCATGATCCCTCACATAACTTGGTAACAAACTCTCAAGACCTCGTTTTACAATTTCCTTGGTGCAATTGGATGACCAATAATTCAAATAGTTTCTAGAATAGTTTGCTAGCAAGTGGAAGTAGTAACAATTCTCAACACGCTAACAATAATATCGTAACTTAATTGGGACCTCAAGGATTTGTGTTGATAATATCCATAGCTATCAAAATGGATAGAATACAAGAAACACCACCTATAAAATTCCCATAGTTTGGGGAAGAGGAGGATAAGTTGATGCAGAACAATATTGGTTCCTTTGTTAAGCTATATGGAGATTTACAGGGACCTTGACGATATATAAGTGTTAGACGTGGAGCTTGATTATATTCTTGATTTAGAGATCTTGTTGTTTAGTCATTATTGTACCCCACTGTTTATATGCTTTGCAAGTGGACTGTACACACCTCCTATAGGGGCGGATTCCCCCCCTGTGCAGTTTCGGAGGCTAGCAGGGGTTTGGTGGTGAAGTCCCTGAAATAAATGTTTTGGGTCTGTTTTTCAGCCATTAAAATGTGAAAAAATTACCTTATAAAATGTTGTAATTTCATAGTCAATATGAACCGTTTATTAGATCTTAGATTTAAATGTAGAATTTATGTTATGGATTTTAGCCCTAGATGGAAACCCTCTTTATGTATGAGGGATTGTATTGCAACTGTGTATTATTTTGTGAAAGGAAAGACTGCAAGAGAGTGAAGAGGAATATGCAATGAATACGCTACAGATTGTATCCCTTTAATTTGATAGAGTACATAATAGAAAGTACTAGCAATTTCTGTGTGGACGTAACCCATATTGTGTGAACCACGTATATTGGTGTCTCTCTTATATTGATTTTATGTATTTTATTTATGCATCTTGTTTTATGCTATTGTTCCATGATCCTATTTTTTAAAACCAAGGGAGTTTTGATAGATGCAAGGGGAAGCTTCTTGGGCTTATGCATACCACTTCAAGGACGTACTAGCTAAGAGTCTTTTTCATGTGCATGATGCTCACCACAAGGAATGGTTTATCCAAGGGTTATTGCCTCTAACCAGAATTCCCTTGTCATAGCAAGTTATAGAATCACCTCAAATTTCCGTGGAACAAGCTATGAAGATTGAAGTAATGACTAATTATCCAACCACTACCATAGTAGGAAATTCTTGGTCTATTGGTTATCTATCACAAGTACAAAAATAGTGTGCGGTGTTGATGAAAACACTTTAGGATTTGGTTATATGGAATCTAGGTCGACCACAAGTATGGTTTACATTATGTATGATGGAAACACATCATGCATTAGAATTCCCCATAATACGGGGAGGACCATTTAATGTAGGACCAATTTCAGTTGCTGTGCAAGTCGCTACAATAAACCCCTTTCACTCCATAGGTCATCCAATGTATCCAAAGCTACCAAGCTCTTCTCTAAATGATTAATATGGGATCTATACAAAATATGGCCATTTACCATGAATTTTCCCAATTCTCCAAAGTATTTGTTTGTGCCAAATATGGTATATTGTGAATTTTGCAGATCCACCATACATAGTACCAACAAATGTAGATCTATGGACGCATTGAAAGAAATACTAGATTGCTCCTTATACCAAGTAGTAGATCAAATGCAAGAAAGAGAAGGAAATAGAGGACATGGAGAGGTTTTGGAGTTGGACGAGGAGGAGGTTGCAAATGCTTGATTTAATGTTATAACGACAATGCAATTTAACACCTCACCTAATATTTCCCATTACATAAGATACCATGGTGTACCTTCCATTGTACAAACACTCATATCATTGAAGAATCTCATAATTGATTGCCAATGGGAAGGTCATGCAATACAATCAACTAACCTTATCAATTTTGAACCATGCAAATATTACAACCTAGTAGGTTTTGCTATTACCTAGGGAGGAGCAAGAATAGGAGCAAATCAAGACATGCCAATTATCCAATAATAATAAAATCAACTCTATGGATGACAAAATACGATCCATTTTTTTAGAAAAAGATCTACCAAGATGCTACTAAAATGTTTAGACAAATGCAAACTCGACTGGATGGGAATGAGGTAGGGCCATCCCAATAGGATGGAAAGGATGAAATGTTGAGAATTTGCAAAAGACAAACAAGAGTTGGAAAGGTAATATATTCTATCTCTTTATGGTTTACCCTACTAAAATATATTTTGGAGGATGAAAGTGCTACTTATAAGTTGTGGAAAACTCTTCATCAAATTTACAATGTTGTGGAAGGTGAGGAAGAGATATCTGGACTACTTCTAGAAAGAGAAACTCAATTAGTACAAAAGGGAAAAATAAAGAGGATCGAGCGAGAATTACTATTAGATGCTTGTGTCCATGTCTATGATATCAAGAACATGATTCTAGATCTAGGATTTGATGTTAATATCGTTCCAAATAAGTCCTAGGAGGAAATGGGTTGTCCTTCCCTTGTCTACTCCCCTAGTCATCTGAGAATGAGAAACCAGTACCACATCTTCCCTATTGGTCGAATGGAAAATGTTGAATTTTATTTAGTGGGTGTAAAAACATTCATTGATTTTGAAGTAATTGAAATTATGGGTAGGACTGATCCCTATCCAGGGCTTTTAGGAATATACCAGGATTTTGAGAACTATGGAGTAATCAATTTGAAGAACAAAATAATGACCTTCAAAGTTAACAGTATGAAGGTTACACAATATTTGGACCCACTCCAAGGAACACAACATATTGATCTAGTTAATGAGAATATGGAGAGAGATGTTATGAATAACATATACTCATTAACGACATGGATTCATTTCTTTGATAGTGATTATGAGGAAGCTTGGGATAATTGGAAAAACAAATGACATGCATTATCTTTTTGAAACTATGCAACGATGAGATCAATTTGATGGATTAGGGTATAAGTGCAAGATCCTTCAGTATATATGATGGAATCAATTCCTTAGATCAATTTCTTTGGAAAATGGATTCCGACGTTGTAGAATAATATTGGATGGATGTTTTGGATACAACACTCAAAGGAACTTCTGTAATATGGTAGGAAACACACAAGGATTAACTACTTGATTAGGATACCACCCAACTCACTATGATGATCATATTCAAGCCTTCCATGCATGCTAATATAGTGATAGAATTTTGCATAGGCTAGAGAAATCCTTATGCTCACATTAATCAGTGCGAACAACAATGGTAAGCACATGGGTTGCAGCTAAGATTTTGGGTCCATCAATTCTTCCATAAACTAGGAACAATCCCTAAGTATTAGCACTTGCATGAAGAAACAAGATGAAAAATAGGGTGTTGGAAGAAGATACACATAAATTTCTTCCAAGACTTCTCATTTTCCACAACCAATGATTCGGTAATAGAAGCATTGACATCAATTAAAGGATTCATATTTATGGAGTGTAGGAATCTCATATGCCTATCTTGCACATAGGAAAATTCCAGATATGACCTTCACGATATCACAAATAGAATCATCTCTTTGTTTCACAAAAGTAGACCAATAAGACTCATATATGGATGACTCAAAACACTTGTGGCATCTAACCTTCAAGAAATCTGAGAAGTGGAACAAAAGAAACCCAAAGAAACAGGTAACTTCTATACGTAGCCTCTAAAACTATAAAATATTAATATTGGTATGGATGATAGCAAAAAAATGGAAACTATAAGAGACTGCTAGGATGGGGAAATCATCTCTAAGATAGACTCTCTACTATACTAATATGAATACTTATTTCCGCAAAACTTTATAGAACTCAGGGGAATCCAAGGAGACCTAGAATAAATAAATATTGCATTAAAACTAGATTCCAAATTAGTGAATCACCGACCCTACAGTTTGAGTCCCTAAGTTAAACAGAAAGTCAAAAATAATTTGATTGAATTTTGAGTGTTGGTCCAATTTTCCTAGTAGATGAATCTGAATGGATCAACCCGTAAGTGATCCAAAGAACAAATGGTACTAAGGATATTATAATTTGTGTTGCTTATAAAATTTTTAATAATGCATGTGTCTATGACCCTTTCCCAACACCCTTTAGTAATGAATTCTTGGATCAAGTGGAAATAAATGAAGCATACTCCTTCACAGATGGATTTTCAGGTTACCACTAGGTTATAATTATGGAAGAAGAATGCAATTATAATGTCATTCCATTTGGATTCAAGAATGCACTTTTTGTTTTCTCACTAATTGTCATCACAAATTTTAGGTATTTTCTTCATAAATTATTGGAGGTTTATCTAGTTGATTTGACCATTTACAACTTTCTTAAAGATCATGTCACATTACTCAGATTGATACTAGATCACCAGCAATAGATGAAAATATCATTAGACTTGAAAAAATGTATCTTCTTTGTTCACTTTGGTAACCTATAGGTGTTAGAATAACCAAAAACTCATTCCCATACTTAGGATAAAATAGTTAATCTTTTTGATTAATTTCCGAGGTCCTACACTAGCTAGTTGGAATCCACTTGCACCATTTGGTCAAAACTTTCCTAAAATTACTCAAGAAGCACCTTCATAAGATTCTATATAATATTATGAAAACTCTGTAGACTGCCAAGTTTAGTAAGTGCACATTCCTGCCTTATCCTAAGTTTGACTACTTTTTAGCAACTTTTAATGCAAAAGGTGAAAGTTAGTCACATGACAGTTGCCTTGTTTTTTGCACAACTCATACTCTATATTTTCCTCTCCTAAAAGAATTATTATATTAAATTTCCATCACTTATCATATGATACACCTCATTCATTTAGTTCTTGACCTCCTTGACTGGCTTGTAAAGTGTTTTATGCACCTAGGGGGGATTTTTTACTTTTAGTAAGCCTGCTTTTGTGAGGATTAAAATTTCCTCCTTAGTAATTCGAATTGTTGATGTAATTATATATTTGGATAGCCTATTATATTATAAGGTTGGATTATGTAAAATTATGCAATGCAAGTTTGTTTTATGCACCAATTTCAGTCCCCAATTTGAGTAGATCTATGCATGTTTTTCAAGCAATTTTGTGAGTTCAATTTCTATAATTGGGATAAATTTTCACATGCTATCAGATATCCTTTAGCTCGATTGTTCTCCTCTCTTATTTATTTTGCAGGATTGACATCAATCTCCTAGGGAGCGCATTCAATAAGTTTAGGGTGCAGTTGCTGAAGAAATGGATCAACCTCACCACATCATCTTGAATCCATTCAACTACCTTGAATGAAAGAAATAGATGCTATTTTGATGAGGAGAAATGGAATATTCAGAGTGACCATGGAAACTGAGGCTGATCCCAATGCAGCAACATATAAGATCAATTGGCACAACAGAAGGGATGAGGCATATGGTATCTTATGTCTTAGCATTTACAGATACCTTTTTTTCCATCTAGATGGATTGACATCACCAAATGAAGTATAGGAGAAACTCCAAAACTTATTTGGAAAGACAAATGAAATGAGGGGACATTCACTGGAGAATGATCTTGTTTCACTGAGTCCAAGCAATTTTGAGTCCTTACAAGTCTAATTATCTAATTCAATGCTATTGTCCTCCAATTAAAGCAATGCAATATATAAAAGTAATATTAACAACTAGTATTGGATATCCTTTCGAAGCTTGGCCCTAACTATTTAGTGTTTTCATCAACCTTCCATGCCACAAAATTGATAGTTTGAAACTGGAATATGCCTTCATTTGCAGAGTTCATGGAATCCTTTACCTAGGAGCAAGATAAGTTGGTTATGATGGGCACCATCAATCCTTCCAAATATCAATCTTTGGTTGTTAGAGATTCAAAGATGGATTCCAAAGGAAAGAAGAAGCCTCCTGATTAAAATAAAGAAAAGTCCAAGTCTCATGCAGAGTCTTCAAGCTCAAAGAAGAATTCCCAGACGAAGAAAGGTAAAGGTGAAATGAGTGAGTGCAGATATTGTGGTAAGGGCTATCATCCATAGAGCTCTTGCATGAAGAAACAAATTGATATGTTGACTCAACTCCTTGAAATTCACAACATCTCTCTTCCTGAAGGTGCAAAGAATAAGGGTAGTGCATCAAATTTTGAAGACAAGGAGAGAGTTCATGCACTGGTAGAAAGCACTGTAATATCCCCATCCTTTATAATTGATTCTGGATATTCAAGACACATGGTTTCGATAAGTGCTTCCTTCTCCTCTCTTGATGATTCAAATGGTCCGAAAATTGTTTTGGGAGATGATTTTGAAACTAAAAGTAAAGGGAAGGATATAATAGATATTGACCATGGTTCCTTCAATAATGTTTTGTATGTCCCAGGTCTTGCTACTAATCTCCTATGAGTTTATTATATGACCCACACTAGGTATCCTAAGAAGGTTCTATTATCTCCCACTGATGTTGAAATGACTGAAATTTTGAATGGTAGAGTCATGTAAAAAGGTTTTGTTGATTATAGCTCTAAAGTGTACAATTTCTGACACTTCATTCCCTTCTAAAACCCTGATGCTCTCCTCACCCATGAAAATGAAGCTAGAAATCTATGGCATGAAAGGTTTGTCCATCTAAACTACAAGTACCTATCTGATTTGTGTGATAAAGACATGGTCACAGGGTTTCCCAAAATCAAGTTTTATAAAGGTGTCCATCAAGTATGCATTCTGGGAAAACACCCATATGAAAAGTGTGAGAGAGTCAGTCATGAGCCAACCTCTGCACCCCTTGATATTATTCACAGTGACATAGCTGGACCTTTCCCTCATATGTTAATGTGTTAAGCCAAATATTTCCTAACCTTCATTGACGAATTTTATAGATACTATTGGGTCTTCTCTCTCAAGTACAATTCAAGAGCTTTTGACCTCTTCAAAGGTTTTAAAGCCTTGGTTGAGAACTAGTCTAGGAGAAAGATCAAGGTCCTCATATATGATAATGGTGATGAATATATAAAATTTGAATTCTTGGGATAGAATTCCACCAGAAAAGAGGAAGGATTTGCAAAACAAAATTTAAGAGTTCCTATTTGTTGGGTATTCATAATTTTCTGAATATTATAAGATTATAAACATGAACACTAAAAAACCCTTCATTGAAATGAGTGTTTAGTTTGAAGAAGATCCCATGCCAACAACAAAAAATGGAGAATCCTCTTCACCTACACCACATATGGTTGTAAGTGAAGACTCTAATAAGTTTTTAGATTATGATATCTCTGATAATGAATATTTAATTTCATATCCTAACACTCCTACAAAACCAAAGTGGGTAGCAAATACCATTCAAGCAAATGGGTAACTAGCTCAAAATCTAAGTGATCCTAGAAGAACTAGATCTCAATTCAAGAGTGCCCTTTATGTCAAGGACCCATGATTTTATGAGAAGTGTTATTTTATGGTTGAATAGAATCCACAAAAATATGAAGAATCATCATAATTTCTAATATGGAAAACAACCATTGAAGAAGAATACCATTCTCTCCTAAAGAATGAAACATGGGAACTAGTCAATCTTCCAACAGGGATAAATCTATTCAAGTGAAAATGGGTATTAAAGACAAAGTTTGGTGCTGATGTATCTCCTCTGAAGTATAAGGAAATTTTAGTGGCCAAGGGCTTCTCTCAAGTCCAAGGAATTGACTATAATGATACCTTTGCACCAGTGGCAAAGATGGATTCTATAAGACTAGTTTTGTCCATTGCACTTTCCAAGCAATGGGAGGTACATCACATGGATGTGAAGAGTTCATTTCTACATTGATATCACATCCAAAAGGTTTTGTTAATAATCCATATCTTGTGTGTAGGTTGAAGAAATCACTATATGTGCTAAAACAAACTCCTAGAGCTTGGTATGCTAAGATTGATGGCTTTTTGCTATAATTGAAATTTAGTAGATGCAAGTATGATCCAAATGTATATTTGAAGTTGATTCATGGTTCAATAATTATTATTGTTTTGTATGTGGATGACCTTTAGATCAAAATAATTTCCATGAAATAAATTTCCTCCTTGAAGGATACATTGAAGCGTGCCTTCTCCATGACTGATTTGGGATTGTTGAGCCAATTTTTGGGGCTTGAGGTTTCTCAACCATACCTTGGAATCAAATTAAATTAGTCCAAGTATGCTTAAAACCTGATAAAAAATTTCAACATGAAGGATTTCAAGCCACTAAATAGTCCTTTCCTTTCAAGAGTTAAGCTTGAACAAGCGAATTCAACTCCTTTGGTAAACAACACATTGTATAGGAATCTAGTTGGTTGTCTGCTCTATTTGAATCACACTCGACCTGATATTTCTTATGTAGTGAGTGTGGAGTCTAGACACATGGATCAGCCACATGAAATCCATTGGAGGGAAGAGAAGAGAATCTTTCACTTTGTGCAAGGAACAAAGGCACATGTGATTCACTATATTGCAAAATCCAACCTAGAGTTAGTTGGTTTTATTGACTTTGATTGGGAAGGTGATAACATTGATATACAATAAAATTATGGATATGTGTTTAGGATTGTAGATGGACCAAACACATATAGACCCAGCTGCACTACATCAGAGGACTTGTGCATTATGGGATCATTTCTCTGCATTACTGCACATCATCTGAGCAAGTTGAAGACATCTTCACCGAAGAATTCTATGAAAATACATTCAGAAATCCAAAATAACTGCTTGGGATAGCTGATAATATGGTGAATACTGATTGAAGAAAATATTTCACAATTTTTTTTCATGCCCATGTTTAAGGGAGGATCTTTGCCTTTGTGGTTTTGCCTCTTTTCTGTTTTGTATGGACAAGCAGTATGTAAATGGTGACTAAGAATTTTTTCTAGGACCTATATCTCTGGTATATTTCTAGTATTTCACATAATTCAGGCTTAAGAGGGGGTGTTAGAATAACCAAAAACCCATTCCCATACTTACGATAAAATAATTAATCTTTTTGATTAATTTCCTAGGTCCTACACTAGCTAGTTGGCATCCATTTGCACCATTTAGTCAAAAATTTCCCAAACCATCTCCAGGAGTGCCTTCATAAGATTCTGACAACTCGGTAGATTGCATAGTTTAGTAAGTGTGCATTCCTACCTTATACCTAGTTTGACTGCTTTTTAGCAACTTTTAAGGAAAAATGTGAAAGCTAGTCACATGACAACTGCCTTATTTTTTGCACAACTCATCCTCCATATTTTTCTCTCCTAAAAGAATGAGTATATTGAATTTCCATCACTTCTTAGCTGATACACCTCATTTAGCAAATTATTGACCTCCTTGAGTGGTTTGGAAAGTGTTTTATGCACCTAGGGAGGATGTTTTACTTTTAGTAAGCTTGCTTTTGTGAGGATTCAACTTGCCTCCTTAGGAATTCGAATATCTGATATAATTATATATTTTGACAACCTATTATTTTATAAGGTTGTCTGATGTAAACTTATGCAATTGAATTTTGTGTTATGTACCAATTTCAGTCTCTAATTTGAGTGAATCTATGCATGTTTTTCAAGCAATTTTGTGAGTTCAATTGATCTAAAATTGGGATAATTTTTCACAGTTGATACATATTGTCTACCATGATGGAGTCCTAGTATATCATGCAAATATCACTGTCATTATGAATCTGTTGAAACCTAAATATGTGAAGAATTTGATATCTAACTTGGGACGTACGAGATACTACAAGATATTTATCCACAACTATGCTTCTAATAGCACCCCATAGAATAGTTGTGGAAGAAAGTAGAATCTTTTAAGTGGAACAAAGAATGTGAAAAGGACTTTACGACATTGAAACACAAAATGGTCAATGCTCATATTTTGTCTATCCCTAACTGGGTGAAATAATTCCATTTACATGTTGATGCATCTATTGTTTCCCTTAGCTCTATTTTGGCTCATCCAGAGGAAGGTGAGATTGATCACTTGGTGTATTTTTTAGTAAGAAACTATCTCAAGATGAATGCAACTACACAACCGTATAATGAGAAGGATTGACAATGATCTATGCTTACCGAAATTCCACATTATTGGGAGGACACTTCAGGTTTTTGATAGACCAATCATCTCTCAAGTACTTGGTGAATAAACCTATCCTAGAAGGTCATATATGTAGATGTTTGCTTCTCTTTTGAAGTAATAGTCAATCTAGGGAAATGCAACTATGGACCTAACCAATTATCATGAATGAAGCAGGGAAAGTTGAGGTATTTGTTGATGATCAACTACCAAAGTTTTGTTCAAGGTAGAATATATTCTAGACTACTTCGAAGAGATCACATTGTTCCTCACAAATAGGAAATCCCTTGATAATTATTCCATGACCCAGAAACACCACTTAGTTGTATGAGATATAAAATACCAGTTAATTGTAGGACAACTATACAAACTAGGCATAGAAGGGATATTGTGCCAATGTGTATTATATCATGAATGATAGGATACATTGGGGGAGTTCCATGACAGTGTTACAAGTGGTCGTGTTGGAGAAAAATCCACTAGAAGGAAGATTCTCCAAGAAGGGATATGGTGGCACATGGTGTTCGAAGACTCTAAGGAGTATGCCAAAAAAATGTGATATCTTTCAACGGATTGGTAATCCTTGTTAATGAGATAAATTTCCATTTCAACCATTATATGTTTTGTAACCATTTGAGAAATGTGATATTGATTTTCTTGGGCCTATCAATCCTCCTATGAAACATTTCAAAGCTCTCTATGTCATTATCGCAATAGAATACCTGACGATATGGGTCGAAGTAGCACCAGTATGACATAGATACAGTAGGTCAATCCATTTACGAGAATATCATCACTTAGTTTGGGTGTCCTATAAGTCTCACAAGTGATCAAGATAAGCATTCATTAATAGCACCATTCTGTCCTTGACAAAGGAGTTTTTGATACAACACCACAAAAGTAGTTCATATCACTCATAAGCAAATGACACAATAGAAGGCTTCAACACAGTTCTATAGATTGGACTAACAAACTTATGTTGCAGAAATCGAGATGATTGCAATGATAGAATTATAGCTGTGGCATGGGCATACAATATCACCACTAAGAAACTCCATAAACAACCTTTGTTCCAGTTGGTATATGGCAGAGAAGAAGTATTCCTAGCAGAATTTGTGGTTCCAAACCTTTATATTGCACTTGCAACACTTATGATCGGAGAAGATTCAGTTGTGGAATGTCTCACATAACTGATAGAATTAGAAGAATCCTAATTTTTAGCCAATTATCATGCAACAGTTGAGAAAAAAGGATATAATACATGACATGACCAACACTTCAAGCATAAACAATTCAACTAAGGACCAAATCCTACTCTATGAAAACAAGTTCATGAAGCATCCAAGAAAACTTTAGATGCATTGGTTGGGACCTTTCATTACTTTGGAAATCAAATATCCTGGATCTGTTAAGTTGGCATAAATAAGTGGCATTCTCTAGGTGAATGAACCATTCTTGAAACACTATACCTGTACTTAGTAATTCCACAAGGTGGAACTCATGTAACTGAAAGTGAGTTAGATAGGAGTTAGGCTTGCAGTCTTTGATTTTTAAGTTCTAGTTGTTTGTTTTGTTCCAACATTCACTTTTATCCAATTTTTGATAGTTAGTTCAAACCATTTTGGTCGGTCGGGGGGGGGGCCAATGTCTTCAATGATTCTACCTCCAATGATATGTCACATCAATCCATCTTATCGTTTTGTCTTTAAAGAACCATTACATCCCAAGCAGGGATGGAATTTGACGGGTAAATGCCCGTCTTGGGTCAATTTACCCGTTAAATAAAACAAATATTTTACCTAGACCGTCAAAATTTGGCTTAGAATACAGAAAATGTTTCAGATTTTGATTGTTACCGAAAATTTTGACGGGTGTTCGCCATTTGAAATTCCAACCCTGATCCCAAGTCAACTGTGTGAGGTTAGCCTGTGTGAAATAATCATCTGATTCCTATATTTAATGAAGCAATAATTTAATTCATATTACCTTACCTCAACCAAATACACACAACACTGTTAATTGATCAACAGTCACATCCATACAACAACATAACAAAACAATCTCATCATTACCATGGCATATCACATTTGTCTTATATGTTTCGTACTCGAAACCATTATGATTTGATTAAATCACACACATTAGGGATCGTATAAACAAATAATTTTGATCTCCACCTATAACTAGATCTTCATTTCGTCATTATTTTATCCAATTCATGCGACACAAATTTCCAACTCACCACCACCTCACCTCTTTATAAATTACATTATTCCAGCATCAACTATTGAACCACATTGAAAATATTTCCATTTATTTCCATCATATGGTTTCCATGAATAAAGTCCCCTCCTTACACTAGTCTTACCGGTTGAAAGGTCTCCTCGGTTAATATCCAGCGAAGATCTTCGTCGTAGAGGACCGCTCTGTTTATCTCCTGCATGCACGGACTCAGAGGTTAAAACAAAAAGAAAAGTTTCTTAAATTTGTTATTCAAAAACAATAATAAAAGTATGGGAATTATAACGGAGATATTACCTTTCTTGGCGCTTTTAGAACCAGACAAAGTCACCTAGTCATCACCAGAACCAGGACCTTGAACTTCACCCGCAAGCAAATAAACCATGGACAGGTTTTGGAGGAGATGAGGGTCGAGTTCTATGGTCCCTCCGTCTCTGTTCTCTGTCAGGAATTTTACAAAGCCGACAACAAGAATTCGAGAGCGTTTGTAGGAGGACAATAAAAACCAAACAAAACACCATCAAAACGATGGTCTCATCCTTCAAGGTGCATTTAAAACCCTAGGGATTTGCTTTTGTCCTTTTGCTGTGGAAAGGAGTTTTTATTACATTCACATCAACATGAACTGCACGATATTTGAGTTATGGATTTTCCTTCGTTCAATTTTGTCACCATCATGGTATAAATCCCAAGTCTACCAACACAAAAAATTTAAAACCAAATTCTTTTGCATGAGTACTCAGCTTGGAGTATAAAGTATATGGTCTTAACTATGTAGTATGTTTTATTTTGAAAATTGGCTAGGGACAGGTTGTGCTTCCAAAAGCTTGGTGGCCCCTCTTTATGTGAGTTTGAAGCCTTGTAGTGTAAGACTCTTTTTCCTTAGAAAACTTAAGGGTGAATTCATCCTCCTACACAAAGAAAAGACGATGTTTTAGGCGTTATCCTTGAAGGCTAAGTAAGACTACGATATTTACCTTATCGGCTCTTAAGTAGAACAAACTGAAGAAACAACAAACGGTTTTACGACAGTACTTTCAACAGAGTGCTTAAAAGCAGTGTTTTCCACAGACTAATATCAACCAGAATGTATGACATAGTATCGACCAAAGGTTGTAAACAAAGCATACTAATGATAAATACTAAACGTAGATACATAAATCTTGCAGTTATTAACCAGGCCATAATCTTTACGATAGGAGACTTATGAAGTATAACATCTCCAGGAATTGTTTCCTAGGATCTTTTAAAGTTACATGCCATAAAATATATTATTATTATTATTATTATGAAATTTAGGGATGTTACACCCCCTCTCAAGACTCATGAGGAATTTTACCCTATCCTTTATCCAATGCATGAATTATTAGTCACCAGCAGCCCCCTGTTACCTCTATGGCATATCCCCTCTCAATCTTTCTGAAAAACGGCAATTCATTTACTCGTAACAATACTATCTCGATGGATATGGTTTCACAAGATGCATAGCCATTTCCACAAAGAAAACCATGAATATATCACCCTTTCCTCCTTCTTAGAGACATCACTGGTGTTCATCACACATCTTACTTTTTCATTCCCCTTGCTACTATGGCTAACTGGTGCAGATTCATGAGGATTCTAGTCTCTCGTTGAAAAGATACCATTGGTTTTTTGAGCACGATGACATAGAGAATGGTGTTCTAAGAGATGAAGCTTTTGAAAATGAAGTTGCACTAGTTAACTTTATTCCGTATAACGACACAACCATGATATGTGTAACATTTATTGAAGGAATTACTCAAATTTTTGATACTAAGAGACCTTTCACTTCTTTGATGTAGAATAAAAATAGATTCTTGACCAATAATTTTTTACAATTTTGTTCAACATCGATTTGGATCCTTCATTTAAAGAGTCTGGAACAGAATATGCACAGGATCCAAGAACATAACCAAGTTGAATCGAGGGTGATTCAAATTTTTTGGTTGAATCCTATTGGCTACTTCATTTTTGGAAAGGATTATGATTGTGAAAGGAAGCACATGGTACAAATCCTCCAACTACTGCATCTGTTTTGGGGTTTCTCCCATGGAAATATAGAGAATCACAAGGCACGAGGAAAGGATAAAAGGGAGACATAGTATATATTGAAGAAAATCATAGAAGAGAAGATCATATCGATAGAAGATACACCAAAAGACAACACCATGTCTAAGCCTTTTATCTATTCTATGTTTTGGGAATTGCAATTGGGCTATGTATTTTTTGTTGTTGTATATAATACCACAACAAGTCATTCTATGGATGATAAGATGGGGATGTATAGTCCTAAATATGCAATGTAATATTATTTTATCAGTAATATAAATGAAGGACCCCCACTTAATTTTTTTGTGCATGGAATTCCATGTGTTCTATTTATTGTTTATTGTCTACTTTATAAATGTGTTCTATGTATATTTGAATGTGCTTGAAGGGAATATGTTGCAATATGATATGTGAGAACTATGTTGCAATATGACAGACATGAACCCTCACTAGGTCAACCCTATATTTAACGATCTTTAATTTACAGTAGTCTTGCTTGTGCTTTAGGTGAGACCTTCTCCTTTAGGGGATTGAAAATTCCAGCACAATAGACTGCATCAATCACATTTTATTGCCCCCTGCACAAAAAGATGGTCTCTATTATGCACCACAATTAGTTTTTGGACTGCTGGCTTGGTAAGGAGCATGCACTATATGAGTAGTCTAGATCATACAGGACCTTGATCTTATAGCTATATCAATAATACTTCCCTATGATATGATTCTATTTATGTGTTACATTGTTAGTGCAACTAGGATACTTAAGAGGATGAGGGATTTTCCACATCCTCCACCTCTTTCTCCTCTAGCCTCTCCTTCATAGGCTGAATGACTACCCTCTTCTCCTCATCGACTCAACTAACCACCCTATCCTCCTCCATAGGTTAATTAACCACCCTCTCCTCTTAATCGAGTCAAGCAAACACCCTCTCCTCCTCCACAACTAGAGTGATCACCCTATCCTCCCCCACAACTCGAGTTACCATTCTCTCCTTCTCCAAAAATAAATTAACCACCCTATTCTCCTCAACGAGTTGGTCGACCAACTATGACACTCGCTCCACTTAGAACAATTATGGATTCAGTCACGTCCCCTCATTCCTTGGAGGATAAACATGACCTCAACTACTTTGATATACCACAATGTAGCATACCCACTACACTGATACTGCTGTGATATACCATGATTTCCATGAACCTGGTGCCCATACACCCGACTAATATGCGGAATATTTTAAAAATTATCTTTCCTATCTCTTTAACAAAGTCATGGTTCATGTAACATCCTTTAACGTTCATTCTTATGCTTAAAAACACTGTAACAGTCGTTCCGGATCTCACAGATCCATTATGTAAGCAGAAAAGTCATTCCGCACCAAGCCTGACTTTTTCTCCTTTCACATTCCACCCTTTCGCCTTCTGCTTCAGGAATTGGAAACTCCCTGAAACGACCACCTTATCTTTTGACTATCTGCCTTCCGACTTTTTCCTTTCTGCCTTCAGCTGCGGACCTTGGAAATTCAAAAACCCATGAAACGATCACTTGTCTTTCGACTTTCCGCCTTCCGACTTCCACCTTTCTACCTTTCGTTGTGGACCTCGAAAATAAAAAACTTAACGAACGACACCTTCATTTGTTCACCTTCCACTTTCTGCCTTCCGCACTTTCGTGGGAGGATTCTCAATCGCGAAAAACCAACAAATCAATACTTTTACTTGTTCACTTTTCGCTTTCCACATTCTGCAGGAAGAATCTGGATCGTGGAAAACCAACACTTGGACTCATTTCTCTTTCTGATTTCTGCCTTCTGCCTTTTGCCTTCCACTGGCAGATTTCGAGGTGCAAAAAACCAACATTTCTTACCTTAGGATAGCTGCATCATTGATCCTATAACCAGGTTTCTAGCCTCCATGATCATAAGCAAAATGTAGTGGAAAATACAAGGCATAAACAGAGGGAAATGTAGGGACATTTAATCAACAGTAAAATATACTTAATTCATTCATAAGTATTCAACATAATCAACACATTCATAAGCAAATACATTGCAGAAATAACACAATAGAGAATACTTATCTTGAAGATGAAGCTGTCCCACAACTAGCTATCTCGCTACACCATTCCACCCAACCATAGGCCAGTGTGTTCATTAATATTTCAACACCATTCCCACCCCCGAGCTAGGCATGATTTCCATAAGGAAATAGGGTACAACAGACTTACACATAGTCGGATCATATCACACACAGTCAAGCGAACCTTTAGTTGGGTTTATCAAACTGTCAAGCTAAGCCAATACACAATTGGGTTTATCAGGCTGCCGGAAAACAAACCAATACACTTCTGGGTTTATCAGGATACACATCCAAGCCAACTAACATTTGGGTTTATCAGACTTCTCACAGTCAAGCCAACATTCACATTAAGGACCGACCAAGCCAACATATGGGTTTACCAGGATCCTTAGCCAAGCCATCTCACTTTTGGGTTTATCTGGCTACTCAGCCAAGCCAACACTCACAGTTTGGTTTATCAAGATGTCCTGCCAAGGATTACAAACATGGCCAAATGCACAACAAGACACAACCAAGCCAACTACCAGTTGGGTTTATTAGGCTACTCAACTAAGCCAATATCCAATTCGGTTTATTAGCCTACCCAACCAAGCCAATATACAATTGGGTTTATTAGTCTGTCAGTGAATCCAATCTCCTTTGGGTTTATCAGGATGCTAAGTTAGTGGAAAGGTAGAATGGCTAAGCTTATGGCTCATTCAAGATCTAGGGACACCTCCACAAGATCTATTTTTCCTGGCATCCACAATACGTACGCACCCAACACAAGGAAGCATCCCCTTCTCTTCTCCACAGCCCCTCGGGCTATGCCTTTCCTTCTAGTGCTCTTGAGGGTGTGCTTAGAAGATTCACCAGCCACTCTTATATTTTTGTGGGGTACCTATATGCACTAGGTTTATCAAGCCCATTCCTCATCTCTTCCACTCCTAAGTCTTACATACAGTTTAGACCCAAACCATGGTGCTTATCACAACAAACCATAGGGAGACACAACAATACAGGTCTCCACATTGTAACACAGACAAACAGGTTTGCATACCATACTATAACACATGAGTAACACTGCAAAAAAACTTGTTCCGTAACTAAGGAGAGTGAACAACAAAACCATCAACGAATAATCATGAATAATCCCCCACAACAAATGTAGAGGAACAACAAAACCTTCCTGTGACTAAGGGAAAGACAGACTAGCATGCATCCACGTGCTTACTTCCTGCATAAGCAAGAATGCCACTTCTCCAGACTGCAAAATTTCTCAGACTGCAGGCTGGATTAGTCATGAAACCAACTGCTATGCCTTGCTCTGCCCAAGGAATTAACTGCCTCAACCAACTTCTAGAAGAATTGAATGATTGAGTGCAGAGGAAAAAAAGTAGCTAAGGGTTTATGGGTTTCCCCATTGACATCTGGTCTCACCCTATTGGATTAGGGGTTTGGATGAATCCCCTCCCTATTCCTTATGAAATCATGCCCCATCTCTTACGTTGCAATGCATAACTAGATGTGGTATTTTATTAGATTTTATATTTACATGATATTCCAAAATGTGCCATGCTTGACCAACACGAGAAACCATAGGCATCGATCCTGATCACATCTACACAAAAAACCAAATCAATGACAGGGCCTTGGCCTTGAGCTCCTTAGCATGATTTAAGTACAATATATACATCATGTACAATTTTAATACCATGGGGTCAAAACCGGGGTGTTACATTCCCCCCCCCCCCTTCNTTGAACAAAAATGGATGTGGCAATCGCATGGCATCCTCTAACTCCCATGTAGCCTCTTCAAGACTGTAGTGCTTCCACTGCACCTTTACCTATCCAACGGCTCGATTTTGGAGTGTTGTGACCTTCATGTCAAGGATGTGCAATGTCTTGGTTTGTAACTCTCCCTCGGGTTCCACCTAAATCACATCCCAATTTTTACTTGGTTAGGGTCATGTACATATTTCTTAAGCAAAGAAACATGAAAAACATTATGCGCTCTAATGCTAGCAAGCAATGCAAGTCTATATGCAATTGAACCTATTATTTTAAGCACTTGAAAATGCAAAAAATATCTAGGTGATAGCTTGGCACAACTTCCAAGCTTCAAGGAACTCTTCCTTGCCCTCACTCTAAGGAAAACATGATCCCCAACACTGAACTCTCTATGCACTCTATGCTTATCTTCATAGATTTTTTGTCTATCTTGGGATGCTTTCAGGTTCTTCCTGATATTTGCAACCTCTTTCTCCATTTCCTTGAACGATTCTGGACCAAGCACAATCCTATTCATTGGATTATCCCAAGTTATTGGTCTCCTACACATTCTTACATACAAAGCTTCATATGGACTCATCCCCAATGATGCTTTTTGTCCATTATTATAGGAAAACTCTACCAAGTGTAAATAATTCTCCCACTTGTTGGGTTTGTCCATTGCATACATGTGGAGCATGTATTCCATCACCTGATTCACTCTCTTTGTCTATCCATCAGTTTGAGGATGGTAGGAAGTGTTGAAGTTCAACTTTGTACCCAAATATGCAAACAGACTTTTCCAAAAATTGGAAGTAAACTTGGTATCCCTATCAGAAATTATTTCCTTGGGGAATCCATGCAATATGAAAATCTCCTTCATGAATATTTTTTCAATGGCATCAGCGTTATACGTGGAATTAATCGGTATAAAATGTGATGCCTTTGTCAACTTGTCCACCACAACCATGATAGAATCATGTTGTCTTGCAGTCATTGGAAATCCTGTAATAAAATCCATGGAAACAACTTCCCATTTCCATTCTGGGATTGGTAAAGGCTGTAATCAACCTGCTTGGTGTTCATGCTCAACCTTCACATGCTGAAATTTCATGAACTTTGAAATATACTCAACAATGTCCTTTTTCATTCCTGGCCAGAAATACCGCCTTTTGGCTATAGCAATTTTCTTCTGATATCCTGGGTGACCAGAATATGGAGCTTGATGGATTTCATCCATAACAATTCTTCTCAAGTATTCTAGATTTGGAATATAAATTATGTTCTTATAAGTAAGAAATTCATCTTCTTCTAATTTATATCCCTCATACCTATTTTTGAGACCTTGTTGTTGCAACTTGTCCTTTATTTGCACACACATTTCATCCTCAGCAGTATGACTAACAATATACTGTCTCAAATCTAGTTGGAAAGTACTAAGAGATGCCACGTTCATTTCATGCACCTTCCTGCTGAGTGCATCAACCACTTTATTTTCTTTACCTTTTATGTGTTTGATTTCAAAGTCAAATTCACACACAAAATCCAACCATCTAGCTTGCCTAGCATTTAAATTTGGTTGATGAAACAAGTATTTCAGACCACAGTGGTCTGTCCTTAGCTCAAATATTCTTCGCATTAAGTAATGTCTCCACATATTGAGAGCATGTATTATGGCTGCAAGTTCTAAATCATGAGAAACATAGTTCTTCTCATGCTCCTTCAAATTTCTTGACTCATAGCATACCACGTGGCTGTCTTGCATAAGAACTCCTCCAAGTCCTTGATTACATGCATCAATACACACCACAAAATCTTTTTTTGGGTTTGCAATTTTAAAAAATGGTGCACTTGTAAGAAGAATTTTCAGTTGCTGGAAGCTTTCTTCACATCTTGGTTTCCATTCAAACTTTATCCACTTATTTTGAAAATAAGTGATTGAATGTGCAACCTTGGAGTATTCTTCAATGAACCTCCTGTAGTATCTTGCAAGTCCCATAAAATATCTTACATCTGCCACATTTCTTGGGTTTGGATAGTTCATAATGGCCTCAATCTTCTCAGGTTCCATAGATATGCCCTCCTCTGAGATAATGTGACCCAAATAATGAATTCTATCTTTATAGAAGTCACATTTTCTCAACTTTGCATACAACTTATGCTCCATTAGAAATTTCCATACTAGTATCAAATGTTCTTCATGCTCTTCTTCATTCTTAGAATAAATAAGAATGCCATCAAGGAAAACAAGAACAAACTTGTCCAGATACTTGTTATAAGCACTATTCATGAGGCACATGAATGTAGCTGGTGTATTTGTGAAACCAAATGGTACCACAATAAACTCATAGTGTCCATACCTTGTTTTGAAGGGTGTCTATGAATATATTCATCCTTGATTCTTACCCGATGGTAACCAGACCTCAAGTGTATCTTTGAAAATACCTTTGCTCCTCTCATTTGATAAAAAATGTCATCAATTCGAGGCAAAGGGCATTTATTCTTCACAGTGACTTTGTTCAAATATCTGTAATCAATACACAACCTGAGTGTCCCATCTTTCTTTTTCACAAATAGAACTGGTGCTCCCCAAGGGGACAGACTTGGCCTGATGTACTTCTTTTCCAACCACTCTTGCAACTGCATTTTCAGCTCTAGCAATTCTAGTGTGCTCATCCTGTAGGGTTTCTTGGACGCTGGTGCTGCTCCAAGCACAAGGTCAATTGTAAAATCAATGTATCTCATTGGAGGAATTCATGGAATTTCATCAGGAAAAACATCCCTGAATTCTTGCAATACATGAAAATCCTCCAACCTAGGAGTTTCATTATTTGCTGCCTCCAAAACATGGGCTGCATACAATCTGCAATCTTTTGTACATAATTTATTCAGTTGCACTGCTGAAATATTCCTAACATAAATCACCTTTGGAATTCCTCTTACAACCCTTGGGTTCCCTTCTTCAGCCATGCATTCAAATGTCTTGTTGTAATAGTCAAGCTTAAATCTGTGCACTTCTAACCAACCCATTCCAATGAGAATATCGTAGGAACCAAGTGGCAGAACATTCAAGTTCGCATAAGTGACTAAGCCATCCATGACAAATGGAAATTTCTCTATCACTTCACTAAATTTTCTCTTGGTTCCAGTGGCTAGTTGAACTAACCATGATTTTCTATGCTTTAATTTCTTAAAAGCACAAATATCAACAATTCTAGGAGTGATATAACTGTGAGTAGATCCAGGGTCAGTCAAAACAAAAATAGATTTCTCATCAATCTTACCTTCAACTTCAACCATCCTCGATTGATGATCTGCTTGGAGGTCCTCTAGCGTTGCATAAATTCTATGGACTGTCCTTTCCACTTGACCCACAATTCTGCTTCTTGGATGTTTTAATATTTCCTTACATACCCATTTTCATGCGAATAGTTCTCGCGCATATGGTTTCCTCTAAATCCCCAACATTGGAGTGGTTCTTTGATCTCCTTTGGATCTCTTGGCCTGTCTTCCATCACTCTGGTTGGCTTAGTCACAACTTGTGATGGTTTCCTTTGCTGCTTTCAAAAGTGAGGAGGTTTGAAACCTTTCTTCCTTTGACCAAAATTTTCATTCTTCTTGTCCTTCCATGCTTTATGGTAATTAGGTTTGCCTTTGTTCTGATCATAGAAATACTTGGGATTCCTTATAGCCTCTTCTAGAGTTCTAGGTTCATCAAACTCAATCATGTCTTTGTATGACTGAGGTAACCCACTCATAAAATGATGAATTTTCACTTTATCATCCATGATGTATCTGACATACCTTAATAACTCTAAGAATTTGTTTGCATATTCCTCCATGGTCAGTTGTCCCAATTTCAGCTCATGGAACTCTTTCATATTATCATCATAGTACCTTTCAGATAGGTACTTCTTCTTGAAATACTTCTTGAACTGCTTCCACACAATCCTTCTGTCATTGATCTTCTTCACTTTCTTGAGGTGCTCCCACCATATAGATGCTCTTCTATTCAAATTGAATATGGCTACCCTTGCCTTCATATTTCCAGAGTAGTCTTGGACTCGGAAATACTTTTTCATCCCAAGAAGCCAAGCTTCAGCTTCTTGACCAGACTTTACCTCACCATTAAAGGTAGGAGGCCTTGCCTTCTTAAATTCATCACGTGAACTGTTTCGGTAACGTCTCTTTCTCTTATTCCTGTAAGATGAAGAGCTTGAACCCCTAGTGGATCCTTCAGAGTCAGATGATCCACTAGAAGACCTTTTTCTTCTTCTGGCACTGCTCCTACTTCCCTCTGGATTTACTTCCTGATGCCAAAAGTTCATTCGCCTTTGGATGTCTGTCAAGCTCTGCAACATGGCTGCATTTAGCTGATTCTACTCTTCATGAGATTTAATCATTCTTTCATTATCTTATCTGTAACTTTGCATCTCCACCCTTAGGATTCTCATGGTGGATGCAATATCTGGTGGATTCTCTTGATATCTTCTCCCATTAGATTTTGTTTCGGCATTTCCAACTCTAATTCCCCCCCCCCCATAGCATTTGCCTCGTGCTCATAGGGATCTTATGCATCATTCATGCTGTAGTTTCTCATGGCCATGCCAAAACAAAATTTGCTGAACTGCACTATGAATCTGCAAAAATGTGTTAATAAACATGCTTGTTAGCTGCAGGATAATCTCAAAATTCAAAAATCTCTTACCTACTGTTCACTATAGGTGTGGACGGTCGAGATTGTGGTAGAACCAGATCTACAGTCAAGGTGATTTTCGTAAATAAAAGAATGAGGAGGATAAAAGGGCGTTGAGTTACGGAATTGGAAACTAATCACCATGAAGGAGATCCTCAATTAGATGAACGACTGACAACGATTTTGCTAGGAGAACTAGTGCAAACAAATAAAATTTTGATGTGTGCGATATTTCATGAAATCTGCTTTAATTTATTTGAGGTCCACCGTTGATATAGATGCAATGGTTGTTATTTAATTTTGCTGATGAACTAGAAAGTGAGTTAATAACAGGGGCTGGGCACAAAATAATTATGTAATTGGGTTCACTGTCAATTTGAAGTCCGCTCTTTAACAAGCGCTGCCTGATACATTGGCGAGGTTAGTTAGATTTAGTGGTTTAGTACTCTGTCTTGCTGCATCCTTCTCTCTGCAACTATTTAACTTGGCCCATTTAGGACCAATGTTGCAACCATTAGCTCTGATACCACACTATCACGTCCCCTCTTGCCTTGGAGAATAAACACGACCTCAAATGCTGTTACGGAGAAAACTTCCTATGGCTTGGGGTGTACCACAATAGACAAAGAAACCACAGAAATCAATCCCTTCCCAATATGCAAGAGAAATAAAACATCTAACACGAAAGGATCTCAAAACATACCTTATTCCAGATGGTTGACGTAGATCCCTGTTGAGCTTTTCCCAATCCCGCTTGCTTTAGCAATTTACTCTCAACAACAGTAAACAAGGTAAGCATGCTATATAATATAGTGTTAGGCCTACTCTAGCATATATAATCAATAATGCATAAGCAATTAAATGCATCCATGGATTCAATATTCATTTAAATGCACATTATTGGACAGGAAAAAATATTTCTATTAATAAAATCAGAGATTACACAAGTGACAACCTCTGTCGGCACGTCTGCGAACAGGAGAAACTTAGTCCTCCACCTGGGCCTCCACCACCTCAATCCCCCATCTCTCGATAGAAAGCTCACAAGTAAAGGAAATCTTGGGAAGAACACAAAGTGATCCAAGGGGCAAAGGGATGTAGACTCAAGTACAAGCAAGCTATGACAATAATGGGCTATAGTTTTCTCGCTCTTCAATTCCTCTTCCTCAATGTATCTAAGGGGTTCCTTATATAGTGCTTCAATGGGGTAATATAAGGTCAAATACGAGTGATATCGAGGCATATGGAAGGCCAAGAGACAAGTGACTCGGATCCACATAAAGGAAAACTCCAAAAATATTTGGAGTTATGCACACATCCCGATGTATGTGGGTTTAAGGGTAATATCCGCATATATACATGAGAAAGGGATTAAAAGTCACGTACAAAAAATAATAGGTGTTGTTAGAGATGATATTGGAAACATCGAAGGTACAAAAATAGTCCATGGGATCCAAAGAGTCTGAAGAGGGACAGGGAAGGCCATAAATGTGTGATCAACCATGTGTGGTAAAATCAGCTGTAACAGATGCCCCCTAATGTGTGAGGTCAGAGGGGTAACATGATGGATGAAATACATTATAAATACATCCCAGAAGTGGAGTGATGAAGAACCAGGTGGAAGAACCAGCCATCCAACAGTATAGTACAATAATCAATCTCTACATATGACTGCAAATACATATAGGAGTCCTAGATACATAAGAGTACAATGGCCATGAATAGGCATGATATACAAAATGTGACATGTGTGGTCATCGCCACGTACAGTATATAATAGATCAGAATCTCCATGATGAATATATACAAAGGATCAAGATCTCCATGAAAGATGAATATATACCATGGATCAAGATCTCCATAATGGCTGAAGATATCTGACATACACTGGAATCAAGTCACGTGAGTTGAAATCTCATGAACATTGGCATGATCAAGGAGGTAGCATATGTGGAATGCCACCAATATGGAAAGTATTCTACACAAACCGCTACAAGTACCTCGTGTTGGTTGATGAGGGATGCCTTAATGCCCTCCTTCCAGCAGATTCCATCCCATCGACTTCAGATCATTTATTCTGAGATAGGAGTCTAGAGTCATTTGAGTGCCTTGAGACTTACAGTCATCAGTGGTAGGTTCTCTGGTTTGTAGACGTGCCAACAGAGGTTGTCACTCATGTAATCTCTGATTTTATTAATAGAAATATCTTTTCCTGTCCAATAATGTGCATTTAAATGAATATTGAATCCATGGATGTGTTTAATTGCTTATGCATTTTTTACTATATATGCTAGAGTAGGACCAACACTATATTATATAGCATGCTTGCCTTGTTTATTGTTGTTGAGAGTAAATTGCTAGAGCAAGCGGGATTGGAAAAATATCAACGGGGATCTACGTCAACCGTCCGGAATAAGGTATGTTTCGAGATCCTATAGTGTTAGATGTTTTATTTCTCTTGCATATTGGGAAGGGATTGATTTCTACGGTTTCTCTATCTATTGTGGTACACCCCAATCCATAGGAAGTTTTCTCCGTAATAGAATTGGTGTCTCCACTAGGGAAGAACACAAAGTGCTCCAAGGGACAAAGGGATGCAAACTCAAGTACAAGCAAGCTATGACAACAATGGACTATAGTTTTCTTGCTCTTCAATTCCTCTTCCTCAATGTATCCAAGGGGTTCCTTATATAGTGCTTCAATGGGGTAATGGAAGGTCAAGTCCGAGTGATCTCGAGGCATATAGAAGGCCAAGAGACAAGTGACTCGGATACACATCAAGGAAAAATCCAAAAATATTTGGACTTATGCACACATCTCTATGTACATGGGTTTAAGGGTAATATCTGTGTATATACGCGAGAAAGGGATTAAAAGTCGCGTACAACAAATAGTAGGTGTTTTTAGGGATGATCTTGGAAACATCAAAGGTACCAAAATATTCCATGGGGTCGAAAGAGTCTGCAGAGGGACAGGGAAGGCCATAAATGTGTGATCAACCATGTGTGGTATAATCAAATATAACAACTACTCTGATATACCACAATGTAGCATACCTGCTACACTAATACTGCTGTGATATACCACGATGTCCATGAACCTGGTGCCCATACACCCAACTGATATGCAGAATATTTTAAAAATTATCTTTCCTATCTATTTAACACAGTCATGGGTCATGTAACATCCTTTAATGTTCATGCTTAAGTTTAAACATCACCATAACAGTCGTTCCACATCTCACAGATCCATTCTGTAAGTAGAAAATTCATTCCGCACTAAACTTGAATTTTTTGCCTTTTGCCCTTCTGTCTTCTGTTGCGAACTTCGAGACTCAGAAACTCCCCGAAACGACCACCTTGTATTTTGAATTTCCACCTTCCGACTTCTGCCTTTTCACCTTCTGATGCAGATCCCAGAAATCAGAAAACCCGTGAAACAATCACTTTATCTTTCGAATTTCCACCTTCCAACTTCCGCCTTCTGCTGCGGACCTCAAAAATCGAAAAACCTGCGAAACGATCACTTGTCTTTCGACTTTCCACCTTCTGAATTCCGCCTTTTTGCCTTCCGCTATGGACCTCGGAAATAAAAAAAACTTAACGAATGCCACCTTCATTTGCTCACCTTCCGCCTTCCACACTTCCATGGGCATATTCTGGATCGTAAAAAACCAACAAATCAATACCTTTACTTTTTTCACTTTCCGCCTTCTGCATTCTATGGTCGGACTACAGATTGTGGAAAACCAACACTTGGCCTCATTTCTCTTTCTGATTTATGCCTCCCTCCTTCTGCTTTTCGCTGGCAGATTTTGGGGTGTGGAAAACCAACATTTCTTACCTTCGGATAGCTACATCTTTGACCCTGTAACCAGGATTCTAGCCTCCATGATCATAAGAAAAATGTAGTAGAAAATACAAGGCATAAACAAATAAAAATTCCAGGACATTTAATCAACAATAAAATCTACTTAATTCATTCATAATTATTCAACATAACCAACACATTCATAATCAAATGCATTGCATAAATAACACAACAGAGAATACTTATCTTGAATATGAAGCTTTACCGCAACTAGCTATGTCGCTGCAACCTTCCACCCAACCATAGGCCACTGTGTTCATCAATCTCTCAACACCACTGCCACCCCCGATATGAGCATGATTTCCACAAGGAACTAGGGAACATCAGACTCACACATAGCCAAATCATATCACACACAGTCAATCTAACCTTCAATTGGGTTTATTAGACTGTCCATCCAAGCCAATACACAATTGGGTTTATCAAGTTGTAGGAAAACAAACCAATAGAATTCTAGGTTTATCAAGCTATACAACCAAGCCAGCTAACATTTGGGTTTATTAGACTTCCCATAGTCAAGCCAACATTCACATTAAGAACCTACCAAAACAATAGATGGGTTTATCATGATCCTCATCCAAGCCATTTCACTGCTGGGTTTATTAGGATACTCAGCCAAGACAACATTCATAGTTGGGTTTATCAGGATGTCCCGCTAAGGATTACACACATGGCCAAATGCGCAAAAAGACACTGCCAAGCCAACTACCATTAGGGTTTATCATGCTGCTCATCCAAGCCAATATCCAATTGGGTTTATCAGGCAGGCCAGCCAAGCCAATATACAATTGGGTTTATCAGGATGTTATCCAAGCCAATATCCTTTGGGTTTATCAGGGTGCTAAGGTAGTGGAAAGTTATAATGTCTAAGCTAGTGGCTCATTCAAGAGCTAGGGACACCTCCACAAGATCTATCTGGCCTGGAATCCATAATACCTACACATCCAACACAAGGAAGCATCCCCTTCTATGCTCTACAATCCCTTGAGTTATGCCTTCCCTTCCAGTGCTCTTCAAGGTGTGCCTAGAAGATTCACCAGCCACTCTTATCTTTTCATGGGGTTCGTCTCTACACTAGGTTTATCAAGCCCATTCCTCATCTCTTCCACTCCTATGTCTTGCATACAATTTAGACCCAAACCAGGGTGCACATCACAACAAACCACATGGAGACACAACAAAATAGGGCTCTACTCTATAATACAGACAAACACGTTTGCATACCACACTATAAAAAAGGAGTAACATTGCAGAACAACCTGTTATGCAGCTCAGGAGCGTGAACAACACAACCATCAATGAATAATCATGAATAATCCCCCACAATGAACACTGAGGAACAACAAAGCTTTCTCACAACTGAGGGAAAGATGGACTGCCACACATGCATGTAAGTTACTTGATGCAGAAGCAAGAATGCGACTTCCCCATAATGCAGACTTGCTCAGACTACAGGCTGACTCAGTCACGAAACCGGATTCCATGCCTTTCTTTTCCCAATGCATTAACTGCCTCAACCAACTTCTAGAAGAATTGAATGATTGAGTGCAGAGAAAAATAAGGTAGCTGAGGGTTTATGGGTTTCCCCATTGACATATGGTCTCACCTTATTGGCTCAGGGGTTTGGACAAGTCCCCTCCCTATTCCTTGTGAAATCATGCCCCCATCTCTTACGTTGCAGTGCATAGCTAGCTGTGGTATTTTATTAATTTGTATATTTACACGATATTCCAAAATGTGTTGTGCTTGACCAGCACGAGAAACCATAGGCATCGATCCTGATCACCTATACACAAAACACCAAATCAATGGAAGGTCCTTGGCCTTGAGCTCCTCGCCATGATTTAAATACAATATATACATCATGTACAATTTTAATACCATGGGGTCAAAACTAGGGTGTTATAGATGCAATGGTTGCATCGAATGATATAGATTTTGGTGGAGAGGTATACCAACTGCTTCATTTTACATTTTTATCTAGAGCAGGTACTTGTGTCTTTGGCTTTGGTGGTGGACCACACACACACACACACACATATATATTATCATTAATATATTATTCATTTTCATGTCATGTTGATGTTGTTGGATTGATCAAATGTATTATGTATCAGTCATTTAAATTAGAGATGCGATATGATGTTTAACTCTAGTTAAAATCATAGTGTCATTTTTCTATAGTAACCATTTAATGCCATTATATAATGTTTAACCAATTTGAAATGTGAATATCTGTTTTGCAAGAAGACACAACAAGTTGATCAAACATGTTTACAAACGTGAATATTAAACGATTCAATTGATGATTGTTTGATTTGATTATTATTTACTAGTTTTGGAGTAAATAAATAAAAAAATATACATTTCTTGAATATCTTAGCATGAATACTTTCAAAGTGGGTAGACATTGTTGAGATCTTCGAGATTCACAATGTATTGGAATTTTGAAATGAATTTTCGAGTGAACACTCCACAAATGTTCAGAGAATCACAATGAAGCTCCTCAAAGTTGAAAAACTTAATGTTGAATAAATAAGAAAAAAATATAAATATGAACCAAACATATGCATGAAAATAATAATAATAAATTGAAATGGATCCACTAAAGGTGATAATAAAGGTAATGAACCAAAACCTTAATTTTGAAGAAAAAAAGAAATGAATAAAACTATAAAAGTATACTGAAATATAAAGTTAAAAATATGAAAATAAATTAGTATTTTTTTCAATAAATATAGAGGGGGTTAAGTTTTATTTGATACTTACCCATTCATTGTTTTAAGAGTTGAACCCCCTGTCTATTTAATTAAAAAAAATTACTAACCCTAAATTATATTTTTAACCCTAAAATCCCTCATACTTTTATAGTTTTATCCATTTCTTTTATTTCTTCAATTAATATTTTGGTTTATTACTTTTACTATTACCTTTTATGGATATGTTTCAATCTATTATTATTATTATTCATGCATATCTTTCAATTTATTAATTATTAATTCTATTTTTAACGTTCATCTTTATATAATTTTTTCTCATTATTCATTTTTAAGATTTTCAACCTTTAGCAAAATTCATTGTGATTCTTTGAGGATGGTTGAAGTGTCCACCTCAAACTTAGTTTCAAAATTTCAATACAATGCAAATTCTGTTATGTCAACAATTCGTTTCAAAATTTCAAGACAATGCAAATTCTGATATCTCAACAATTCTTAAATATTCTTATTAATTTTTTCATTAAAATTGATAGAAATTGAGAGAGCTTGTTTTTCAACTAAATAAAATTGATTATAGTCAACCATTCCATACAATCACAAAACACTAAATAAAAAGTAGTACATTAAATATTATATTGATTTTAAACCAACAAAAACGATTTAAAAAATAATCAAAAATCTTTTTAACTATAACTTAAAAAAATATTTTGTAATATCTATAGAAAAATTTAAATGAAATATAACAATTTTTAGTACCATTGGCAGTTTTTTTTAAATGAAGAGTTAGGAATTATATATAATGTAAATGACAACACTTTATTGAAATGTGTCTCTAAAATCTCCCAAAAATAACATCAAAACTTATAGCTAATTAAGTATGCAATGAGATAAAAAAGACCTTCGTAACTTAACCTCTTTAAATATTTATTTTTTCTTTTTATTAACACGTGACATTGCATTTATATCATAATATTATTAAATTGGAAGGAGGATCTTCATCATCACCATTTCTCAACATGATGGTTGAAAATGTTTGTGATCTTTTCATTTTCAATATCATAAAATGAATAAAAATCCTTAATTAGCCAATTATCGAAAACAATAATAAAAATAAACATTCACACTAAATGTTGAAATAAAACATGTGCATATCACTCTTTGTTTCCATCATCTTGTTTATCTTGAACCTTGATTGGCATTATCACATTGTTGTGCTAAAAAACTTGGTTGTAGTTTTTTGGAAAACTTATAAGGCTCCTTAATTTTATCCCACATCCTTTTAGAGTTGATACATTTTATCCCACTATCATGATTTTCCTCTACATTGCTATGGTTAAAGCTATTGCACCACTTGCATTTAAAAATAACACATCGAAAGATGATAAGTACAGTTTCGGGATCTTTGTTATCTTTCTGACATAACCTAGCTTCACCATTATTATGTTATGATCACAATGGCTAGCACAACTAGTTGTTGAACTTGACTTCCACTCCACAATCAAGTGTGGTACAACCATAATCGACATCCTCAATGTAAAAATGATATCCACATGCCCAGGTCGATGAGAACAAATGAAATTGTAAAAATGTGAACAAATATCAATGTCATATGTCTAATAACCCAAGCATGAATAAAAAATATAAATGCTATAAATCAAATATGCATTATAAAGTTAAAAATACACATAGAGAAATTATTATAAAGTTGTTGAACATGGTCCTTATGTTTAGTGCATCCTCTTTAGAATGCAGGTAACAAATGAATGTACCGTATTTTTCTTTCATTTGGTCAACTACCCAACAATTGCTATGGATCATTACAATATTTTTTTTAATGATTAAGAGAAGCCATGCTTCTATTGTTCAACCTCATGAATTATTTCATGCCCCTCTTCTATTTACTTCTCTTCTTTTAATACAATGCAACCCACGATTACATTGCCTTTATATTGTAAATAATGAATTTATTAATGATATCAATTTCTAAATACATCAATGTATTCATGAAATAAAAAATAGTATGATATCAAATATATAATGTTAAATTATGTGTAAACAATTACTCTATATAAATTTAACAAAAAAATAGTGATTTAATTGTTATCACACACCTTTTTCCATCTGTTTAGATTAGCTTCTCTTCCATTTTTTCCTCATCATATTGATCGTACCAAACCACGGTGTGTCATTGATTTGATTGATGTAATCATTGGCGTAATCATTGAGTGACTCATATATATGATTTGAAATGGAGATGAATGCCAATTTTGTAGCAGAACTAACTATTTTCTTAGCAAAAAGCACTACAAAATAAAGTATGTAGTGTAACTCAATGGATTTTAGGGTTAACACTACAAAATTGTGAACTCTACAACAATACAAAAGTTTTTCTAAATAATTGACATTGGGATTTTACTGATTGAATGTCATGAGATGTTGCACTTCGGCTTTCACTTGAAAAATTTCAAGGTGGATAATAAGATGAATATGTTGATTGTTAAGATTAATAAGATATGTGAATTTTCCTAAAGAATATAAAATAAGAACAAGGCATTAAAAAGGAAAGAGAGGTATTAGAGAGTTAAGTATCTTAAAGAAAAGAAGAAGTTTCAATCCAACTGTGACATGCTAAGAATTCTGGTAGATCTTGGAACTCAAGTCTTATAGGAAACCTTGCAGGATCCATCATCTGAGACTTGATCAACTAACTACCGCATTAGATTTTTTGTACAAGGAGGAGTATAATGTGCATCTATAGTCAGTGCTAGGGCTTATCTTTTGTAACAATTGTTTAAGCAATTATCAAGATATGTTGCATAATTCTTGCAACCAACCTAGTTTCATTTTGTAATTCTTGTAAGTCAACCTTAATTAGTGATATAGTTCATATATACTCTCACTTTTTGTTTCGTATTCCAATGTAATAGTTTTAGAAGTTTCATATCTTTATCTAGTTTGAGTCTATGTGTCATTCATATATCATATCCATGTATATTTGACATAAGACTTAAATTAGAAAGTTGATCCTTCTGAAGTGGATCTAAGATCCATTTTTTTTGGCTAACATATCTTTTAGAAGGCTTGGTTTATGTAAATAAAGTGCTTTTTGTCAAAAACATACTAGTATTACTTCACTTATTTTGTATTTTACAAAATTTTATTGGGAACTCAAAATCAAATTGTATTCATTGATCAATGCTCTTGTGGTATGGGTTGAATATTCATTTCTTTAATTATCAATGTATATTGAATGTAGTGTGATTTTGCATAGCTTTAAAATGTTTCATTGTATGTAGATCAAATACTAAGATATAAGAACTGCGTATTTCCTATTTTGCATATCAAATGACATGGTTGTCTTGTTTATTTCCCGTAGCCATGGGACTATCTTCAATATTTCACTTGTAAAAAAAATATTGTTCGTCTATGATGTTTTGGTATATCGTTCCACCCGTCAATTTTCACTCCCAATAATTTGACATAATGATTTTGAGCATGTCTATGAATTCATTATATGCAAATTAAAAACCTATTGAAAAACTTGCTTGATACTCAATCTTCGATCAAATAGAATCTGTCCATCAACATAAAATCAATATTTAAACCATTTATTTTCCAAGTTTCATAGTTTTTCTCTTTAGCAGTCAAGGTGCATACTTTAGGGATAATAGATTGTTTATTCTTTTTTGTGCATGTCACCATTGAAAAATTCAATGGTGACAACTAATTAAGTGCACATCACCATTGCAGAAATTAATAATGATGCTTAATTTTGGGACCATCGCCATTGAAAAATTCAATGATGACATTTAATTCTATGCACATGCAATAATTAATGGTGATGTTTAATTTTTGTGATCATCACCATTAATGAAACTTTGGTGACTATCTTTAAAGGATCCTAACAATTTTTTTTCAAATTGAATAGAAATGGCGATGGTCCTTTATTGTGCATTACGAATGAGGTTATGGTGATGATCATTAAATATAAGACACTTTTTTTTTGCATTGGTGATGATCGCTGACCATCACTAATAATGATTATTTGTGATAGGACTAACCAATCTCCATATTTTTTTTTACTTTTGGATATGTTTCCTTTGGTGACGTTCATTTTTTAGTGATAGAGGCCCTTTTGACCTTCTCCAATGAGGTTATGGCGATGGTCATTAAAGATATGTCATTGTTTTCCTTTGAAATTGGTGGCGGTCACTGACTGTCACTAATAATGAATGTTGGTGATGGACCTATTGCATATCCATATCTCCTTTACTTTTGGCTATGCTGCCTTTGGTCATGAAAACCTTTTTGACAATCACCAATGAGGTTATGGTGAATTTTTTCACCCGTCACCGTAGGAATTCTTTCTTGTAGTGATAGTTTAATTCCATCTATAGCCATGCTTAGTCAATGACTCTGTACTTCATCCTTGAATTTATTGGGCCATTTATTCTCTATATGCTTCATGAATACTGAATTTATAGGGATTCACATAACTTTTATCTCACTTTTGTGCAAGGCATGCCACCCTTGTAACATGGACAATTTTGAAATAGCCTTTAAATCCTCAGGATTATAGGCACGTTCCTCAATATCTTATGAGGAGGACCATGTGATTTACCTTTTCTTTTTTAATTTTTAGTCCCTATTTTTCCCACATTGTGGACATGTCTCTTTGTTCAAATATTCACCTCTATAAAGAATACAATGATTTTGGCAATCATGTTATTCTATGTACTCAATGCCTAACCTTTTCAACATTTGTTTTGCCTCTTTGTAGACATTGAGCAATACTTTTTCACTTGGAAATATCATATCTTTGAGTGACCTATAATTATTGGGCAATAGAAATGTACACTATCATCAAGCATGCACAAAATTGGGCATTTTCAATGTTGATCGTGGGGCAAGATTCCTATAAAATAAGGGAACGTAACCATTAGTGACCTTAATAGTGTTAAGAAACATTCGTTTGGATACCATACATTTATTTCAAGTTGTAGAGTAACATTTTTGTCCCTAGTTGGGTATATTTTTGACCCATATCCAAAGAGAGGGGTGTTGGAAGTTGATTTCAAGATTTCAAAGAAGTTATATGTATTATGATCATCATTCCCTAGTACTTGTAGGAATGCAAGTAACTAAATTCCCTCCATGTCACTCATATCCCGTAATAAATCATCCATAACAATCTCTGTTTCATTTCTTTTTTTCCAACATGTGAAGAACAATGTTACTATAGACATTTTGAATTGGTGACTTGGGATGTAGTAAAGATTGAATAGGTGGCTGATTCAACCATGATTAGTATGCTTCCTCTCAGATCCATACTCATTTAGTAGCATCTCTTGATTTGACATTGTAGTGGATTATAAAAGAAGATGGCAGACAAGCACTCATTGTTAGAGTTTTGATCGTAAAATATTGAATATTACATCAATGATATTAATAGTAAACACAATACATTTAGTATGTTTAAACATTATACAAAACAACTTTAAGGAGCATGTATATTTTTGCCAATAGTACATGCAAAACCAATCACTTTATAAAACAAAATGTCAAATTAAGTAATATATTTACATTAATTCTATTGTAAATAAAAAATACAATCAATTAATGACCTTTTTCTTATGCCTAAAGGAGACGTCTGAAGGTAGTCCCGATACAAGGCATCTTTGATGAGTGATTTATGTTCTATGAAGGTTACAGTTTATTAACCAATCATGACACACTATGCATTGCATGCACAACAACAAATTTAGACACCCTCCTTTTCATAAAGAACTAGTTATCATTGGGGTGTTCCTAAAAAAAAAATAGCATTGAATAATGAGCACCTACCACTATTTATGAACCGTACAATTTTCCCACAAATGCATGGATGACCATTTATATATAACATATTATTCCTATTAAGGTTTTCAGAACCATGATCATTAATGCACATACGATACATGGAAATGATATGTTTATATTTATCAATATTCAAGTATCTTTATTATTATCATTACTTCTAATATACTTAAACTCATAAATTCTAAGTAAATATAGAAAACCACATAATATAAATATAAAACTAGAAAATATCTCTTATATGAAATATATTCAAAATGGAAAGCTATGTTCACTTGCCCCTTCACGAGGGGAACTTCCAAGAGAAAAATTCCAAATACAATAACAAATATTTACTTCACATTACATCACTTACTACTCTATATATAGTGATTAAATAGCCAAAATACATTATTCAAGTAATCAAACTAATGATAAAGATGACCACAAGATGGTATAAGTGCCATTGATTGTTTGGGAAGAAGAATACATATAGTTATGTAATGTACTGATTTTGATATGAAGTACACTAATTAAATCTTACAATACTTCAAAGAAAAATAGTGGAAGATATGAGACCAAACTAGTTATTTTTTACTAGGTTTTAGACGACATTTTTAAACATGCACATGAATCTTCTTAATCCCTCCAAATAAGTGATTTAGGATCTTCTAAGTATGTAACTCAAATGGAAAATAGGCCAATACTCTGACATCAACACATTTATGGGTGCTTCATGCCTGGGAAGATTTCCTTGGATGAACCAAGGCTATCAATGCACATTCCCCAAGGAATTTTGTGGAAACCAAAGGATTTGGTACTTATTAGGATTAATAAAACATGTGAATATATAATTGTATTGTACCCAACATAATGCAATAGAAATTCATAAGTTTATGGGAAATATCACAAAGTTTGGAGGTCAACTGAGCAACTGCACTACCTAGGATTGTCTGACTAGTTTTATTCCAGACTCTTCTAAGCACCTCTAGAGGGTCACAAAACATAGTATGAAATATGTGGATGAATGTATCATGGTCTTATGGACCTGCATCAGCTTAAAAAAATATAATTGGACCCATATAACTCATTCTATTGCATATTTTGTAAAACTAGTCAAAATTTGCATTCCAAAGAGCATAGGTATAAAAGTATCTTAATAAATTGCAGAAGATTAAGTGTATAAATGTAAATAATATAAGATATGGTTTATAAAAAATAAACAAATTATCTTACAAATATTTATAAGCATAAAAATAACTCAAAGTGTTGCTAGCAACCTCAAGAATATAGCATAGACCAATTACATCATAAAAAGCTCAACTAGATGGAGTTTGCAACACATAGAGAAAAAAGATATCGAATAACATAATAGGAACTACAATAAGCTTCAATGAACATGTATGGAATCCTTTCCCATCATGGTAGACTCGATCCATATAATACTGATGTTCAGTAGGGGCACATCTCCCAAGTTTGAGTAGGCTTAGAGTTCTCAATGTAAAACAAAAACTATCAAAAGATATCATAGGGGTGCACCACATTATTTTATAATTATGAATTTATATTTGGTTGCATTGGATGTGGTTAAAAATATCTTTAATTATCTCTCATTGTCTGCTTTTATAATCTACAACTTTTACCTTCTTTTTTTTCCTTGCTTTGTTTCCTTTCTACTTTGGACTGCTTTTCTACTTTGGGAAATATCTTGATTTTCTAGATTTTCTCTACTTTCCTTCTTTTCCAGTGATTTTCCTACTTTTATTCTTCTTTTTTCTTTTATGGAATTTCCTACCTTTATGCATGCTTTCTTCTTTTTTGAGTTTCCTGCTTTTGGGATGCCATCCATATTTTTAGTGGCTTTCTTGATTTTCTTCTAGTTGCCATTGTATATGAGAACTCATTGGGCCCAAAATATGTCTTATGTGCCCTCATGGGCTCAAGAATATCTAACACATCACAATATTAAATAATGATGAAAATAAAATAAACTACTTATTTGCTATCTCAACTCCTAAATTATTAATTTAACTAACTAAATAATAAATTGTGTAAAATTTAATTCCAATCACATCATGAATTTATTCCTAAACAATTTATTTAATTCTTCCACTAAGACCCATGGGTATCTTAATGGCTAGTGGTTTCTCCATGGTGCTATCAAAATTTGGGGACATTACAATTTATCACCACAAAAGGAAATTGGGTCCCAACATCGGACATATGAAAAGAATACAACCAAGCACCATTCAAAGTGTGGTTGTAAAAGGTTTGGTATTTACTTTGTAGATGGATAACGAGAGAGAATTTATCACTACCCTCCAACTATTGAACGCACCTTGGCGTGTACTTGGACTTTTCTCAGTCTCAACTCATATAAATTTTTGGATCTCCTAGTAGAGATATCTTAGGTGGTATTGATACCATACTTTAGTTAACTAGAACTCTTGGCTGACTTCAAAAAAATAGGTTGGTTGGAAAAATTAATATGAAACATATTTCTTTTGGCTTCCAACATTTCAAAAATTGAACATAGAAAATTGTTCATTTATGTATTTTCTATAACATCTGTTGGATTTGAACAACATTGGGAGGTATTACACCATAAACATTGGGTAGTTGATCACTAATATAATGGGACAATGTAACACAACAAGAGTTCTTCTTCAACCATTTTCATATTGAACAATTACATACTATTGGGGTATCATAAAATATATCCATTTAATGATGAAGTACCATTTGTTTAATTTATCCAAGCTTCAGGATCTTAAGGTTGGAATGAACCTCAATGTGAAACAAGGTTGAAGAAGGAAGAAGAAATTCAGTGCACAATGATCAAACAATCATGGTGAAATTGAACAGTCAAGAGACAAGAATTGGTCAGAATAACATTAATGCCATTATCATTAATATATGTGTAATAAAATGATGATACAAATAAGGAAATTTGAATCCACTAGGAGTGATTCAAATCCCATGACTTGGACTGACTCTAGATATCACTAAATGTGGGAAAATCACCACTAGAGACTCACTAGTGTAACTTTGTACAATTGAATTAGTTCACACTCAGTTAACTAACCAATATAGGTGAGCAAAGGAATATAACCTACTCAATTCATGCAAAGTGACTCTAGGCTAACTAAAGATGAACTAACTGATGCTTATCATAGCATAACTCAACAAAGACTACGATGAACTGATGGTGGGACTCCAATGACTAAGAGTGGGTTGCTAAATTATAGGGATTGGTCTCTGGAGCTCCAAAACTCATACAAATTGGTGCACCAGGTGGTAACTGGGCCCCAAATTACTTTCCCATGGCACTAATGAAGTGGAAACATAATCATAATCTAGGAAATGACATTTAGACTATGGTGGTCAAAGAAGGATTATAATTAATCCTAACAACCCCCCCTTAATCCAAATTTGGAAAACCTGGTACCTGGAAACTAAGGCCAAAGGTCACCCATACAATATAATAAAAAAAATATGCTTAATAAACTTAGGAGATGGGGAAAACCTCATGAGAACCCCCCCTCAAAATGAACAGTAGGGAATTGGATCAAGCTTTCACACCAAGAGACAAATTTATCCTGAGTAAAAAAAATTGTGAAAAAATTATGTAGTATGCCCCTCTATAGAGAGGTAATGCAGTGTGATGGTCCTTGTGTGCACTAGTTCCTTGTTACAGTGCATGTGAAGCTATCCACCTTCTTCCAATCCGATACCAGATAAGAGAAGAAATGTTGTTGGTTTTTCAACCAAACTTGCATATTTCGAACCTCTGTGACAATATGGAAGAGTTCAACTTGGGATTCCATGCCCTAATGGATTTCTTGAGCCCATACAATGGATTCCTCAGCTTTCATGTCAAGAGAGAATCATCAGTGTACCCCTTAGGATTTTCCTTATAGATTTCTTCTTCCAATTTAACATGTATAAAATTACGTTTGTCTCTTCTTTATGGAGGAAGAGAGACATGATCCAATGTCTCATTGCTCTTCAGTGAATCATATTCTTTATCCATTGATGTCTATTTTGGTGAATCATGACAAGCCACTTTGTAGAACTATTGATTAGACCTCACCATCACGTAACATCTCTCTGGGAGTTTATAAAACCTCTTTGGGAGAAGTGAATTTGCATGACATAGAAGAAGGCTCTCATATTAAAACTAAGATCTAGTTCTTATTTTTTCAGATGAATCTCCAACCATGTTTCTAGCAACCTCAATGAATTTTTGAGACCATTTAAGCCTAGGATTTGGAGTAGGGACTGGGCCTGGATCTTATTGAACTTCGTCTTCAATTCCAAAAATTGATTAAACTTGGTCCTCTGCTTCAAATTATGAACTTGAAACATTAATGGTATCATCATTTGTAAATGGTTTAGGTAGAATGAATTTACCTTCCCATTTAAATGGCAGCTGAGATTGCACTGGATATGCGTATGGAAAAAAATGTGAGAACTCATATGTTTTGGAGGCATGGTTTTCAACACCTTTTGCTATCATCTTCCCAGTGGAGATATTCGAGATTTCCATTGAGTCAAGATCAAATACAACTCACTTTGGTGAGCCAGTATGAGTCAGTTAATATACATACACCAAATTTGTTGCTAACCACATATAAGAATTTTTTGAACACTCCATGATCTATTTTTATTGTACCCTTCCCTTCAGCTTGGATTTGAGTGTCATATTCCATGTGAATACTTGGACCATCAATAATGTTTAATGAAGAGAATTATTCTTTAGAGGAAACAACATGGTTGGATTCTCTTGAATAAATGAAGAAGGCTTTGGATTTTGAAAATCCAGCCTTCAGTGCATGAAATCTCTCATGATATTCAATATTGTCTCCAGAGTCATCCTTCCTTGCACCTTCAGGGAGGGAAAGATATTGTTGTTAAATAATTCTTGACATATGATCTATGGGTTTATTCATACAAACTTTCTTTGTATGGTTTCCTTTCTTACAGTAGGAGCACTTTCCCTTGTCAAACCTATGATGTTTTTCCTCTTAGAGCCCAAGGCTCCATCTTAGTGAATGCATGTTAGGATTAATTATAATTCTTTCTAGACCACCATATTCTATATGTCATTTTGTAGCTTAGGATTATGTTTCCACTTGATTAGTGCCATAGGGAAGTCATATGGGGGCCACCTACCACCTGATGCACCATTTTGCATGTGTTTGGGAGCTCCGGGGACCAATCCCTATAATTTAGGAACCCACACTAAGTCATGGGAGTCCCACCATTAGTTCACCCTAGTCTGTGTTGAGTTATGTTGTGATGGGAATAAATTAGTTCATATTGTTATGTTTGTCCTCTTAGTGAATGCATCAAGGGATGGAATTCTCCAATTTGTAGTGGTAAGTCTCCCGAAGTGAAAGGTGGATATGAACAATGAAAATTCTAGGCCAAGTTTGCTTAGAATAGAGAGAAATAATTGCTCATCCTTCTTGTCAATCCCACACTACTTGCACTACATGACCAAGGATTTGAACTTGGTGAAGAATTGTTGAATGGTTTTGAAGTTGTCAAGATGAAGAGAAACCAACTCATTCTCCAAAATATTACCTATCAACTCATCCTTCTTTCCAAATAGTGATTTGAGATTCTACCATACTTCTCTTATATTTTTTAATCCATCTAGGGGGAAGAGTAACTCCCTGGAGATATGAATGCACATGGAACCAAATGCTTCATCCAACTTGTTCAGATACTTCAACTTCTCAAGAGGATACTGGGGTTTGACCTCCTTTCCCATAATGACCCTGTATAGACCTTTGTTGCACAAAAAAATCTACATGTCAGCCCTCCAATAAACATAGTTGAAGGGTGTGAGGATCCTGGGTGTCAACATTTTTGAATTATCCATCTTGTAGCTTTAAGGGTAGCACAGTTATTCTGAATTCTTCAATTTACCTGCAAAAAACAGTTCAATTCAAAGGAAAAACAATTCAATCACTGTCTACTTCGACATGAGCACATTATCAGGGTGCTTCACAACGGGATAGACTTATCTAGAAAAAATCCAGAGGGATCAATGAAAAAATACCATAAATTATGTGGAAACTAGTTTCCTTTGGTGCGTCAATGGAAGTTTCTGAGCATTGAAGTTAGCCTGATTACCTGCTCCGATACTATGTTTAATTTAAAAAATCTTCAAGATCTTCAAGCTGGAATGAAACTCACTGTAAAATAGGGTTGAACAAGGAAGAAGAAATTCAGTGCACAATGATCAAACAATCATGGTGAAATTCAACAATTAAGAGACACAAATTGGTCAGCATAACATTACTGTCATTATCATTAATCTCTGTGTATTATTGCATTGGATCCTAAAATATATCCCTATAGATCAAAATAAATAAAATTTGTTGTTATTGGTGCACACTTTAAGTATTAATACATAGGTGTTGTTTTTTGAAAACAAACCATTATAGATGTTCTTCACAATCACAAAAATATTATGGTTTTGGTAGTGTAATATATATAGTAAATATGCATTGTTTCTCTTATACCTATATAATTATTCACTTATAAACTTCACTATTAATTTTTTAGATCAACAATTTTGTGCTAGTTCATTTACTTGTGCATTACACACTAATGTGTAAACACATAGTTTACACTGGTGCACATTACTATGCAATGCACTTCGATTAAACCAAAAACATTTTTAGATTGAATTTTTTTACTTTCTTTGTAAAACATATTTCATAGTTTCATTATTTTATGATGCATGGCATTTATTTATAGAAGTTCAAGGAAAAAACTTGCAATGAGCACAATGACAACACATCACGATACAATTTCTTTGGGAGTTAATATAAAATTCATATATTTGAATTATTTGTGATTTTAAATGATGTATATTGGTTAATGTGTGTTATGTAGAGCAAAAACTTGAAGAAACTCAATAATATTATTTGCAATATGAGTGCAAAAGAACGTAAATCTTGATGAAAATGATTTAAAGAGATGAATTATGTGAATCAAAAGGTAATCACCATGAAGTTTTTCTTTGAATTTTTAATTACCTTGTACTCTAAAAAATAGTCACTAACATGTTTTAAACACACTGTTTCAAATTTGTCAAATTTTGAGGAGGGAATGGAAAAACGTGAAGGGAATATTGTGATAGGAAGATAACAATTATGAAGGACATAAATGATGATGAACTGATGCTTATTTCATTTAAATTGGTGCTGGAAGTTAATGAAAGCGGGGAAATTTTTTATACAACTATGAGTAATATAATGGAAAGAACCTATAGACGTCATTTTCACTTACAATACAAAAATCAATCAAATGACTCCATGAATCAGTTTATATAAAATATAGCAAGTGTTTCTAGAGCAATGGTCAATGATACATTTAGACTTGCAATAGAAAATAAAATCAGAATGTTTTATTCCTAAACATGTTTTTTAATAATATGTATATATTACTACACAAAATTACACAATTAACATTGTTGGATATATTTACTTTCATGTCACTGAAATAAAATTACAAAATTACATTGTTGGAAGGTTATGAAAATTCCAAAGGGCTAATGCAGTGATATCCAAAACATGCTAGTATGAATGTCCAAATTTTTTTACAAGGAGATGGTCAAAGAAATAAACATAATTGCATGTTGTGGGATGAGCTATTTCATTAAAAATGTGCATCCGAAGTACGTAATCACTGAAATTTATTTTGTGTGACATACTAATTTTTATTTGTTTTGTTGCAAAAAATAAAGCAAATTGAAACCTACTTAGCACTTAAGACAAGACGACAAAGAAGAAAATGGTTGATCTCAAAGTTTGTGAGTATACCTTTTGTTTCTCTTACTTAATATTTCATATTTGTTGCGACCTTTATATTTTAAGTTACTTACACTTGTCCGTGGATGTCTTCTATTAGGTGCTAAAATACAAAGAAGAGTCATCCGAAAAATTGATTAACATTGAGTTAAGTAGGGGATGCGAGTATATGTTGCAATATCAAAAGTTAATTGTTAAATTTGTAAGTAGCCATGATGTTTTATTTCCATAATTTTATAATAATGGAACAAAAACAACCATTTCTATTACTTATATCAATGCATTGTCACGGTGTATAAAAATTATAGGAGACAAGGTATGAAGTGGAGCCAACAAAAGAGTTGTTGAGATATGGCATGCATAATGGATTTGAAAGGTGTATTGCTTGTGAATCAATTCTTACTATAATACACTTTTCATTTTACAAAGTTATATATATTATATTATAAAATGTAGATATACTCATTACACTTTATTTCTATGTTTGTAGATGGAAAATAAAGAGGATGAACAAAATCAAGCCAATGAACAAAACAATTGGTCAATTAATCCAAGTGAAATATTATTATTTGATAATTTAAAATTAAAAAACACAACTAATTAAAATATAGACATGTTGGTGCATTTCATTTTTTCAAACTCAGTGAATAGTGTGGAGAAAATGTAAATCGTTAACGTTATGGTAATTTTTTAAAAGTACACAATAGTTTTTTTAATTAGAAAAATAACACAAGTGCTTCTAATTGTTTTTTTGACAATAACGGTTATATTATATTAGAGGGGTGGTATAACCACCAAGCAAAACCAGAATTACAAAATGCCCTTGAGGTAGCGGTAGAAGAAAATCCAAGTCTCGACTAACGCCCTTATGGGAGTGGCAATATAGGTGTTAAAATTCTAAAAACACCCTTATGAAAGCGGCAAAGTGGTGCTGAACGTTTTAGAAAATAGGAATCGAGTCAAAAATTCAAACTAACTTGCTAAATATTTACCAGGACTGTCCTATCCAAAGGTCCAGAGGGATTTATACAAGAAAACACCATACAGGTCATGCACTACAAAAAACAGTTTATAAAACTCAATTAAGCTTCCCATCAGAGCTAGATGAGAAGCCAGGATCAAGAGAAACTTCTTGCTTGACGAGGTTGAGGGCTAGCTTATCTACATTAATTTCCAGCTCCACTATCAGCCCAATTACTGCATTTTCAGACCGCTTCACCTTGCGCTTAATCTTCCTCCGCAGATGTGCTAGGTCTTTACCCACATTGTCCAATCTCTGACCGCCTTCACTGTCAATTACATTGACGTGATTCTGCAGCATTATGAAGCCACGTTTCATCTCCTTGATAAACACCTCCACGGGATTTGAGGTAGAGGACGCACTTGAGGAAGCATACCCGACTTCCATTTTGACAAACAAAAACTCCTTCTCATTCACCAGACGACAACCGAGCTTCTGTAAAATCCCGTTTTTAACTTCGCAGATAATGCTGAAATAGAAACCATCCATTCTCCTCCACTGAATGATATCATTACCGCACAGGGACTCTGCCAACACCATATCTCCCAATGCGCGAGCAATAAAACCTGCCCTGTAATCACTCAAATGCCCCAACTTCGACGAGACGTCCATCTTGTTCACACCAGGTGAGAAGACGGCTCCATAGTGTGCATTTAAACCCACTCTTCCAGCTGACTGCGAGCCACATGCTCGATTTCTTCCACCTGCCCTTGCATCATGGAAACATGATTCCAACCATTTTTATGGGGCCCACGAGAGGGGGGGACAATGGGACTCAACACCGGTCCTATGGGGGGAAGCAGAACGAGCCTAGACCATTGATAATTAGCTACCCAGGGCTAAGAGAGGAGCCCAAGTTTTCTTCTTGGTCTACCTCTTTATTGTTTTTCCGCAACACATGATAAAAATCATTTTTGCTGAAGGTGAGGGCTTGGACCTTGATTTTGTGGATTAGCCGCTTTAGATGCATTTGATTCGGAATAAGGTTCTCGTTTAAAGCTTGAATAATAATTATAGAGTCTCCGAGAATGGTTAGCTTGGTGATTCCATGGGTCTTGGCAATCCTCAGCCCTTGCCATAGTGCCAGGACCTTGGCCATGTTATTAGTGTCTGCTCCTAGTCCCCAGGCGAACATGGATTCTAAGAGTCATTCCAGAGTGATAAAAACTCCGCCCCCCCTGCCGCCCCAACAAGTGCTTCTAATTTTTATAAATGCATTGGTATCACAATGCTCAATAAACATTGTTGTGATTATTTATTATCACTGCATTGGAGACATGAAATGATAGTCCATTGGTCATTATCGTCACCATTCACTTTGAAGGACTTGGTGTTCTGTATGGTAATATGCCCATCAATGTGTATATGTGTAAGGTTAACAAAAATAGATTAAAAAGGGATAATAAGCATCGATTCTATAAAACATATTACACACACATGAGAGTTATATAAGTGAAAAAAAACTGTTGTGTAGCATTTTAAATTGTATGCATTGGTGTTGTTATGTTTACAAACACTTTGGTACATATCATTTAAATTGCATGCATCCGTGTTGTATGTTAACTATGAACTAGTGTGTTGGGATGATATGTGCGTTGATTAAAAACTATTTGTTATAACCTTTGGTCACCCATGATTTTTTAGTTACAATGTGCATCCATTATAGCCTCAGTTACCAATGGCGGAGATATTACCATAGTTTTTTTGAAAATTTTGTTAAATATTGGAACACTAGAATCCCCCACAAAACCTTTATTAAAAGTTGTTTTCCCTACAGTGGGTTGCTGAACTTGAACCATTTGAATGTATGTTTATAACCCTGCTTAGTGAATATCATGTATAATTTCTTGAAGTCCATGGTATTTGAAGCGGAAGTGCATAACTATTATGTGTCATGAATTACATTAGAACCATCCATTTCAATAAAAAAACATGTGAGATTTGAATTGATAGTCCCCTCATTTGAAGTTTCACATTCTCACACTCGCCACCACATTTCATCATACCGTCATCGACTATCATAATTTGAGAATTATGTACAACATGGACATGGCAATGCATTTCTTTGGAAAATTTACTATTAATAAATTTTTGGGAACTTCTCCCATTAGTCTAAACAATCACCTTTAGTGCTTGATGTAGCTAAGAAACTTTAGGGTTTGGGGAGCTAAAATTTCAAATAAGGCATTGAGAGAAATTTTGTGTTCCTCATAAGGATGGTCTAGGGTGGTTTCTTTTTTAGTAGGATGGGTGGTGTCTACTAAATCCAAATCGGTAGTGCCATTCAATTGGTCTAAGTAGGCCACACCAATTTGAAATAATTTGTGTGCTTTTCATTTATAGCCTTTCAAATATTTCTCATCATAATTATAACAAAGTTAGAGGTGTTGGAATTCAACAAATTCTTCTTGGGTCAACATGTGGACTCACAAGGGAAGACATGAGAAGGGGGTTGTTGTAGATGCCAAATAGGTGGTGAGGGCAGGGAATAAATGGGTTTTTTTGGTTTGTTCATTCGTCACCACTTGTGCTTCTCTTACTCATTATGAATCCTCCAACCAAGTAATTGTTGGGTAATCCATCAAAACTTGTATGCTCAAATCTCATTCTTTAAACCATTGATATGTTAAAGCAATGTAACTGTAGAAGATATTATATTTTGTATTATTATTATTACTACTTCCAGAGATGTTGTTCCTTCGATTAGGGATGTTATTGTTGTATTTGGTCATATAAATTATTGAGGTAAAACTTCCGTTGTAAGTCAAGTAAATAGTGCCCACAAAATTATTATTAAAATGTATTTTTTATTCTCCCAAGGAAAGTCGGCCCTGGTAGCAAGCAGAAGTTGCCTTGTTGGCTTATTAGGTCTGTCAGATGATTAGTATAAATAGGAGATGTGCCTCCCTCATTTGGAAATGGTGAGAACTCAAGCAAGTTTTCTATAGAGAGGAGGAACAATCCATCTGAGGAGGAGGAAGCTATCTAGTATTATTTCTTGGGTCTTACATTGTACTTGGTTTAAGTCTATATTGAGGAATTTTTGATAGGTTTTGTTCCCCACGAGGATTTCCTAGGATAAATTTGTGTGTTCTCTTTTGCTCTACTATGCTTATTATTTTGTTAGTGATCCTTTTGTGTTGGAATAACAACTTTCAAAATATTAACATGGTATCAAAGCCAACCTGAAAGAAGACATTGTGTAGCATCTCTTTCCACAGTTAAACAAGCTAGGGATCACTATTATAGACACCTCCATCCATATATTAGTAAGAAAATAAGGACCATTACACTCATCCTAGGAGGGTGCATATTTCTGTTGAAGAAGTTTTCAATTCTATGGATTTTCATTTTTGACCTACCACTAGTGCCAAAAGAAACTAGGGCATCATGTTTTCAAAGTTCCATTTATAGATTCCAAAAAAGCAAGATACAATCTAGCTCTCCTTGAGGAGGTGCGTATTTTCCTCCAATCACTTTTGGAATGGACCATAGTTGGAAAATTATGGTTTTCCATTCAAACCCTAGGTCATCTTGAAACAGATTCCAGAAGAAATCCTCAAATTGGTAAGTTCTATATCCTATATTTCCATTTGAGGTTCTCATTCATTAAAGATGGCAAACAATACAGATCTTGATTAAAATATTGAGGGAGCAATGACATAGCATGGAAGTACAGAGTCATGCTCATCCTTGAAGAACATGACCTAGAAGGCTACATCAAAGATGAGTTCAAGGAACCAGAGGGAGACGAGGCAAAGGCCAAGCACACGAAGGATATGATAAAATCCAAGAGGATCATAGCTTATTCTATCAAGGATCATTTGACCCCTGAAGTATCTTCAAAGAATACTCCAAAGGAAATGTTCGATGCACTGATAATTCTATTTGAATGGAAGAACATCAATAGAAGAATGATCTTGAGAAACCAACTCAAGGGTGTGAATATACAAAATGCATAAGATATGCAATCATACTTCTCAAGAGTATCTTAGATCAAAGAATGACAGTTACAATCCATTGGGACATGGTGGAAGAAGCATAAGTTGTTATGGCCACCCTAAATGGTTTTCTAAGAGAATGGGATTCCTTCATTCGAGGAATATGTGCTAGAAGAAAGCTAACCAAGTTCAACAAAATATGGGAAGAATGCATACAAGAAGAAGGAAGGATATCAAATAGAGAAGAGAATCTAAAAAAATGATAATGAATATCAATATCTATATGCTCATGCGAAGAATGAAAGAAACAAAAGGAAGGATCGAGGATCACCTCCCAGAAGACCACAAGAATTCAAAATAGGTAAGAGACCTAGAAAGTATTAATCATCCTTTGAATGCCATGCATGTCATAATATGGGACACATTGCTAGAAATTGTCCTCATAAGAAAGATCAATTCAAGAAGAAGAACCAAAAGAACCATGCCCATGCATATGAAGAAAATGAATCAGATGAAAAGAGGGATAGAGAGAATGAATATTCCAGTGAAGAGTATGTCCTAATTTCATCTCTCATATGATTAGTCTCTCATGGAAGTGACACTTGGATTATATATAATGGTGCTTCCAATTATATGATAGGTCACAAAGGTTCTCTCTCATGTCTTACCCAAAATTACTATTCCCACAAGGTACAACTTGGATATGATTATGAATACCCCATCAAAGGAATGGGAGAAGCCTCTTACATGCTAAAATTTAGAAAGTCCATAAAGATGAAAGAAGTCTAATTTGTTTCAGGTTTGAAGAAGAATCGTCTTTCTATTTAAGCTCTAGATAAGACAGGCTTTAGATTTTCCTTTGTATATGGTGAAGTTATTACGTGGCCAAAAGGAAATACAATAGATGATGCTACTGTAATTGGTTTTGAAGAAGGGGGACTCTAAAAATTGAAGGGGAACACAAATTCAACTCTTACAACCAATACTATCAGTCTATGTGAAATTTGGAATATAAGACTTGGTCATGTGAAATACAAAGCATTTCCAATTGTGAGCAAGGTAGTGACATGTATACTAGAGATCCAGATCAACCATGAAGGAGTATGAAAAGGACTTGCTCAAGGAAAGAACACTAAGAACCCATTCCCAAGTAGTATCAATAAAGCAAAAGGGATATTAGATATTGTCCACTCAAATGTGTGTGGACCAAAGTCAGCTACTTCCTTAAGCGGGTATGTTTATTATGTCTCTTTTATTGATGACTACTCTCATAAGACTTGGATATATTTTTTGAAAGGAAAAGATAAAGTATTTTAATGATTCAAGGAAATCAAGGATCTTGTGGAGAATCTATTAAAAAAGAATATTAATACCTTGAGATCAGATAATGGAGGAGAATTCACTTCAAATGAATTCAAGGACTTATGTAAGGAAGCTGGTATTAAGAGGGAGCTCACCACACCCTATAATCCTCAACAGAATGGAGTGGCATAAAGAACAAATAGATATATCATGGAATAAGTCAAAGTAATGATCCATGATTAAGATCTACCTATGCACTTATGGGCCAAAGTAGTACAAACCACAATCTATGTACAAAACATAATTTCCCATAGTGCCATTGGGAATAAAACTCTAGAAGAGATGTAGACTGGTGAAAATCCCTAAGTTACTTGCCTGGAGATATTTTGTTGTCCTATGTACTTACATATTACCAAGGAGAAAAGATAAAAATTGGACCCTTAAGGAAAGAAGGGAATATTTGTTGGATACAGTGACCAATCAAAATATTATATAATCTACATTCCAAGTTTTCATCAGATCGAGATTAGTAGAGATGTCACATTTGATGAAGATGCATATTTCACCAAATATAGAAAGAACTATTCAGATGAAGGTCATGAAGAAGAGTAGGAGGCTCCTAGAACTACAGAAGCTACCAGACCACCAGTTAGAGATGTCGAAGAATATTCTACACCGGAATATCATGACATGGAAAAGCCCCAAGGACCCATGGAGACACCCCATGGGATGAGATAAACAAAGAGAAGATCATCTTGGGCTCATGATATAATCTGAGAAGAATAATTATATGGTGCACCAAAAGGAAGCAAGAGATAAAGAATCTACTCCAACTATGTGGCAAGAATGTGTAATCTTGTTGATGAAGAACCCACATGTTTTAAAGAAACCTCAAAGAAGAAGGAATGGATGCCATGATCGAAGAATACCAATCTATAGTAAATAATGATGTTTGGGATGTAGTGCCAAGAACAAAGGACAAGTCAATATATCTTCAAAATGGATTTTCAAGACAAAGCATTCAATAGATGGCAATATTGAAAATTTCAAAGCAAGATTTAACGCATAAGGATTTTCACATAAACAAGAAATTGATTATGAAGAAACCTTTGCATTATCACCAAGATATAATTCTATCGTAACTATCCTTTCCTTGGAAGACGAGATGAAGAAGATACACCAAATGGATGTAAAAACAACCTTCCTAAATGGTTCAGTACATGGTGTATCCCTGACATGTTCACCTAGTTGCAGCAAAATGTGTGATAAGGTACCTAAAGGGTACTTTGGATTGTGGCCTTAGATATGCAGATGACCGTGAGTTCAGATTGTATAGCTATACTGATTCATATTAGGAAGGAAGTGATGAAGATAGAAAGAGCATGTGAGGATGTTGTTTTAGTTTGGGATCGGGTGTGATATCATGTCTTAGAAGAAAGCGAAACAATGTTTCCCTCAGTATAGTCGAGGATGAGTACATTGCAGCATGTTCATCCTATAGCGAAGAAGAATGGATTCACAAGTTATTGGAATGATTGTTTGATGTCGAGATGGATGCAGCTGATATTTATTGTGACAACCAGAGTTGCATCAGGATGACAGAGAACCCAATTTTCCATGATACGTCAAAGCACATAGACATAAATTATCACTACATCTGAGTTATGGTGCAAAGAGGAGTTGTGAAGCTCCAATATGTTCCTACAGAGGAACAAGTTTTTGATGTGCTGACTAATCCTCTATCTTGTGTAAAGTTTGAATAATTTTGAGACAAGCTTGGTGTAGTCCAAAAGGACCTCCCTAGAAAGAGTGATGATGAGATAGTTATTGATGATGAGATGGAAGCGATATGCCAGTATAGAGAAGGTTAGTAAAGTTTATCAGTATCCCTACAGATGTTGATGAGGTACGCCATTCATTTTTGGAAAAGTGTATCCTAGAATTCACATGTTGAGGATGTTCATGCAAATGATGGTACTCTCTTGATGAGAGTGGTCCTACATTTGTTTGCAAATGATATCATACATTCATTTGTGGATGACAATATCCTAGTTGAGGATGGTCCTGCGGACAAGAACATTTTGTTGATGAGAGTGGCCCTAGAAATTAAAGGATTAGGATGGTCATGTGTATGATAGTACTCTCTTGATGGAAGTGGTCCTGAATTCATTTGTGGAAAAGATCCTACATTCATTTTTGGATGATGGTATCCTAGTTGAGGATGGTCCCATGAAAACGAACACTCTCTTAATGAGAGTGGTCCTAGCACTTACAGGATGAGGATGGTCCTACGGATGATAGTAATATCTTGATGAGAGTGGTCCTACATTCATTTGTGGATGAGATCCTACATTCATTTGTAGACGACAATATCTTAGTTAAGGATGGTCCTGTAGATGATCTAGTAATCTCTTGATGAGAGTGGTCCTGCATTTATTTGTGGATGAGATTCTGTATTCATTTGTGGATGATAGCATGCTAGTTGAGTATGGTATTTCATACAAGAACAGTCTCTTAATGAGAGTGGTCCTAACACTTATAGGGTGAGGATGGTCTTGTGTCGGATGATAGTACTCTCTTGATGAGAGTGGTCTTGCATTCATTTTCTCATTCTCTTGATGATGTTCCCAATATAGAACATTCCCAATATAAGTATAGAACACCCACTCAAAGCTTCATAAAGTCATTAGTAATAACTTGGAGGGAGAAGTAATTTCCATCTAAGTAACCCATCTTATGGGATTGAAACCATTAAACATTCTAATATCTACTTTGGGATATATGTGCCACATATGGTTATCTTGAAGGGTTGTTTATATTTTGAAGCTATCCACTCATGGAGGATTCCACAATTGATGTATCCATGTGATGCTCTTTTCATTCAGTCTCACAGGGAAGGAAGTGGTTTGTTAGCAAGTCAAGTTTTTTTTCATTCTACAAGTGGAGAAATATTACTTTCTAAGGAATCAATATTAGCAATGTGTTTGTTAATAATTATATTGATTTTAAAAATCTTGATGCCAAGATGACTGTACTAATTCTCTAGATGGGTGATTTTCTATCCATGGTCATGTTAAGTACACTTTTAGTGTACTTAACCCATATAAACAATAGAACATGAACAATTTTAAGAGACTACAAGTGCATACAAGAAAATACAAGAAACAACAAGATTAAATATATAGAATATAATCCTTGTGTTGATAATTCCAAAAGAAAGAGTAATGTTGACCTAACTCTTTGAGGGGTAAACCTCCTCTAAGTTGAGCTCAAATATATAATAAGAGTGGGTACCTCAGGTTGCAATAGTGTAGTTTTGACTTGTTCCACAACATCTCGCTCATTGAAAAACTCGCTAGCTATGTGGATTTAGCAGGAACATTGATCTTGGATGCTAGCTCGATTTGGGATCTGTTAATTAGTTTGAGAGTATCCTTGACCCTATTGAGTTGTGTCTTATCTTGTACGATATGAAGAAGAATATCCTTCTTGTCTGTTGCATAATATATAGTGGCTTTTCCTAATAAGGTCTTCATCTACCAATAAAGAGTGATTATTTTCATGAATTTTGTATCCTTTTTTTGAGAAGTTCCTACATCCTCTATCATTTTCTCAAAATCAATTAAATTTCTTCCAACCAAATTCCATCCCTTACATGCACCTCATCCCATGTATCCATTTTTACAATAGTGCGTTGTGTCAGGGTTGAGACCATTTTGCCAAAGATTTCTCTAGTAGCCTTGGTCTCTTGTATGACCCTTGACATATGTGTTGTGCTTGAGTTCCTTTGTCCCCTCATTGAATATTACCCTTTTACCATTGTTGAGCTGTTGAAACATCGGACCGTGCTACAATTTTGGTGGCTTGAGTAGCCAAGGGGGATAAAGTGTTTAATGTGCTAGTTTGGGGCATCTCTCCTAATGAGAGTTGTAAAATGACTTTTTGCAAACCCACTCAAAGCTTCATCAAGTCATTAGTAATAACTTGGAGGGAGAAGTAATTTCCATCTAAGTAACCCATCTTATGGGATTGAAACCATTAAACATGCTAATATCTACTTTGGGATATATGTGCCACATATGGTTATCCTGAAGGGTTGCTTCTATTTTGATACTATCCACTCATGGAGGATTTCGCAATTGATGTATCCATGTGATGCTCTTTTCATTCACTCTCATGGGGAAGGAAGTGGTTTGTTAGCAAGTCAAGGTTTTTTTCATGCTATAAGTGGAGAAATATTACTTTCTAAGGAATCAATCTTAGCAATGTGTTTGTTAATAATTGTATTTATTTTAAAAATCTTGATGCCAAGATGACTGTGCTACTTGTCTAGTTGGGTGGTTTTCTATCCATGGTCATGTTAAGTACACTTTTAGTGTACTTAACCCATATAAACAATAGAACAGGAAAATTGTTAAGAGATTACAAGTGCATAAAAGAAAATAGAAGCAACAATGAGATTAAACATATAGAATATAATCCTTGTGTTGATAATTCCAAAAGAAAGAGTAATGTTGACAAGACTCTTTGAGGGGTAAACCTCCTTTGAGTTGAACTCAAATATATAATAAGAGTGGGTACCTCAGGTTGCAATAGTGCATTTTTGACTTGTTCCACAACATCCCTCTCCTTGAAAAACTTGTTAGCTGGGTGGCTTTAGCAAGAACATTGATCTTGGCTCCTAGCTCGATTTGGGATCTAGTAATTAGTTTGAGAGTATCGTCGACCCTGTTGAGTTGTGTCTTATCTTGTACGATATGAAGAAGAATATCCTTCTTGTCTGTTGCATAATATATAGTGGCTTTTCCTAATAAGGTCGTCATCTACCAATAAATGGTGATTGTTTTCATGAATTTTGTATCCCTTTTTTGAGAAGTTCCTACATCCTCTATCATTTTCTTAAAATCAATTAAATTTCTTCCAACCCAATTCCGTCCCTTACATGCACCACCCATGTCTTCATTTTTTCAATAGTGTGTTGTGTCAGGGTTGAGACCACTTTGCCAAAGATTTATCTAGTAGCCTCAATCTCTTGTATGACCCTCGACATATGTGTTGTGCTTGAGTTCCTTTGTCCCCTCATTGAATATTTCCCTTTTACCATTGTTGAGCTGTTGAAACACCAGACCGTGCTACAATTTTGGTGCCAGGAGTAGCCAAGGGGGATACAACGTTGAATGCCCTAGTTGGGGCATCTCTCCTAATGAGAGTTGTAAAATGACTTGTGGTAAACCACAAATTATAACGTCTAGCTTTTAAAGGATTTACAAAATTAGGCTAAGGAAGAATAAGAAAAATGATTCTTACTATTACGAAGAAATGGAACAACAAAGCTGCAATTCTGAAGAAGTTGTCGAAGCTTCTCGTTTCACCTATAATGACGATCTCAAGTCCTTCAGGGTAAAAATCCATGATTATGGCATGTGGGGAGATAGTCTCCATAATGTTGAACCAAATTTTACATTAACCACAAATTCCTCCACCTGGTTGTTTAATCCTCAACACCTTGTCTCACAACCATACCTCCATACATATGTCGTCGTGTTCGTGTGGGTAGGGACTCCTTCTCCATCTCTTTTTTTCTAATCAAGTGTGCTAGGTGTTCGAACGCTTAGTGCATCATGAGTAAGCTCCGTGGTAGCGTCCGATTACCCCTCTGTCGTCCATTGTGGATGGTTGCACAAATAAAATTCATTTATAAGTTTCAATATAGTATATAAGAATATGTAACAATTGTTTATCAAACATATGATTATATATGATTTAATTAATTTTATTGTTGTATAATTAAAATTCATTTATAAATTTCATTATCAAATATATGATCAAATAATTTCATTTCATTTTTCAATCACTTTTTTTTTTTTTATAGGATGCAATTTGAATCAATTTAGAGATTCGTTGCCGCATGTAGATAAATATGTGTGCTCACTACGAAGAAATCATGAATCCAATAGAGAGTTTAACTAAGTTGCCTAAACCTTTATTAATCATAATGCACTTACATTTAAAAAAATCTACATTTTATAATATTTTAACTTTAAAACTTCAAAATTTAAGTTTTCATAATATTAATTAATATTTTATTAATTAATGAAAATTTATTCTAAAAACTAGATTTTAATAAAAAATAAAATAGTAATAAAATATTTAAATATAAATAAAATAGTTAAAAATAAAAATAAAAACAAAAGAAGTAGATTATTAATCAACATAGCCTAGATTGAGTGGTTGTGAGCATTGGTTGTGAAGTTCATGAAATGTCATTACACTGATAGGCATTTATATCTTTACGTCGATAGACGTTTTTATTTGAGATTTGGGGTGGACCATGACCTATGTTTTTTCATCTACAGACGAAGATGAGACAAGTGCACTGTCTAGATTGATTCTATGGCAGTTATTCAAAATTTGAAATAAATAATTATATATAAAAAAAGAACATAAAAATAACTGGTAGATGATGAATGGATAACTAGTACCGATGCACGGATAACTCATAGTTGATGAATGGATAATCGAGATTTCATGACAGATAACTAGAAGAATGTGAGATAAAAAAAACTAATAGTTGACAAATGAATAACATGAAGAATGTTGGTGATAACATGTACCTAGGCATAAATAACTTAGAGTTGAACCCGTTTAACTAAAAGAATATGAGGAATGAAAACAAATTGTCTTTCTTTCCATCGTTCTCTCTCAACCATTTGATCCCTATTGACGTGATCCAACCACAAACTATGTGGGTGTGCTAGTATAATTTTTGGGTGGACTACCATCTATGCTTTTTCATCTATGAATGAGAATTAGAGAAGTGTATGAATGAGAATGAGAGAAGTGTACTGTCCAGAATGATTATATGGGTGTCGTTCAAAATTCATAATTAATAATTTCAAAAAAATAAAAAATAGCTTAGTTAACATGTGATAAGTACAAGTCGTGATAGTTGCAAAAATTAAACATCAACTTCAACTTGGTAATTAAAACTCCAATCATGATGATACACCTATTCGATTATTAGATACAACTATTAGCTTAACTCCAATGCTGATACAACTTTACCTTAACTTCAACTCCAATCACAACTTTTACATGAACTACAATTGCTGATATATTAACTTTTAAATTACCTATTAGATACAACTATTAACTTAACTCCAAGGATTCCACAACTCCTTAACTTCAATTCTAATCGTAGTTATATTAGATAACTATTAGATTAACTATTGGATTAACTCCAATCGTGATACAACTATTAAATTAAATTTAGATGAACATGGTAATAAAAAACTATTAGATGGACGTTTAGTTGTACTACAATGACTCCATCTCTTACGAAGTCGACCTTCATTGCAATGAAACAATGCACCGCCTAATAAGCTCTCCATTTGGTAGTGTAGCATCATGACAACAAACACTTAGGTAATGTGCTCCGAGGGTGATAGGTTCAATGCAATCTATAAATATGAATAAAATTGGTGAGGGTTCTCAATTTTTTTTGTTTCGATCAAGATTTGATTAGCAAGTGAGTCTAAAACTTCCATTTAACGATGTATTAGTATTAATCCGTCACAGTAATCTAGGGACTAAACAAAAGTCTCATCAAATATTAATAACAATAAGGCATGAAAATGGTGTAATTGTGCTACAAAATGAGTAGTTGCTCTGTATATTCACACAAAGAATGAGTAATACAATACATGATCATGCTGCAAGCATGAATGGCAAAGCAATTCGAATTCCCAAGGAGGTCATTCGAATTGAATGAGTGAGTCTAGCTTAACTGAATGTAAGCCACAGTCAACACTCAAGTTAACCACTGATCCAAACCCTAATTGACTCAATTGAGCCCTAACTGAAGTTAGAGTGCAATAAATGACTGAGTCTAACTGAAAGTAGGTCAGACACATGTCACAGCAAGCCAACAATCAAGTGGTAGTGCATCAATGACTCCAATGAACCCCGATGAGGTTAACTGAAGTGTAAGTGAACATCAGAAGTGGTTGGAGGCACCTCTGTTGACTCCAGTTCATTAAATAATCAATTTAATGATGGAGGGCACCTTCACTGCTTTGTTTAACTAATTGTAACCATCAGTTAGCAATATGGGGCATTAATGACACTCAGATCACCCTCGAAGTGCTCTAGTTAGCCTCCCCGAATGTAGGAGAAGGCTAAGTTAGACTCCTTGACTGAAAGTAGGTGTGGGTGTGATCTAGCTGATATCATCTAGTGCTCCTCTGATGTCAATTAAGTCAATAATGCTTAGGATAGTGGTTTAACTAGGCCAAATTGACCAAAATGAGTGTGTAAGGTGGTAAATGTCTCCAACACCCCCCCTTAAGCTATACTCAG
>LPNX010848889.1:202362-213068 GCA_001517045.1 Pseudotsuga menziesii
CATCAGTAGGGCAATATTGTAGAATGATGGTCCTGTCATGCACTAGCTCCTTGATATAGTGCACGTGGATCTCTACATGCTTGGTCCTCTGCTTGGTAACTGGATCTGTGGATATCTTAATAGCACTTTGATTGTCACAAAAGAGGACAGTGGAAAAAGGAATACCAAGATCAAACTCTGAAAGAATGCCTTGCAACCAAACTGCTTGGATGCAAGGATTAACCCCTCCTTGATACTCGACCTCTGCTGAAGATAATGCTATGGAAGCCTGCCTTTTGGTAGACCAGCAAATGGGGCCACCAACAAACATGAATACATATCCGAAAGTAAACTTCTGATCAATAGAATCACCCACCCAATCAGAATCTGTGTATCCAAACAGCTCAAGCTCGGAGTCTGCAGCATAGTCAATGCCGTAGGTCCTGGTTCCTTGAATATACTAGAGGATCCTCTTGGTTTCCTTCCAATGAAGATCATGAGGCTGCTGCATGTATCTTTATACATCATTCATGGCATAACAGATATCAGGCCGAGAATGTGTCAAGTACAACAAGCTACCATTCAGCTGTCGATAGATAGTGCAGTCCATGAGAGGTGTGCTTTTTCCTTCTTAAAGGCTGATCCCTGAAAGGAAAGGGAATGGTGCAGGCCTACATTTAGCCATGTTAAACTTGAATAATAGGTTTTATATGTATTTTGACTGAGTGACCATTATCCCATCAGAATTTTGTTCAATTTCGAGCCCCAAAAATTGTTTTAGGAGCCCCAAATCACTCATTTCAAAGGCATTGTAGAGAGTAGTTTTGATGGTTGAAATGGAAGCAACTGTGCTACCTATGATCAGTAAGTCATCAATGTATAAAAATAATAATCAAATGACTATCAGAATTCTGTATATACACATTTGGATCTGATCTACACCTTTGGAAGTTTTGCGAGAGAAGGAAGGCATCCATCTTGGAATACCACTCTCTTGGGGCCTGTTTTAACATGTATAGTGACTTCTTTAGCTTGCAAACCAAAGATGGATAAGAGATGTGGCCCTAAGGATGCTTCATGTATATCTCCTCATGAACATCTCCATGCAGAAAGTTTGACTTAACATCTATATGATGCACTTCCTAGTGCTTAGATGCCGAAATTGCCAAAACTAGGCAGATGGAGTCCATTTTTGCAACTGGTGCAAAGGTATCATGGTAGTCCACACCTTGGACCCGAGAGAAACCTTTTTCCACTAGCATTGTCTTATATTTGTAGGTGCTTCCATCAGCAACAACCTTGGTCCGAAACACCCACTTGCATTGAACGAATTTCCTTCCTGGAGGAAGAGAAACTAGCTCCCAAGTAGTGTTTTTGTGAAGAGAATTCATCTCTCCATCCATGGAAACTTGCCATCTCGGATCCTTCCAAGCATGGTAGTAGGATTTTGGGTCTGAACTAATCATCAAATAACAAGTTTTAGACAGCAAATTATCAGGACAAGAGAGCGCAATACCTGCTCTTTGGAAATCAGACCGGGTTCTCCTTGGATCATCTAGATTTCCAATGTTATCTCCTGCGGAGGAGAGTGTCTGTCGGGCCCATGTGGGAAGATGATTTTGTACTTCAGGTTTTGATTCAGAATTTGATGTTTGCTGCACACTGATATTAGAAATCAGAGGTTCCAAATCAGGGTCATCACCCCCAATTTCATCATCCAAATATTCAGCAGAATAGGAAGGAAATTCAACAGTTTTCTCCTTCACTAGTTCCACCTCCTGAAGAGGCTCATTGAACTTGACACTTCTCTTGATGATGATATATTTTGTCTTGATATCTAGTAGCTTGAAACCTTTTGATTCATTAGGATACCCAATAAATAGACATTCTATGCTTTGTGGTTGCAAAGCCCTTCTTTTATCATGTGGAATTCGGGCCCATGCAGTGGACCCAAACACCTGCAGGTTTGACACATCCGACTTGTGTCTGAAGTATGCTTTGAAAGGGGTCTTCCATTTCACGGATGAGTGTGGAACTCTGTTCTAAATGTATGCTGCAGCATGCATGGCTTCAGCCCACAAATTTGCAGCCAACTTCTTTGATTCCAACATACAGGTGGTCATCTCCTTGAGAGACCGATTCTTCCTTTCCGCTACATCGTTCTGCTAAGGAGTGTAGGGAATTGAATGTTGGACCTAAATACCACTTTGGGAACATATGTGCAGAAAATAATTACTGACATACTCCTCGCCATTATCAAATCTCAAGATCTTGATCTTAAGCCCAGAGGCATTCTCGATCAAGGCCTTTAGTTCAGTGGATTTTTCACATACTTCAGACTTCTTTTTGAGAAAGAAAACCCATGTGTACCTTGAAAAATCATCAATAAAAGTTAGAAGATACCTTGATCCATTCATGGATGTGACAGGCATCGGACCGCTGATATTAGAATGTATCAGCCCCAGTATGCATGTAGCTCGGTTTGCCTTCCCCCGATCGTACTTGTGCTCAAGGTGTTTTCCAACCACACAACCCTTGCAATTTCTAGTGGTTGCCTTAATGACCGGGAGGCCTTCAACCATGGAGTTTTTCTGTAATTGTTGAAAATATTTGAAATTTAGATGGCCAAACCTTTCATGCCACAGCCTACTAACTTCATTTCCATGATTTAGCAGTGCGGTGGGCTTTGCATCCGCCACAAAGTGGGAGAACTCATAGGCTTTTGAATGATGGTTTGCAAGGCCTTTAGCAATGAGTTTCCCGGATGCAAGTTCTGTTATATCAACATCATTCGGGCTGAAAGATACTCTCTTAGGCACTCCTGTGTGTGTCATCTGATAGACACTAAGGAGATTTGATGCCAGAGACGGTACATACAAAACATTTGAAAAATAGCCATTCTCAATATCAACCGTACCTTCTCCTTCTGAAATGATGGTGGAGTCATCTCCCATGTGGATGGGGATGGATTTGCCAGTCTCCAAGGATGAAAAGGAGTCTCTTTCAGCCATCATGTGGTTTGAAGCTCTAAAATCAATCAAGAGTGCTTTGGACTTCGAAGTGCTTGCCATGAGGGCATGACCTTTTTCATGCTGTGGTTCCCGATCTTGCTGATCTCTCCTCCGAAAGCTTTCCGGAATATTGATGTGATTTCTCTCAAGGAGAGAGGTAGCTTCATCAAGCTTCTTCTTCATGCAGGCATGTTTAGGGTGGAAGCCCTTCCTGCAGTATGAACACTTGACTTTTTCCTTTCCATGGTGCCCTTTCAAGTTTGTTCTTCTTTGACTCGGAAGACTCATCATGCTGTTGGTTTTCAACTTTAGGCTTAGGAGCTTCGAATTTAGTTTTTGGGTTCTTCTGCTACTTTCCTTTACCCTTCAGATATTTGGGCCCCGAGACATGGAGGGCTTGATCACGGGAGGATCCGATGATCCCCATCTAGACAAGCTTATCATGTTCACTTGTTAGGGACTCAATGAAGGCATTGAGTGTAGGCATCTTCCATCTAGGGGTTGTGAGCTTCCCCACACTGAATGTAGAGACAAAAAATGAATAATCAGCTCCAAGTTTGGAGAGTATGACAAGGATGAGCTAATCATCCTCTTTCTCCACTTTGCATAGCTTCAACAGTAAGACAATGTGCTTGAACTTTGTGAAAAAGTCATTCAAGGTCTCGAAATTGGAAGGATGGAGAGACATTAGTTCATTTTTGAGCTGGCAAACTCTCAAATCATCCTGCTTTCCATACAGGGCTTCCAATTTGTCCCAAATTTCCTTTGGACTCTTCAATCCTGAAAGATGGAAAAGGAGATCCCAGGAAACAGAGAGGCACAAGAATCCGAATGCTTCATCCTTCTTGTTCAAGAATCTAGATTTGTGTACTACAGAACCAGGCTCTTCTTCAGTGTCCATGGTGACCTTATAGAGTCCTCTAGAGCGTAGCTAGATCTCCATGTCTCCTTTCCATGAGTGGAAATTGAACGGAGTCAAAAGATCTACGGAAAAAGCCATCTGAATCTGTTGGAGCGAATGCTTTCACTTGTCAAAAAATCTAAAAATCACAACAAAAAGGGAAATGTAAGGTCGTATAGCCTGCACATTTTAGGCTTTCATCACACCCAGCATAGTCAATCAAGCAAGCTTGATCAACAAGTTCTTTACTTGGGGTATTAAGTGGTAAGCCTTGGCTTCTGGTGCAGTGTTGGATTTCTGAGCTATTGCTCAATTTTCATGCAAGATCTGTCAAAAACCTTGTTTTTGGGAGATCTGAGCTTCATCCCACCGTGAGCTCTGATACCATATTAATCTGTCACAATAATCTAGGGACTAAACACAAGTCTCATCAAAGATTAATAACAATAAGGCATGAAAATGATGTAATTGTGCTACAAAATGAGTAGCCGCTCTTTATATTCACACAAAGAATGAGTAATACAATACATGATCATGCTGCAAGCATGAATGAAAAAGCAATTCGAATTCCCAAGGAGGTCATTTGAGTTGAATGAGTGAGTCTAGCTTAGCTGAATGTAAGCCACAGTCAACACTCAAGTTAACCACTGATCAAAACCCTAATTGACTCAACTGAGCCCTAACTGAAGTCGGAGTGCAATAAATGACTGAGTCTAACTGAAAGTAGGCCAGACACATGTCATAGCAAGCCAACCATCAAGCAGTAGTGCTTCAATGACTCCAATGAACCTCGATGAGGTTAACTGAAATGTAACTGAACATCAGAAGTGGTTGGAGGCGACTCTGTTGACTCCAGTTCATTAAATAATCAATTTAATGATGGAGGGCACCTTCACTGCTCTATTTAAGTAATTGTAACCATTAGTTAGCAACATGGGGCATTAATGACACTTAGATCACCCCCAGAGTGCTCCAGTTAACCTTCCCGAATGTATGAGAAGGCTAAGTTATCCTCCTTGACTGAAGGTAGGCATGGGTGTGATCTAGCTGATGTCATCTAGTGCTCCTCTTATGTCAATTAAGTCAATAATACTTAGGATAGTGGTTTAACCACGGGGGTGTCACCTAGGGACCAATATGATATCACGTCTGTTCATATTGGGGGGGTTAAAATAAAAAAATAAAAAATAATATATTGGGGGTATATTAGGGGTAATTAGGGTTTTTTTTACTATATAAATACCCAATATGCTGGGGTATTTTTTATTCAACATTTTCACCCGAGTGCTTCACCAGTCCTGCCTGCTAGGTGCCTGTGCCTGCGATGCCTGTGCCTGCGAGCTCTTTGCTGGTGGTCTGAGGTCTGAGTGTACCTGTGCCTTCGAGCTCTTTGCTGGTGGTCTGAGGTCTGAGTGCACCTGCGGTGCCTGTGCCTGCGAGCTCTTTGCTGGTGGTCTGAGGTCTGAGTGTGCCTGTGCCCGCGAGCTCTTTGCTGGTGGTCTGAGGTCTGAGTGTGCCTGTGCCTGCGAGCTCTTTGCTGGTGGTCTGAGGTGTGAGTGCACCTGCGGTGCCTGTGCCTGCGAGCTCTTTGCTTGTGGTATGAGGTTTGAGTGCACCTGCACCAAGCCGAGGTGCACTTTCGAAAGCTAAGAAGCTGTTGCAGAGGGTGTTTATTCATCGTAGCAGCGTTTTTTGGAAAACGGGGGCGTTTATTCACCGTTTTGTGGTCGTGGGTTTGTGGTGGGTTTCTCTGGTGCTGGAGGAGGCACTTTGGAGAGCCATTGCATATCATTATTGGAGGTACGCTGTAGTGTGTTTAATCTTTGATTCCTAAACTCTCCATCCTTACTGATGCAAGCACCACTTGCTTTGTCTAAGCAGACCCTCGATTCCAGAATATTCCATACTGGAATCTACCCTAAATATGGTCCTTCACCATTATTTAACTCTTTGAACTCCGCTCTATTCACCATTGTCGATCTTTGTCTGCTCTGCTTACTGTCGGTTCTTTCCAACACACAACCCCTATTCATTTATCTAGTCGCTGTCCTCCTCTGCCAGACCGCAAATATTCAACCTGTAAATAAACATACTTTCCTCTAGAACGCACAATCACTCAATTTACAGAGTGCCTCTTTAAGTCTCAGATAGACTTCTACAACTGGAAATTCACTCAGAATCTCTCCCTAGTACTTTCACAGATAGATATACAAACATACAGATTTACTCTGTCTCCACTTCAATATTCATATACAGAATTTAATTTTAACACAGAGCTCATCAACTATTTACCAAAATCCAATATGTTCATGTACAAATACAAACATAGAAAACGACAAATCTGTCTTTCATTCACAAATGAAAACTGTACATGCTTCATAATCCTAATCTATTATGTCTGCTATGGCCTGGTCTCTCATGGCTTGGCCATCTCCTCCTATCTCTGTGAGCTAACCCTCATCTAAACTAAGCTAGATAAAACTAGGTCCCCCCTTATCTAATCACCCACAAAACTTGTATTTAATTACAATGAATTTCTGTTTCCAGATCCTATGATTAAGGAACAGAATCCTTTTTAAGCTCAACTACTTCTACAAGTCATCAGTGACTCATTAACAATTTTATCCAAGTACTTACAAGTGGAAAGGATCTAGAATCCTTATCCATTTTTCAACTCTTAATGAAAATAAAGAAATTACATTTATGTGAGACCCTAGCCTCTTCTCTGATTTTCTTGACCTTGATCAAGTCATGAATGAACTCATTTTTCCTGAGCCTATGCTCCTGCATCAGACTCCCCAGCTTAAAAAAATTCATGGGCTCCTGTCCATGAGCTCCCTTCCTGCTACTTTTCTGTAGTTTTGCAGCAGATACTCAAATATGAATTTGAGCAGTGTTCTCACTTCAAATAACCCCTTCAGCTTATCTTTCCAACACTTTGTCATCAACAAGTCTCTTGATTCCTCCAATACTATATCAGCATTATGTCCTGACTGCATGTAACAACCATATTCATCCTTCTCTTAATCCTGCATTCAAAATAGATTGATTTCTGTCATAGAAACAAACACAAGTTAATATGTCATAAGATAACTTCTGACATTTTTAATGAATTCCTTGCATGAATTCTTGTTCAATATCTTCTTTGTTTGCTTCTTCTAACATCACCATCCTTGCTTTTCCTTTAAAAAGAAAACCTTGACTTCTGGGTCATGTAACTGTGGTCTTCAATCCTCCTGGGTCCCATACTTTATTTTGTAAATCATCATCTGCTTTGCTTATGCAGATCTGTTTACTTAATTGCTGTTGTTCATTGACCCGACAATGACCTTCACAGTCTTCCACAATCATCCAAATGATTGTCTGAATTTTACTGCCATTATTCTTCTTACTCCTCTGCATGAGATGCCATAGCTCATTAGCTTCCTCATCCAGTATGCTTCTATTCTGAAACACCTCTGTCTGGATATCTTTTTCCATTTCAACTTTCATCTGTCTAGAAGTATAAAAAACTTCCAATGCTTTCCTTCTCTTCTGCACAACAAATTCACTGTTGCTTATTTCCTCGTCTTCTTCAGCTTTGTTCTGAACTATCACATTGTCCCTTAAGACAACTTCTTCCTCTGCATTCCTTCTTCCTTTCACAACAACTTCCAGCAGTTGGTCTCCTTCACATCCAATGTCGTTAGAGACATAATTTTCCTCCAGAATGTTACCTTCAGCAACATCATATTTCTGTTCTACAGAAATCTGTTCAACATTATTGTCTTTCAAGACCATCTTTCCTTCTTCATTCTCCATATCTACATATGATTGATCATAATAAATATTAAATTTACCAACCATAAAATTTTTACCATGTATTCCATTATTCTTTTCATCATTTCCAGCAATGACTACTCCTCCATCTTTTTCCAATTCCAGCTTCACATCTCTAATGGAATTCTGCTGATTTCTCAACCTCTCTTCCAAAATCATTAACTCTTCCCATAAGTTAGTCAATGCACTTGGAATTTCTACTGAAAATTCCACACAATCTTCAGTATCCTGGATCAAAATAAAACTATGATCTTCTTTTACTATAACAGTACTGGATGTCTGTCTAGCAATCTTTCCTCCCTCTCGATTTGTTTCATTACCAACAGTCATCACTGACTGTCCATTTCCTCTTTCCTTCTTTGTGACAACATTGAAAGGTTGTCTCTCTTCTTCACAATTTTCCATAGCAACATTTAGTACTTGCTCTCCCTCCATCATAAGATTATATGAACCTTCTTCCATCTGTTGAAAAACCTAAGTTTTTCCTTTCTCTGCTTCTGTGACAACATTAGAATATTGTCCTGTCTTCATAAACCCTACATTCATACACAAAATGTTAGCATTAAACTCATAAGACCCAATGGTCTTACTTGATGACTCAATCACCAACTCTTTCTTCTGCTGTTCCAAATCTTCTATAAGACTCAGAAAATCCTCCATAGTCTTCTCCTCAACTTTCTCAAACATAGCTTTTGAATACTTGATCTCCTCCTTGCTTCCAGCTCCCATAATAGACTGAAAAACTATCTCTCCCATTCAACTGTGCATTTGCATGTATATGAGACTCAATTATCTCTTTTTCTTCTAGAACAGAATTCAAATTCTGCCCTTCTGTCATTGCATTTAATTCTTCATGCTCATTATCTGCTGTAGATAATACTGTCTCACTTTTCCTAGTGACCAGATTCTGTCCATGTTCTTCCTTTGTAGGTTTGGAAAACATGTTTCTATCTCCCTCAATATTCATAACAGTTTTTGATAACTGTTCTTCATTCTTGACACCTGCAAATCCTGCATTCATAAACAATTTGTCAGATTTAAAAATATGAGATTCTTGGATCTCTTCAATTCCTTCACTTTCACTTTCATCTTCTCCAAGGATTCGTCCTTGTTCAGGCTCACATATGCAACCCTTATCCTCATACTCAATTGTTCTGAGTGCTCCTCTCACCTTAGTATTAAACTTGTCTTTTAACTTCACCTGCAATGTATGCCATTTTACTTTCTTTGGCAGAATCCACCCATACCCTTGGTCTTCTCCATTCCTTTGTAGCAGTTCTTCAAATATTTCTAGCTGTAACTCGATTTCAGCTAATCTCTTGTCAAGTCTGTCTTGACTCCACTTTTCATAGCATTTCTTTGAACTTTTAATATGATCTTCAGTAATCATATTCTCCCTTTTTCTATGAGCTCTTCCTTGCTCATCATAATCTGCAATCAAGCCATCAACATAAATTGACTCTATCAACTTATCCTTGAATACCATACTAAGCCCTTCCATGCTTAGTCTTCCTCTGGTATTCCTATGGATTCCCTTTCCTGGAACCTTCACTTAAGCATCTTTTGCTTCTCTGGCTTCTGCAAATCTCTCTTCTCATGAGAACATTTCAGCTTGTCCTCTTTACTCCAACCTTCAGCTGGATATTATTAGGTTCACTGCCATCTTCATATCCTTCCTGACTGCTGCTACCTGAAATCAGTTATCTTGAATAAACTGAAAACAAAAGACCATTACCTGCCAACAAAAATCCATTACCTGTCAGATTTCACTAAATCTAATCCTTCAAGAACTTTGAAGTTCTTTACTGTCACCTTCTGCAAATTCCTTCTCCAGTTCTACCCAATATTTACTGGATTTGATCATCAACCTGCACTTCTTTGCAAAACTTTATTATAGACTCCCTAGTCTATCTTCACCAATTCCTCCCAATCAATTCCTGGAATTGACATTCCAGTCTATAACTCTTCTCCTTACAGATTCTTGACTGTCTCACTTCACTGAGCTATAAAATCACCATAACTCCTCTTCACTACCTCTATACTACAGTCTTCAATGTTCTTCTGCCAGAACAATCATACTCCTTATCTCACAATGGAGTTTCTTCCCTGATGAGTTATTTCTTCCACAACTTTATCATTATTATAAATTGAAACAAAATATCATTTCAATTTACCTCAATCAAAATTTCAAATCTGAATTTGCTATAAGCTTCCTCATTACCAGGGAATAACCTTTTCTCCAACTTCTACTCCATGCTCTGTCACTTTCATCAGCCTTCTGCTTCTGTACCTGCAATCTTAAAATTACAGTCAGCATATCATCTCGTTATGCCTTCAAGATCTTTGATCTTGTTCATCCATATACCAAATGGATCATCCCTTTTTTGCATACTGCTCTTTTCTTATCTTTGACCAGAGTCTGCTTCTAGGATCTTTCTCTTCCTGCTTCTCTGTATATTCTTTGTGCTAACCAAAACAAGCATTAGTTATAACAGCACCCATACTTTCATGAATAAAAGTAAATTCCTTCACAGAGAGCAAAAGATACCTCCTACAGAGAGCAAATTATCGCTCTGATACCACTTGATGCAAGAACCACTTGCTTTGTCTAAGCAGACCCTCGATTCCAGAATATTCCGTACTGGAATCTACCCTAAATATGGTCCTTCACCATTATTTAACTCTTTCAACTCCGCTCTATTCACCATTGTCGATCTTTGTCTGCTCTGCTTACTGTCGGTTCTTTCCAACGCACAACCCCTGTTCATTTATCTAGTCGCTGTCCTCCTCTGCCAGACCGCAAATATTCAACCTATAAATAAACATACTTTCCTCTAGAACGCACAATCACTCAATTTACAGAGTGCCTCTTTAAGTCTCAGATAGAATTCTACAACTGGAAATTCACTCAGAATCTCTCCCTAGTACTTTCACAGATAGATATACAAACATACAGATTTACTCTGTCTCCACTTCAAGATTCATATACAGAATTT
>LPNX010848907.1:10279-32846 GCA_001517045.1 Pseudotsuga menziesii
GATTTGGTTAGGTAGATTAATTCAACATGTAGATTTATTTCTTTTTTCAAATGTTTTTAATATAGTTTAGATTAATTTTTAATTTTTGAATTATTTAAATATTCATTTAACTTTGCTTCTATTGGTTTTCTCGAAGTGACGTAGGTATGGGACTTTGTGCCCTAAGACCCGATGGCGAGATGGCATAAGCAGTCGAACTAGCGACATGTATTAAAAAATGGTTTTCATTTCTTTGGGAAAAGAATTCCTCAGGAAAGCAAGGCCGCCACCGACACACTTTAAGTCACGCTCATGTCAACTGCCACACGGGCATTGAAAAGCAACGGCAGGCCATTCTTTTAAATTTTTATCATTCAAGCTAGCATTATGGTCTTAGGATCTTTAACAGAGAGAATAACATGCACAACAATAAAACACAAGAGACAAGAGACACAAAGAATTTTCCTCGGGGAAACCATAAAGGAGAAAACCCTGCAACTTCCTCAGAGATAGAATCGGCACCAAAAGTAAAACCCGAAAACATAAAGATGATCTCCTGATAGCAGCCGTCTCTCTCTTGTCCCAGCAACTTCTCTCACTCATGCGCCCCAATGAGTGAGTGTGTGTGTTATAAATAGAGAGGCTCACTCTCTATTTATATTCTTTTGTTCACTTGAAAGTCACTCCAACATGTCAGCCTCACTTAACAATTACTTACTAGAGTCAACATCTCTAGGAGTGTCTAATAACCCTAGTGCCCCACAACTTGTGGGAACTTTGCCTCCTCCGACCAACAAGGAGGTTTATCCTTAACGCAATGGTGGGGACTATTGCCCCGACTTACAATGACTCACCTAGGGTCAACTTCTCTAGGATAGTCTAATAACCCTAGGGCCCCACAACTGCAGGGACTTTAACCCTTGACCAATAGGAGGGTTACCCACGATGACTTGACATGACTTGTTTACATTATAGAAACTTCCCAGAATAAACATCGGGGTATGACATGACTCAAGTACATTAAAAATACATCCCGGAATAAACATCGGGTTACAATACATAAGAAATACAAATGAATACATTCCGAAGTTACAAATACATCAACATTCCTGCTTAACTAGGAAGGTATTCTCTCGACACAATTTTCATCGCTGGTCTTCTTCTTTGGATCTTCTCGTCATCTTTGTCTTCAAGTCATCTTCATTTCTGTATCTAGATCATCACTGGATCTGGATCATCACTCAATCTGGATCATCACTGGACATCATCACTGGATCTGTATCATCACTCGATTTGGATCATCACTGCTGGATCTGGATCATCACTCGATCTGGATCATCTCGAAGACATCATAACTGGATCTGGATCATAGCTCAATATGGATCTTCTTTGGTATAATATGTGCTATCTCATGATTCTTCTCGTCACAGGAATTTCTACAGAGCCACCCTTCTTTCATGCTGGTTGTAGGCCTAGCCACCATGTAGGTCTTCTTCAGTGCTTATATCTGACCTACTCGTCAGAATGGCCCGCCCAACACTTACATCTGACCTACTTATCTGAAAGGCACACCCAGCACTTACATTTGACCTACTCGTTAGAAAGGAATGCCCAGCACTCACATCTGATCATATAGGATCAATCCTATAATCACATCAGAAAGGCCCAGCACTCACATTCACTAGCATGATAGGACATAACTACTATCATCTGTGAAAAGGCTCAGCACTTACATATGACCTACTCGTTAGAAAGGCATGCACTCACATCTGATCTTGTAGTAACCAATCCTACAGTCACATCAGAATGGCCCCCAGTCCCAAACTGAGCTACCTGGTAACTGACCAGGTGCCTCCATTCTCCTGGAGAATGGAAATTGCCCTTACATCTAACCTACTCGCCAAAATGGCCTAGCACTTACATCTAACCTACTCGTCAGAAGGGCATGCACTCACATCTGATCTTGTAGGAGCCAATCCTACAGTCTCATCAGAATTGCCCCCAGTCTCGGACTGAGCTACCTGGTAACTGACCAGGTGCCTCCACTCTCCTAGAGAGTGGAATTTGCCCTTACATCTGACCTACTCACTAGAATGGCCAACACTCACATCTGACACGGGAGGAACCTAATCCTTTAACCATGACAGAATGGCTCAGCCCTTGAGATTTTACTTGGGTACCGTTTTTCTAGGCACCCAAAGCAGATGAGCTGAGATGGAAATTGAGAATGAGAGGTTTAAGATGCCATGTGCTTTACTCTCAAAATTGTTCTCGGCTATGTGTGCTACCTCTTCATGCTTCAAGATCTCAAGCTTTAAGGTGATAAAATTGTAGATAGTTCTTTTCCTTTGAATTTAATTGGATGGATTTGGCCTTTTGGCAAGTGCATGTTAATCACTGGCTAAAACAGAGCCCATGCAATAAATTCTTGTTGAGCGAGATCTATATTACTAAAAGTTAGATTTGGTGATTTGCAAGTACCTATATGTTCAATGGGGTTTGGATATAGCCAATATGTATGTGTTTCTGGGGGGAAAAGGAGATACAGACTATGAAGATATGATTGGAGGAATGCATAAGACATTGATATTGAGAGGAAGTGAAAAGATGGGGAGGATTCCTTCCAGCTATGATCATGCATAGGATTGAAGCTGAAGAATTGTGCATTGATTTTTATGAGCTTGTGGTCACAATTACAAGGCAAGAAATTGAAGACCAATGGGGCATGCATGATGGTTTTGATTTGGAACTGAATAAAAAACTCAGACATCATGCCAAGCGTGGTGTCAATTGTTATGGTCGTTATATGCCTTGAATGATGGTACATACAAAGAATCATACTCCCATTGAAATTAAATTGCATTTTTATTAGTTTCTTACCTTGGGATTCACACATCTGCTCATATAACTTTGTAGGCAGTATGTTTCATTCTTGAATGTGAAAATCCTATTATGCATTGATAATTAATCCAGGGCTTCTTGGGTGAAAGGTGTACATGCTATCATAAGCGTAGGAAAATTCTCATCATACATATACTTTGTTGTAGCCTACAGGATATACCTCCTGGAATGGACTTCGGCAATGTTATAGTGCAAGATGAAAACACAGATAATGATTCTACTCAATTGCCTAAGTCTCCTTTATGGGGTGAGGTAAGCGGTAGGGCAAGGTTTAATTACTCTCCACCATTTAAGATTTCATATTCTTGAAAATTTATAGTTGTCACATTGCATAATAGCATTTTTTTGTTTTTTAGATCCCACAATTTTTGAACAATCCTTCAAAACCCATTATTTTGGCTCTTGCTCGACCTGATCCCAAGAAGAACATGGCCACTCTAGTCAAGGCTTTTGGTTAATGTGCCAAGTTGAGGAAGCTAGAAAACTTGGTATTTCTTCTTTTAATTTCTAAATGTAGCTTTTTCTTTAGAGTTATGTTTTTCCCTTCTTATGTATAACTTATATTTTAGTTATCCATTTGAAAATTGTAGATGTTGATTATGGGCAATCAAGATGATATTGATCAATTGCCTGCAGCAAGTGCCACTGTACTGACCACTGTCCTGAAGCTTATTGATAAGTATGATCTCTTTGGAGAAGTGGCATATCCCAAACATCACAAGCAATCAAAAGTTGCTGATATATATAGGATTGCTGCAAAAACCAAGGTTTATAAAACTTCCTGTCAAATTATAAAAGAAATTATCCATTATTGCTCTTCTTATTTATAGAAAATTTGATCTTTAAGATGAAATGATTTTGAAGATTTTAAGATTTTTATGATTCAAAATATCAAGGTCTTTGACCAAACAATTTGATCTAAAAGCATTTTTGGTTGTGTAAAAAGAATAAAGCATGTCATTCTCCCACTTTGTTTAAATGCAGGCAGCTGCACATGGATTGCCTATAGTTGCCACAGAATGGAGGACATGTAGACATTAAATAGATATATTGAAAATTCTACCTTCAAAACTAAAAGTCTGATTGAATATAATGTCATCAATCGCTCTCTGATTTTTTCTTACAAATTGGTTCATTCTTGTGCAGATGTTGAAGAATCGTTTGTTGGTAGATCCGCATAATGACAAGGAAATTGCAGATGCTTTGTACATAATAGTAGCTGATAAGAACCTCTGGGCTGAATGCAGGAAAAATGGTCTGAAGAACATTCATCTCTATTCTTGTCCACAACATTGTAAAATATATTTGCCAAGGATTTCCCAATACAGAATGAAACACCCACAATGGCAGGGTGAAAATGACTTCATTGAAAATATGGAATTTGAATCAGACACTGGTTCATTCAAGGCAAGGATGACCCAGATACATCCCTTAGACTCTCATTATATGCATATAAACTTTCTTTCTCAAATTCACTTAATAACACTATTGAACTTGATAAGCTTCTTCAAAATTAAGATAATGGAGAGGGTATTTCTAATCGCATTAGAATGATCATAGAGAATACTAAGAACAACCAATCTAAACTGTGAGAAACAAATGATACATGAAAAACAAAATATCGATCGAAATAATAGCTTTAATTCTATGGGGAAACTACTTCTCAAGAGAAGAAAGCTTCTATTTGATATTGCAATGGATTACTATGATGCTAGTGGAGAACCCCTTGTTCGTAAACTAGCTATTATTATCCAAGATATTATGAATGCAGTTCGCTCTACTGGAAACTTCCCATCTCCTGGATTCATCTTATCAACTGCGTTGATAGTTTCAAAAAATCTTTCTGTGCTTCAGTCTATTGGAGTAAAATTGTTTGCATTTGATGCTCTAATTTGCAGCAGTGGGAGCCAACTTCTATATACAGCTGGTGATAGTCTAGACTCACCCATATAACCAGATCCAGATTATGATTCTCATATCGATTATTGCTGGGGTGCAGAGGGGCTGAGAAAAAAGCATGAGAAAACTGAGAGGTCCACAGAATTCTCGATTCCTAGTGGAGGATGCCGAAGCATCTAACCCCCATTGCTTGGCCTATATAGTCAAGAATATATCCATTGTAAGTTTCAATTTTAGATGTCATTTTCAGTGATTGGTATATGTTCTATGTCACTACAGGAGTGGTATTCAACCTCCTGAAAATCTAGAAAAATATTGATTGTTGATTAAGGCACCTGTTTACTAGCTCCAATTGCATGACATTAAAATGGTGTTGCTAACAATTTTTTAGAAAGGAGTACAAGAGCTAACTTTATTTGTTCCAAATATTAGGGAGCCATGACAACTCTCTATTAGTATAATATAATCAGGATTCAGGACTATCATTGAATATTGAATAGTCTTATCATCTTTTTAAGATTTTACTTGGGTACTATTTTGCTAGGCACCCAAAGCACATGAGCTGAGACGACAATTGAGAATGATAGGTTTAAGATGCCATGTGCTTTACTCTCAAAATTGTTCCCTGCTGTGTGTGCTGCCTCTTCATGCTTCAAGATCTCAAGCTTTAAGGTGATAAAATTCTAGATAGCTCTTTGCCTCTAAGTTTAATTGGATGGATTTGGTCTTTGGCGAGTGGATATCTACTTCTGGCCATATTTTTAAGATTTTACATGGGTACTGTTTTTCCAGGCACCCAAAGCACATGAGGTGAGATGAAAATTGAGAATGAGAGGTTTAAGATGCCATGTGCTTTACTCTCAAAATTGTTCCCGACTATGTGTGTTGCCTCTTCATGCTTCAAGATCTCAAGCTTTAAGGTGATAAAATTCTAGATAGTTCTTTGCCTCTAAATTTAATTGGATGGATTTGGTCTTTGGCGAGTGCATGTTAAGCACTTCTGGCTCAAATGGAGCCCATGCAATCAATTCTTGTTGAGCGAGATCTGTATTACTAAAAGTTAGATTTGGTGATTTGCAGGTACCTGTATGTTCGATGGGGCTTGGATATAGCCAATATGTATGTGTTTCTGGGGGGGAAAGGAGATACAATCTATGAAGAGATGATTGGAGGAATGCATAAGACATTGATATTGAGAGGGATCGTCTATGATGGAAGTGAAAAGATGGGGAGGAGTCCTTCCAGCTATGGAAGAGAAGATGTTTTCCCTTCACAAAGTCCAAATATAGTGATAGTTACTGTAAGTGATGATAAAGAAGAACTCAGCAGCCAAGAGATGATTGCAAATCTAAAAACATTTTCTTGAGATAAATAATTCTGCATCCCATTGTATGTAACCCGACGCATTTTTACTAAAATAAAGGCTCCTAATAAATTTTAGGGAGATGAAAACTACTAGTAATGCCTCAGGATATTTGTAAAAACCCAATCAAGTTGTCAAGTATTGAACTTTTACGGAAGCCATCATATCCATGAAAGAGCTACTAGGCAATACAATGGAGTTGGACTTCCTTCATAAGTATCAGAAGTGTTTTTGTATTTGTTATAATAAGTACATATATAACTGTTTGTTGGAATTGTTTCTTTTTGCCATATTAAATCTTGTGAAATAATAATAATAATAATAAATTCTATTTATAATTAAAAATATTCACTACATAAAATTTATATCTAACTTAAAAAAAACTAAACCCCACCCCATCTTAACCTTCTTTATTTTTATGTTTTTTTTTAAGATTCATTTCACTTTTATATTATTGTCTAAAATGTTTATAGAAACAAAACAACCCCTTTAGCTTTATATTTACTTAAAAAAAAACTAAACCCCACCCCATCTTAACCTTCTTTATTTTTTATGTTTTTTTTTTAAGATTCATTTCACTTTTATATTATCGTCTAAAATGTTTATAGAAACAAAACAACCCCTTTAGCTTTATATTTACTTTTAAAATTACAATTTCCCACACACCAAAATATATCTCATAAATCAAATCTTAATTAAAGATTCGACAATATTTATTATTTTGGATTTTTAAAAATATATTATTATTTATTTCTTTTCTAATTAAAACTATATTATATTTTTAATTATTAAATTTAATTAAGAGTGGTAGGTTAGGGGATATTCATAATCTTGAGAGACAAAAAAAAAGAAAAGCACGCTTAGAGTCTGGGAATAGCCACCAATAAGCAGGGATAATTTGAAGGAACCTGTTGCAACTGCAACTGTTTCCCCAAATTTTCAAATTTTGGACCCCTTTGTTAATTTTAGCATTGCCTAGAATCGTTTGGATCTATGAACTCTTTTTGTTTTTGCTTTAATTTTGGACTTTTTCGAGGATTACTCTCTTCCTGCGTTTTGGAAAGTTGCTTATGTTTGAAACTGCTGTGGGTTGCAGAATTTAGAGTTTGGTTTGCTGCCCTTTGAGCTGCGTTTTCTTTTCAGAAGCCTGTTTCTCATGCTAACCACTGTTTCGAAGGTCATTTGAACAACTTATCGAAACCATGTTTCCTTAGGGAGCCTCCGTTGCGAAAATCGAACGATGATTATTCTGCAGGAGGATCTTGACTTCTTTGTTGTTGTGTCGTATCATTTGACTTGTTTATATTATCGGAGGTTGGTTGAAGTTGAGTCAAGGTATTTGGTCCTTGTGAAGCCGTTGTTTTGGAAGTGAAACAGGTTTTTTGGACCGCTGCGAGACCTTAATTTGTTACAAAAGTTATGATTCGGATCGGAGGTTATAGTCTATTTATATTCCGCCCTTGCGGCTCCCAAACGAACTAGGTATCTGCCATATAACTGCTCCGCCCGCCAATGCTTTATCGGGTCTTCGTCACTTTGTTTTTGGATCGGAGGTTGTAGTCTTTCCTCCTCCGCCCTTGCGACTGTGTAACGCACTAAGTGTCCGACGTTGATGTCTTTTCGCTCGCCGACTGGGAACTCTTCCGCCTAGAATTTGAGTTTATCTCTTCCGACTCCGATAAACTTAATGGTCTCACGGATCCCATTGCCTGTTTGAGATCCGTTGATGCGGCTGTGAGTGAGACTACTCGGCTGATGTTTTAGTGTTTTAAGACGTTGATAAGTTTTCTCTTCCCATCGTTTTTGTGAGTTTTAAACCCCTGTATGGGCAACATTGATTTTGGTGCTTATTAAGATTTTCATGACGAAAGTGCTTGTAGGGCCTTTTTTTTATGATTAGTCTGTTTGTTGATGTAGTTTGATTGAAAAGATGCAATCCTAACTAATGATAAATGTCGTTTAATTGCAAACAGACTCAAGAGACTTTTTCAGATTACCACTACGCGAAGGCGTAGCTGGGAGACAAGCAACAAAAAGGGAGCTGGGCAGTGTTAGGCAGAGTTTGTACCGAAACCAACGGGATCTCAAGGAGGACAAATGAAAGACAAGGCAGAATCAATGGTGACAAAATCCCAGGCCTGGAAAGACCCGTCAGTTACCCAGCAGATCCCACTTTGTTGAGTACTCTAAAATGTAATGCATGAAGTGAATCATGAGTACTCACAGAAAAGACAAAATGTGGATATTAGATGGTTTTGAGGAGCCCAAAGGTCACACGGTTGGGGCAGCCCAAGCGGTTAGCTGATTTGGTTTAAATATAGGAAAATGAACAATGTTGAAGGGGGGGGATTTTTCCCTGGAAAAACTTGTGAACTATTGTTTGTAAGAGGAACTACTTCGTTTTACAATAAGAAATTACAAATTTTGTCTGTTGGAGAAGGTGCTATGTGGAATGTTTCAATGCGATAAATGAACAATGTTGAATGGGAACTATTTCGTTTTTTATTGTGTTTCATTAACTGTGAGAGCGTTCTAACTTTACGAACCTATGTTATTACTTGAATGTTCTCTAGTATATTCTGTGATGTTTTCCACTATGACTAATGGAAGTTTTAACTGTTGATGAGCTGTCTTGTCATGTATACTTTTATTCATGTTTGTATGTTTGGTTCTAGGAACAACTATCTGTGATTTGCCGTAACATATGAACAATATTGCATTACTCATGATTTAATATCTAGTTCTCTAGAGATAGCCTAGTTAGTATTTATTTTCTAATGGTGTGTGATTTAGATGTGAGGAAGTTTAAGACGAGAGGTAAGAACCTGCGCATCACATTGTGAACACTCCTTGCATTCTTAATCAATTTGCATGTTAGGTAGGCATGTGCATATCATACATTAAGTCAAAAAATACAAAATTATATACGGTGGATCGGGCCGCAACCGGTAAACCCTTTTTATTTTTGTTACTTGACCTACGGTAGCCGGATCGCAAACTGGACAGATTCCCTACACCAAATAGTCACGGGCTAGTTGGGAACGTTGACTGGGGAGAATCCCTTGTTGTTGCTACCTGCAAATTTCTAGGCATCAACAGTAATTTGGTGCTAGAAGGCGGGCCGCTAGTGCATGGCTGGCTAAGGAAACCCGTTTTCCCGAGACTATTCCACCAGTAACAGTTTAGAAAGCAGTGTGTTTCATAATCCAATTCCTGAGAAGGGGGGTAGAGAACATTTGTATTCTGTCGACAACGAAGTTGTTAATGATCTGAGAAGACACACTAGGGCATACGTAAAGAATATTGGAGGATTACCGATTATCCCTGGATTTCCCAGAAGAGAATATAAAAGGAAAGATCGTCCTATATTGGAAGACTCAGTGTTGGTTGAAGATTGGGAAGAACTCATAGAAATAGCCTTACAGGAAGTCGTACAGCCGTTGAATCAAGCAGGACCAGATACCCCTTACGGTTCCCTTGTACATACCCCTATTCACCTACCACCTCATTCTCCACCCAGACTCATGGTAGGCGTAAACGCAAATCAACCACCCAACCCACCGAATCCTCCACTTTCCTGGAAAGCCAGATCACCTTTAAACCTAACACCTCCTTTGCATGATTTACCTCAATCTTTTGAAAAGATGCTGCCCAAATTTGACCCAAATGAGAAGATACTAGTAGACGACCACTTGCAAAGTTTCTATTTGGAAATAGAATGGTTAAGGGCTGGGGAATATGAGGATGTAGTTTGCAGAATTTTCCCACACACCCTTAAAGGAGTTGCGGCATCGTGGTACTTTGGTTTGCCTGCAAATTCTATCCCTGATTGGGATACCTTTGAGAGGATTTTTATAAGTAAGTATGCGACCCAAAAAACTCATGCATCTCTCATGAAAGGACTATGTGCCTTAAAGAAAGAAAGAAAGGACAAGGTGCATAGTTTCACCCAAAGGTTTGCAGCCTATCTTAAGAATTTTTCTGAAGCTGAAAAACCTTCAGATAAAGTCCTGATTGAATATTATACCTCAGCTCTAGGACCCAAGTTGGACATGTTTTCCAAAATGAAGGCCAAGCCTACTCTAGCGGAGACCTATGAGGAGGCGGAGAAAGTAGAGGCTGAAAGGGAAAGCATCGAAGATTATCCCGAATGGTCAGGAGAGAAAAATGTGGGGAGGAAAGCTTTGTTGTTTACCAAGTCTAAGAAGGAACAGTCACCAGATTTTGAAGGAATGGCAAAAATGATGCAGAAGCTTTCTAACATAATCATAGACTTGGAAAAGGAAAAGGAAGCCCAAAAGTTCTACAAGCCCTATTACAATAAACAGGAAGATAACAATCAATCCCAACCCCCTCCGCACAATTCGGAACCTATGAATTTAACAGAGGTAGGAATGGACAATTTTTGCACTTTCCACCAACAACCCCACTCTGAAAAGAATTGTCCTCAATGGATAAACTCAGTGACGTTGGTTATGAATCCACTGTTGGATTATAAATTAACAGAAGATGAAGATGGAGAAAGGAAAGACAGTAATACATCAACAAAATAACAAGAGGATGAGACCATGGTTCTATGGGACTGTGTTTTGTTGTTTGATGCCAAGGAGGAAAAGGTTTTGGGACATGAGGACATCCTAGAAACAAATGTAACAACAAGAAGCCACGGGTTGGCTAAAGAAAATAGTCTCATGCTCCCAAAGATTAAAAGACTTCAAAGGAATGTTACAAAATTTCAAAATAATTCCTCAGCTAATGAAATTCCAGAATTTACCATCACCGGTCAAGATCCTAGATAGACTAATGTGTTCACCAATCCCAATGAAGGTAAAAAAAATAATGGTAAACCAAATCCCACCAAACCTAAGATGGAATATGACATTGTGGAAGATATAAAGAAGGTAAGGGCAAACATCTCGTTATTTGAAATGTGCAAGGTGCCGCAGCAGAAAGAAAAGCTTTTGAAAGCAGTTGAAGCATCAGAGGAGGGGCTGCCCACTGACAATCAACCCAAGGAAGAAAAAGAAATTGAGGAAGCAAGAGTAGGAGGTAAACCTAAGAGCAAGAATCCATCGTTTCTCCTCACTTTTGAAATTTTTAACCACAACGTACATAATTGCTTGGTAGACTCAGGGGATTTGGTTAACGTTATGCCACTGTCGGTCTGCAAAATGATAAATGGGCAGCCTAAACCATCCACCTGGAGGGTTGTTCAGTTGGATAGAACGAATGTGAAGGTAATTGAGGAAATGGAGGATGTTCTAGTCCGCTTATATTCGAATGATAAGGTGTGTCAAGTTATTGATATTGTGGTGGCTGACATACCAGAAGCTTATGGGCTTGTTCTGAGCAGGGATTGGTCGGCAAAGCTAAACAGATATTTTGCCTCGGACTGGTCACATCTGTGGCTGCCATATAAAGGAATCCCGAATCAAATTAAAATTTTGAGGGAACCCCATATGAAACACAACGTTACTCAGTTTGAAGAAAAAAACGAACTAGTAGATTCTGTTTTGGGAGATTACTTTATTGAGTTAGAACCAGGAAATTACCAAGCAGAAGAAGCAAGTGACACATCAGACGCTTAGCCTGATCTCCTTCGATTTTCACAGGCTGATGAAATTGATTGTAAAATAGTAGACTTAGCAATAGAAGTAGATGTAAATTCCCGCACAGTAGTTAGCAATTTTTGGACACTTTTTTTTATGGTTCCAAAATGTTAGAAGGGTCAGGATCCAGCTGTGTCCTGATTGACCCCAAGAAGAACAAACATTTTCTTTCATGTAGGTTAGAGTTTGAATGTACAAATAACACAGTTGAATATGAAGCGTTGGTTCAAGGTTTAAGGAAAGCAATTGAATTAAAGGCAAATAATTTGAAAGTGTTTGGAGATTTTGAAATAATTGTAAAACAAATTCGGAATCAAATACATTGCATTTCTCCTCACTTAAAAGATTATCAAAATGAGGTATGGGATTTACTCAAATGTTTTAACGCATTTAATATTGTATCGATTCCAAGACTTAAGAATGCAGCAGCTGACTTGTTGGCCACATCAGCTGCTAGGCTTGTGCCCTCTAATAATTGGTGCTCTGTTGAATTGCTTTTCAGGCCCTCGGTTCCAGATATGATTACCAACCTACGAGTGTTAGATGACGATAAGCAGATTATAGAATGCTTAAAGAATGATGAGGCATTTAAAGGGGCGATTATTGATGATGAAGAACATTAGGCCGAGCTGAAATTTGATAATTTCATCCCTAAAGGAGTCAGAACTTTAGAACGGATGTTTGATTTAAATGAAAAATTTAGAAGACCAGCAAATGTGAAGACTCATATCTCATCTCTATAGTTCGAATTGATTAATTTGGGGACTGAGATGAAGCCTAAATATGTGAATCTTGGAAAATGTTGTTCACCGGCTGAGAGCGATAAATTCATCGTTCTTTTCAGACAATACAAAGATGTTTTTTCCTGGACATATGAAGATCTGAAGACATATGACACCAGGATCATCCAACATGTTATCCCCATCAAATCTGGGGTCAAACCTTATCAACAGCCTTTAAGGAAAATGCATCCAAAATTGGAACCTCTAATCCAGAGTGAAGTTAAGAAATTATTGGATGCTAGAATCATTTTTAAGGTTAGACACTCGGAATGGGTTTCAAATCTGGTACCAGTGAGGAAAAAATATGGAGAAATCAGGTTATGTGTGGATTTCAGAAACTTAAATCGCTCTTCAAATAAAGACAATTATCCTGTTCCACCCATGGAGCAACTACTGCAAATGGTTTCAGGTTCTGAACTATTCTCTTTATTAGATGGATTCTCAGGCTACAATCAGGTGTTAGTAGCTGAAGAAGACTGATTGAAAATGACATTCGGGACCAGGTGGGGAACTTTCGGTTACAGAAGAATGCCCTTTGGACTTATAAATGCTGGAGCTACGTTCCAGAGGGCTATGGACATAGATTTCCGCGGTTTGATTGGCCGCAGTGCTGTAGTGTACCTCGATGACATCACAATATTCTCAAAGAAGAGAGAAGGACACGCGTTTCACCTAAAGCAGATTTTTGAACACTGCCGAAAATATGGTATCTCACTAAACCCCAAGAAGTGAGTGTTCGCTGTTACGGAAGGTAAGTTGCTGGGTCACGTGGTTTCAAAGAAGGGGATCTCCATAGACCCAAAAAGGATCAAATCCATTGAACAGATTCCTTTGCCCCATAATAAAAAGGGCATGCAATCATTTATGGGGACAATAAACTTTGTGTGAAGGTTTGTGCCAGATTTCGCCCAAATTGTTAAACCTTTGCAGCAAATGGTAAAGCAAAGTGTACAATTCAAGTGGAATGATGTTGAGAAGAACGTATTCGGCAAGATTAAAACTGTTGTTGTGCATGCACCCTCCCTCAAAATCTCAGATTTTGATAAAGATTTTATTCTATACACTTTCACATCTGATGATTCGCTAGCAGCTGTGCTTACTCAGAAGGAAGATGGGGGAGATGAGTTCCCCATATCATTTATGAGCACTGGTCTGCAAGGGGCTGAATTGAATTACCCGGATATAGATAAACAAGCCTATGCAGTGTTCAAAGCGGTAAAATAATTCAGGCCCTACATACTAAAGAACCGGACCAAGGTGATCGTTCCACACCCAGCTGTGAGGTCTCTTTTCGTACAGAAGGAGTTAGGAGAAAGAAGAGGCAATTGGGTAACAGCTCTTTAGGAATATGACCTTGAATTCAAGCTATCTTCTATAATTAAAGGGCAAGGACTGTGCAAGCTGATGACTAAAAATAGAAACAATGAAGAACATGCCTGGGAAGACGAAGCTGAGTTACATTTGATGGATGTATGTCCTCTTTTCACAGCCCCAAAATCTTAGTATCGAGACCTTGTGCATTACCTTCAGACAGGATCTTTACCGGAACATTGGAATTCTAAGCAAAGAAGAGCATTACATCTTAAATCAGCCTCATATCAAATTATTGAAGGAATATTATTCAGAAAAAATTACGACGAAGTTCTTCTTAGATGCTTAGAGAAAGAAGATGCAAAGAAGGTAATGACAGATTTGCATGATGGGCCTGCTAGGGGACATTTTTCCAGAGATACTACAGCTCATAAAATTCTTAGAGCTGGATACTATTGCCCCACGCTTTTCAAATATGCACACGCCCATGTCAGAAAGTGTGACATTTGTCAAAGGTGTAGTGGAAGACAAGCTAAAGCAGCAGTACCATTGATGCCAGTGATAATAATAGAGCCTTTTGAGCAATGGGGGTTAGATATCATCGGGGAGATAAAGCCAAATTCTTCCCTGCAACACAAGTATATTCTGACAGCAACCGACTACTTCACTCGCTGGGTCGAAGCCATCCCGCTGCGCAAAATAAATGAGGATGCGGTCATAGACTTCTTACAAGATCATATTATGACCAGGTTTGGAGTTCCAATTTCTTTAGTTTTTGATAATGCTACTTACTTTTCCTCAATAAGATTAACTACTTTTTCTCATGACAAAGGAATTAAGTTGCATTACTCTGCTAATTACTATCCACAAGGAAATGGCTTAGCGGAATCTACAAACAAGAACCTAATTAGGATTTTAAAAAAGACGGTGATAGAAAATTAGAGGAGTTGGCACTCAGCGTTACCAAACGCCCTTTGGGATGATAGAGTCACCCCCAAGTCTTCGATGGGAGTGTCTCCATATACCCTTGTGTATGGTAAAGAGGCCATTCTACCCCCCAATATCATGCTACCCTCTTCCATAATAGCTCAGAAATCTAGAGGATCAGATAATGAAGTCTTGCAAATGAGGATATATAATCTCCTGACGGCAGAAGAGTCTCAATCTAAAGCCAGAGAATGCTTTAAACAACAACAAGATGTAGTAAAGAGATGGTTTGATAAACACAAGGATGGAACAAAATATTTTGAGGTGGGAGATTTGGTTCTCAAGTGGGACCACCCCCATGATGAGAAAGGAAAACACACGAAATTTCAGCAATTGTGGGTAGGTCCCTTTCAGATTGCGGCAAAGCTTGGTCCCTCAACTTATAAATTGCAAGATTTATAGGGGTGGGAAGAGAACTTACCAGTAAATGGTTTAGTTCTCAAACCTTGTTTTTCCTGAATTTTGTTTGTTCTTGTATATAAATAATTTGACTTGGCTGTTTACTTTGATTTATATAGTTCTGTTTTGTTTAGTTTAATTGTGATCGATTTCAATAAAGGAGGCAACTCGTGGTTGCATGGATAACAGCAGAATTCTGGGATGATTAAAGTTCTTGGGTATAAGACTATGTGTTATTGTTCATCTAAAAGAATTCCTTGTATTTTAGCAGTTTTCTCGAGTGGCTATGAACACATTGAAGTCTTGCTTAACCCTTGTAAAATAAACCAAAATCAAAAGGTCTGGAATACTATTTTGAGGCTCCATCCATATCACATTTAAAATGTCCTAGGGAGTGACAGCAAAGGGCCCATGGAAAGAAAGCAGGGTAAACATTATATTATATATAAATGATCCCATGCCATGAATTGAACGCTAAAAGGAAAATATGAGTCGAAAACTCCTATGAAAGCACTATGTAGCAAAACAAATATTGAACCATATAAGTACTAAATCGCCAAAAGTTCCTCTCCGTCCGTGAGCTGAGAATTGAATACATCTCTCACACAAAATGACACTATGGATGCAGGAGACTGAATCAAAATTCAGAAAGAAAGGCATGCAGGAGGACTCATATGAAAAGACAAAAGCTCAAAAGCACAAAAGGTGCAAAATGGCATGGGAATGAGGAACAAATGAATATTTATGTTTACTATATGCTACAATCCTATGGTGTCCAAGCTGGAAACTACCTAAAGACAGAGGTAACAAATGAAATTCATTTTCTTGGCCTCAAAAGAGTTATCTTGACTTGAAAATCCTGGTTTCCACTCTCGTAAATTGGACTATCATCAATGATTAAAAGTGCATATATCTGCCATTTGAGAAATCCAAATATCTAGAAGAATTCAACAGGTTCGTTGTTATTAAACAGTCTGTTACTTAAGAAATAATCATCCAGAGATCTAGGTCCACCAGGTAGTCGCCAATTGTTGCAGCTGCAACTGTTTCCCCAAATTTTCAAATTTTGGACCCCTTGTTAAGTTTAGCATTTCCTAGAATCGTTTGGATCTATGAACTCTTTTTGTTTTTTCTTTAATTTTGGAATTTTCTAAGGATTACTCTCTTCTTACGTTTTGGAAAGTTGCTTATGTTTGAAACTGTTGTGGGTTGCGCAATTTAGAGTCTGGTTTGCTGCCATTTGAGCTGTGTTTTCTTTTCAGAAGCCTGTTTCTCATGCTAGCCACTGTTTCGGAGGTCATTTGAACAACTTATCAGAACCATGTTTCCTTAGGGAGCCTCTATTGCGAAAATCGAACGATGATTATTCTGCAGGAGGATCTTGACTTCTTTAGTGTCACGTTGTATCGTTTGACTTGTTTATATTAGCGGAGGTTGGTCGAAGTTGAGTCGAGGTATTTGGTCTTTGTGAAGCCGCTGTTTTGGAAGTGAAACGGGTTTTTTGGACCACTGCGAGACCTTAAGTTGTTATGAACACTTAGCATTTTATGTTGATCTTGTGCCATAGCAAAAGTTATGATTCGGATAGGAGGCTATAGTTTGTTTATCTTCTACCCTTGCAGCTCCCAAACGAACTAGGTATCCGCCATATAACTGCTCCACCTACCGATGCTTTGTCAGGTCTTCGTTGCTTTGTTTTTGGATTGGAGGTTGTAGTCTTTCCTCCTCTGCCCTTGCGGCTGTGTAACACACTAAGTGTCCGACGTTGATGTCTTTCCGCTCGCCGACTGGGAACTCTTCTGCCTAGAATTTGAGTTTAGCTCTTTCGACTCCGATAAACTTAATGGTCTCATGGATCCCGTTTCCTGTTTGAGATCCACTGATGTGGCTGTGAGTGAGACTACCCGACCGATGTTTTAGTGTTTTAAGTCTCCAATAAGTTTGCTCTTCCCGTCATTTTTGTGAGTTTTAAACCCCTGTATGGGCAACTTATTAATATTTTCACGACGAAAGTGCTTGCAGGGCCTTTTTTTATGATTAGTCAGTTTGTTGATGTAGTTTGATTGAAAAGATGCAATCCTAACTAATGATAAATGTCATTTAATTACAGACGGACTCAAGAGACTTTTTCAGATTACCACTGTGCGAAGGCGTAGCTGGGAGACAAGCAGCAGAAAGGGAGTTGGGTAGTGTTAGGCAGAGTTTGTACCGAAACCAACGAGATCTCAAGGAGGACAAACAAAAGACAAGGCAGAATCAATGGTGACAAAATCCCAAGCCTGGAAAGACCCGTCAGTTACCCAGCGGATCCCGTTTTGTTGAGTACTCTAAAATGTAACGCATGAAGTGAATCATGAGTACTCACAGAAAAGAAAAAATGGGGATATTAGACGGTTTTGAGGAGCCCAAAGATCACACAGTTGGGGAAGCCCAAGTGGTTAGCTAATTTGGTTTAAATATAGGAAAATGAACAATGTTGAAGGGGGGGCTTTTTCCCCGGAAAAACTTGTGAACTATTGTTTGTAAGAGGAACTGCTTCGTTTTACAATAAGAAATTACAAATTTTGTTTGTTGGAGAAGGTGCTATGTGGAATGTTTCAATGCGATAAATGAACAATGTTGAAGGGGAACTATTTCGTTTTCAACTGTGTTTCATTAACTGTGAGAGCGTTCTAACTTTCTGAACCTATGTTCTTACTTGAATGTTCTCTAGTATATTCTGTGATGTTTTCCACTATGAGTAATGGAAGTTTTAACTGTTGATGAGCTGTCTTTTCATGTATACTTTTATTCATGTTTGTATGTTTGGTTCTAGGAACAACTATCTGTGATTTGCTGTAACATATGAACTGTATTGCATTACTCATGAATTAATATCTAGCTCTCTAGAGATAGCCTAGTTAGTATTTATTTTCTAATGGTGTGTGATTTAGATGTGAGGAAGTTTAAGACGAGAGGTAAGAACCTGCGCATCACATTGTGAACACTCCTTTCATTCTTAATCAATTTTCATGTTAAGTAGTCATGTGCATATCATACTTTTATTCAAAAAATACAAAAATATATATGGTGGATCGGGCCGCAACTGGTAAACCCTTTTTATTTTTGTTACTTGACCTACGGTAGCCGGACCGCAAACCGGATGGATTCCCTACACCAAATAGTCATGGGCTATCTAGGAACGTTGACTGGGGAGAATCCCTTGCTGTTGCTGCCTGTGAATTTCCAGGCCTCAACAGAACCATACTTATTTAAAAGTGTATAAATGTTGGCGAATCTTGGCAATTCTTAAAACGCCAACTATAAAATGTTTGGCGATGCTTTTCAAAAAATATTTCAATTTCCAAGGATTTTATATCGTTTATAATAATTTGACGATTTTTAGGGTGAAAAGTTTTTACCCTATCAAAATTGGGCAAAACAAGGCTTCAAAAAATGCAAAATGGTGAATTGTTTTTTGGAGAAAAACATGGAAAAATAGCCCATGGGCTAATTTTTGCCCCTAAATTATCCCTTCCAATAAGGAAACAAAAAATACCGGATATAAAGGTCTTTTTATGTTGGCAATGACAAAAACATCATGTTCACAGCAATAGTAGGGGACTATTCCATCATTATTAGAGCATTCTCACCCTGAATTATCCCAAGGAACACAACATTGGCTAGAGTTATTCAAATATCCTTGAACATAGCCAAAGATTTTGCAAGTATAGAGTTCTATCAAGAGAAATGATCATAAAACAAAAAGGGAGATATTCAACCCAACGATTGTACTTGCAGTATAGAGGCACCTTAAACAAAGGGTATGGGGATATAATCTACAAGTCAATCCCATGAACATTGTGATTAGAAGTTTGAGGCATCACACCACTTAAAAGTGAAAGTGCATGCTAGCTGAAAAGACAAGGGAAATATATTTCACAAGCTCAATATCAATCATTGTACCATATTTTGATATCATAAAGGCTTGAGATATGATCCAATTTGTATGCATGTGAGTTTTCACTCTACATGTTGGAAGTGAGTGTATGGTTTTAGTTGGTAGCCAAGTCTTCTCTTTATTTAGGTCAAAGGACAAACCTATTTGATGATCCAAGGATCCTACATATCTCCNTCTACTTGTTGGAAGTGAGTGTATGGTTTTAGTTGGTAGCCAAGTCTTCTCTTTATTTAGGTCAAAGGACAAACCTATTTGATGATCCAAGGATCCTACATATCTCCCTAATTTATGGATCCTAGACTATAATGTCACATTGCCATTACATTCATAGTTGCTATGTACCCTATGACTTTCTCTAGCTTAAAAGAGGGCTCAAGCGATGTGAGATGGAAATGGAAGAAATCGAGGAAGNTAGACTATAATGGCACATTGCCATTACATTCATAGTTGCTATGTACCCTATGACTTTCTCTAGCTTAAAAGAGGGCTCAAGCGATGTGAGATGGAAATGGAAGAAATCGAGGAAGTTGTAAGGATTGTGTCTATGAAATGATAGCATTATCTATATGAATGGTAGGAGAACTGACTGATAGAACATCAAGAGAAGAACAAATCCATGATAAAGTCAAGTTCTTTATTCAAACACACTCATAAAGACATTTTAAACTAGTGGAATCTCCATAATTTATTGGCACTAGGTTCAATAAGATATTGACATATTTGGATATTCCTATTGAGGAATACTTTCCTCCACCCTTAGCTTGCATGGTCTTTGGACTCGCCCTTGTAGTCTTTGACAAAGTCAAGGAATACAATAAAGAAGCAACCTAACCTCTAGGAAAGGTAGTCAAGGTCGAGGGAGCAACACTACAACAAAATGGGGCAATAACACCATATTTTGCTTCTCTTTTTAATGTAATTTTTTTCAACATTGGCCTCATCAGTGGGCACTAAATACGGCGGTACACGACATTTTGAATTTACATCGACTTATGTGCAGATTTTAGCACTAAGTTTGTTTTGCGCCTTATTTAGTGTTAGGTTTGTCTTCCCTGTTACTATTGGGTAAGACTTCTGAGTTTGCTTCCATTTTGGCTTCCTTGTTAGCGCAAATTGGTGCTTCTTGTAGCGTTAAGTTTTGCTTCCTTTTAGTGCCAGGTTGTACTTCCTTTTAAACACCAGGTTTTGCATCCATTTTTGCTTCCATTATTGCTTCCTTTTCTGCTTCTCATATTGCTTCCTTATATCTTCCTTTTTTGCGTCTAAAAATGATTCCATTATAGCTTCCATTTTGCTTCTGGTATTGCTTCCATTATAGCTTCCATTTTTCTTCTCGTATTGCTTCCATTATAGCTTCCATGTTTCCTTCCGATGTGATGTTGGCTTTTTCTTCTTATTTTGCATTGAATTTTGCTTCTTATTTAGCGCCTGGTTTCACTTCCTTTTTAGCACCATGGGTTGGTTCTTTTTAGTGTCGGGTTTTACTTCCTTTTTAACATCATTTTTGCTTCCAATATGGTTTCCATTATTCCTTCCTTTTTTGCTTCTTGTATTACTTCCCTTATAGATTCCATTTTTGCTTCCAATATTGAATCCATTATAGCTTCCATTTTTTTCTTTTGGTATTGCTTCCATTATAGCTTCCATGTTTGCTTCCTATGTGATGTCTGTTTTTTCATCTTAATTGACACTGAATTTTCCTTCTGTTGCAGCTGCAACTATTTTCCCAAATTTTTTAAAATTTTGGACCCTCCTTTTTTATCTTATTTTGCTTGGGATTGTTTGGATTCCTGATTTCTGTCTTTCCTCTACTACAGAATTTTGAATCTTTTTTGAGTTTGAATTTAGGTAAATTGTCTCCTTCATTTCAGAATTTGGATGATCTAAATCTGCCTTTGTCTAGCCAAAGATTTTAATTGTGGAGTTTGTTTATTTTTTAACTTTTTCTCTATCAATGTTTTGTTTTAGCACTATCGGAAGTCAGTTGAAGTTTGATTCGGAACTTTAATTATCCATGCACCTGCCATTGCGGAGGACAAATAGAGAACCGACCGATGGACAGTTCTTACTTTTTCCGATGCATGGTTTTATTGGTTCAAACCTTTTGGCTTTGTGATGATATATTTTTGTTTTTAGTTGTCGAAAGTTTTTTGAACAATGAATCGGGGCCGTATTTCTTTACACGACCGTTGTTGCGGAAGCCAACTAATGAACGTTTCGAAGGATTAGTGCTTATCCACGCCGATTCCATGGTTTATTGATTTTTATTATTTTTGTTTCTTCGCTATCGGAACGATTTATGACTTTGATCGGAAGCCATAGTCTGATTTCTTTCTGCCGTTGCGGCTTTTCCAACGAACTATTTGCCGACGCATTATTCTTAGTTCTTCCGACCTCCGATGCATGGACGATATTTTTTAATGCTTTATTTTGCCGATGTTTTATTTCACCTCGGAACCCTTAGTCTATTCGGTCTCCACCGTTGCGGTGGCTTAGTGGACTAACTGACCGATGTATAGAGTTTTCGTTCGCCGATGAGGAGTTTGTCAGCCTGATGCTTAGCATTTCTTGCTTTCTATTGCCGGTAATTTTTTTTCTCGACGATTCTTTTTGGTGTGCTTTTACTCTATGTTATGGAATGAAGGAGTTTTCCCACGGGTGCTGGTCGAGTCAGGGTTTTCTAAGAGCAAGAGCGCAGTTTGGGATTTGGTGTTTTGAGGAGTAGCGGTTACATCGTTTGGTTCATGCTTTCATCGGAGGGTTTCAAGTTAGTCCAGATGCGGCCTGGATTGAGATAAAGAGTCTGTTATATTGGGATGGTGATTTTAGTTGGACAGCGGGCTTACAAGATTTTCAAACCCAGCTTGCAGGATTTTCTTTGCCTTATCTTTTCATGCATTAATATTGTTGTAGTTTATTTTACAGAATGCATGTATTGATACAATTTGTGTCACGTTGTTAAACACTAAATGGTCTAAAATATGTTATTTTCATAACAAGGCGATTGCTACAAGGAAGATATATCTAAAAGACAAAGCAGAAGGGAGGCAGCAAAGAAAGATGAAGCTGGAGCATAAAGAAGTAGAGATAGAAAAGGAAGGAGAAAGTGTAGGTTTGAGATCAACAGGATCTCAAAAGACTAATGGATTACTGAGTAGAATCAATAGCAACAGAGGCCTGAGTTTTGGAAAAGTTCATTAGTTACCAAGCTGGTCCCTTTTATAAAGTGCTCTTAAATCTTAATCTGAAATGTAACGTATTGTATAAATCATGAGCATTCACTAAAAGACAAAATTGTAGGACTGAACGGTTGGGGGAAGCCCAAAGGTCACCGAGGGGCAACCTGAGAGTTTTGCTTGTAGTATAAGTATAGGAGAGTTAGATAGAAGAAAGGACT
>LPNX010848921.1:0-10896 GCA_001517045.1 Pseudotsuga menziesii
TGATTTCTGTCCAATGCCAAAGTCGATGGGCGAAGAGCTCTCAGCAACATCTCTTAGCCAACTTTCATAGTTTGTCATACATATTTGTAGCGTTCCAACCATCTACTTCCACAGTTTCCATGTGACATTGACAGTCATGCATATCATTTGAAACACAACCGTGTAGATCCACCAGACACTTGGTTTGTACATTTGAAAACCCAAACTCTATGAGCCAGAAAGACGTTGCATTGGAAAACATGTGGGTGGTTTGAAGGTTGGTTGGGATTTAAAAAATCAACAAGCCAGGTTGCCACCATGGTTTTGAAAAAAAAAATTATTCGGCAATGAGCTCTACTAATGGAGCTGATCGAACTTGCGGAACTTGAAAAAGAAAGAAAAACTTATGCAAGTTTGAAGGTTGAAGAAAGGTTTATGGGAGTCTAATGAGCAGTCATATATATATTATTTTTGCAAATAAATGTAACAATAAGAAAATTACTTTGTGTTCATTGGATTGTAATTTGCAGTTTCATATATCAAAGCTTACGACTCAGAGGGCCTCCACATTCCATCGTGATGGTTTTGGGATCTACAAGGAGCGAAGGGCACCATGTATTTGCCTTTACATGTAGTGCAAAAAAAAGGTAAAAAGAAATTCAATGGAATTGTTACGTCTATCAAAACTTGTGCCCCTTGAGCTACAATATGTGCACGGAAGGGGGTTGGCTTCTGCATCCATTATGTCATGAAAACTAAGCAACAAGATACTAATGGACATCCTGACTACATACTATTGATATTCAATACGAAGATTGACTCGGGATAATAAAAACTTGAAACAAAATAATTTCTTCACTTGTTAACCTTATATGGCCATTCAATGATCTTCAATACATGATATTATAAGAGGACCCACGTGAATGGTCGACAGGAAAAATGGTGTCGCTTGTGCAAATTATGATGTGCAGAAATTTTGATGTCTCGCATAGTTCAAGTTTCAATTTCAAAGGTATAGTGTCTCCATGTCCAGGTCACGTCTCAGTTTCAAAGGTATAGTTCCTCCACATCCAGGGGTTTCGAGGTTCTCTAAAGCTACCTAAAACTTGGAAAACTACTATAATTATGCCCCTTGGATTTTTGGACTTTTTTGCTTTGTAAGATTACATTGGAATTCAAAGGATCGAGGCAAAAACATTGACTTATTCACTCAATGTTTTCAAATTTAAAAACTTTATGTACAAAATCCTTTTGGAGGAAATTTATTTTCACTTATGTGGCGATTTAGAAGCTAGTCGTAACTTATTTTCACTTATTTTCCTAGACTTTCTTTCATCACATAAAATTATATTATCTACACACAACTTTCTCTCATTTTTGAAACATATTGAAGTTCTCTTCGGTGTTTCATTTCCCTATTTGGGGGTATGCTAGTATTAAGTATAGAATAGGTTAACAAAAAAACATTTCAAATTCTATGTAATTTCTATCATCATGGAAACAATGCCATTATTATACAACGCGCAAATATTATCTTTAAATTCAGTGTTCTTGACAAAAACCTCCTCTAATTAAAATCTAAGAAATATAGTTTCCTTTCGTAGGGAAAAAAACATATATTTAGGATAAGCGTTGAATGGTTTTCCTTTGCTCTAATGTTAATTTTCTGAATTTCCACTCCTCTTTACATTATAGTTTTTTTGCTAGGACAACCACCTCTCAATATTTATAACCATAGTTTAATTTAAAATTCCTTTTCAAAATGGGGCATTAGCACCATAGTTATCAAATTTGTCTATATAAAACTACAAAATTCAGAAATTCGATAACTCAAATTGAATGTCAATAGTTTGGTGAAATTTGACATGGTTTCCTAACGCAACTTTGATNGTTATCAAATTTGTCTATTTAAAACTACAAAATTCAGAAATTCGATAACTCAAATTGAATGTCAATAGTTTGGTGAAATTTGACATGGTTTCCTAACGCAACTTTGATGGTGGCGTTGAAGAATTTGGTGGAATCTTAGGTTTCCCCCATGGTTCTTATCTTACATATGTGAGAAGTTAACTGAAACCTATTTAGGATCTTCACAATTGATCCCTCACCTCTTTATAAGGAATTGAGTGGTTTCGCTTCTTCCTCACCTTCAGTGTGGCATGTGAAATTATGTTTTCGACGTCTTTGAGGTTTGTTTCTTTTGTGAGAGCACAATTTCGAGCATGGNTTATGTTTTCGATGTCTTTGAGGTTTGTTTCTTTTGTGAGAGCACAATTTCAAGCATGGATCCCAACTTGCTATTGATTTAGACATGGTTAGATTTATCAGATGAGCACTCGGTCAAGTTTAGGTATCTCCTCGACTGGAATCATTGGTTGGTCGAAATCNCAAGCTTAGGTATCTCCTCGACTGGAATCATTGGTTGGTCGAAATCGAGAGGGTAAATACCATTTTTGAAGAATTTGACTTGAAATCACTCCTTATCCACTACCATNAAAGCACTCCTTATCCACTACCATGTTTTGTCTACAACACGCTCTCTTCTTCAATTAATAATATGGAAGGGTTAGTTGACATGATGTGTGACATCTTTAGGAGGTTTAATATATCTATCATGCATTAGTTATGAAAACAAGGAGTAGCAAAGAAAGAAACCACTCTTATAGAGATAGGCATGTCAAAGATGGACAAATTCAAGTTGGAATGGGTACATATAAGTGATATTTTTTTAAATGTCATTTTTATATGTTATATACCATGTGAATATTGAAGTAAGTTTGTTTCAATCTACAATTTTTGATGTATTTTTTCTTAGTTTTCTTGGTTTTAAAATAAAGAAAAGGAGCTAAGCTTTGTATTACTATGTATAATAATATTTGAAGGAAATTGGGTTGGGAGGGATGAGGCTAATAGGCCTTGAGAAACAAAGATGGTATTTTGAGTGCTAAGGCTAAGAAAGACATCTTCTATCCCAATTTATATCATATTGTACTAAATTCCAATCCAAAATCAAATTCAAGCATAATAACTAAAACTAATATCATTTAATATATTCCATTGTTTTTTAACTAAAATTAAAATCTCAAAATTAACCCATATGCTACTCTATTCAAAGAAATTAGCTTTGATGGTTAAAAATATAAAGAAGAAGTATCACATTGTATTTATTGCATAGGGTGAAGATTTTGCAAACAAGTAAAATTAAGAAGATTTTGTATTCTATGAAATTAGTTTTTATGGTTTTAAATATATATATAAAAAAATATCGCATTGTATTTAAAATCTCAATATTAACCTATATAATACTATATTCTATGAAATTAGTTTGTATAATTAAATATATAAAGAAAAAGTATCACATTGTATTGATTGCACAATGTAAAGATTTAAAAAAAGTTAAAGTTATGAAGATTTTGTATTCTATAAAATTAGTTTTTATGATCTTAAATATAAAAAAATGTACACTATATTGATTGCATAAGGTAAAGATCGTGAAAAAACTAAAGTTAAGAAGAAATAAAATGATTACTCACATAAATCTAAATTCAATGTGCCCTTATTCTCATGTCTTATTATGCATCATAATATCAAGACAAAGTAGTCACTATTTCCCTACCGAAATGGTATGATCTAACTTTTTAGTTTGATGTTGAAGCAAACCTATGCGCTAAGATCTAACTTTTTTGTTAGAGTGATTCTCATGAAAACCTGTGCACTTTATGGCATTCTCAAGAGTATTTGTAAATGAACCCACAAATGAGAAATCGTCGTTGGCCTTTCCTAAAAGCATGTAGGGAGGGAACGTGAGATGAAAATCATGATAAATCGAAAATGAAGAAGAAGAATTACATATTTTAACGTCCGCAAGGCTAAAAATAGCCTATGGGACAAACAAACATATTTTATTTATAAAACTGCAACACATTCACACATCTAACCTTCCATTGAATATGACAAATTCGATGCCACAGAGAATCACTTAAGTCGTATGGTATGAATTATAATTGGACATGTATGATTAGAAGAAACTACATATAGAAACCTCAAGAATTTCCCATCCATAGTTCAGAAACCCGATCATGCAAATGCACAGAGATGGAAAAATTTGAGTACTGAAGCATACCACATAAAATTGTGTTGATTTTAGCATCACATTCTGCAATCTCACTATGAATTTATTTTGTTCGAGATTGGTACTGTAAATGGCAAGTAAACAGATCATCCAGATGATATGGGACGAAGGACAAATCTAGGCCCTACGATGCATTGGAATTCTAAATAAAACCTTTTGAGCTCGCATCGTATAGCTTTCGCCTGGAATATGTAATCATAATCAGGTTAAATAATGTAAAGGAAATTGTTCGATGAGACGGCCAATGTGGTAGACAATGGGAATAGCAAATTAAAAAAATCTGAAAAAAGGTTATATTCTTGGTGGCCAACCATTTAAATTATCTACTATATAACATAACGCGGATTAGACTTTATCAGCTGGATTACCTAAGAATGGGAACCAGGGGGTCCTCCTTATCTTCCTATCGGGTATTATTGATTGAAAACAGAAATTTCATGACATAATTAATTCAATAGGCGATGAAGTTTACCTTAAAGAGTTGAGAAATAATCTAGGAAGGCAGCTAGCTTTGTCGAATGTATGAGCCTAGAAACTTAGTAGGAAAACCCCACTAAATTGTGCAGTTTTTAAATTGGTTGATACGAGTAATCGAGATTTTATAAAACTTAAAATTACAGGCAAATAAAATGTGTACACCATCATTAAATTTTGACTTGACACACTGTAAAGGATTCCTCATGGTGTAAGCATTCCAAGCTCATCCAAGAATGCAAGGCAGTGCTGGAGAATTTCTCTGCCACACAACCACCTGCGGAGCAACAAGAATAACAGATAGAAAGTCCACGAAGCAGCAAGAACAACAGATATAAAGTCCATCAGTCAGCTCTCTTGTCGACGAGGTTGTTTCCTTTAGCTTGGTCAATGCATAAATCATATTGTGACCTCTAATTATGGCCTGCGATTATGGTTTCCTCAAAATTGCGAAACCCACACTGGACTGCATACAAAAATTTATAGGGCGCGGTTACATCAGGACAAGGTTGATACGATCAGGAGATGCAGTGTTAAATTTGAGTTACAAGAAGCCAGAATCATTTAATGAAGTGATGACAGGGGGATCCTTCTCATAGGCCGTCGACAGATGGCGAAGCCCAGAGAGGAACAACCCCTTAAATAACACCTTTTGGTGTAATAAAAGTATTCAATAATATAATATAATATAAATAATAAATAAAGTAAAACTATTAACGTGTATGCAAAGGAAAATGGAAAAAAAAATTACGAGGTTTGAAATTATATATATATATATATATATATATTAACGTGTATGAAAATAAATTTATATTCTTTTTTGTGTGGCATTTCACATTGCAAGTGTATATTTATGGCATGGAGGAAGATACAAGTACAATATATTAAATTTCAGAAAAAATAGTTTTCAAATGTATTTAAAAAATAGGTGAGAGAAATAATTACTAGGAAACAATTGTGGCATTTGTTTAGCTCTGTATATATTTCAACAAAGTTTTGTTGAAACTGTTATCGAGCTTCAGTAAGTTCTTCTAAATGGTAATTTGTAGGCGTTATTCTTTTATCATAATTGGGTAAGTTTTGAAGTATACATTAGGGTTGTATATCCAAGAATTCAAATTTTTTGTGTGCATTTGGACACAATATTAACGTAATGATATTTTGGTGTCTCGTTCAAAGGTGGGGGTGGAATCCCTAGGTTGAAGTTTAAGGGCTTCAATGATAACACTAGCCAATTCTTGTACCATCTTTTCTATACTAGGCTCTTCATTCTCAAAGGAATGAGTGTTGTTAGGAGCCATGGAGAGAGAAACGATGTGCAAGATTTCAAGAGAGGTGCAGATAAAACCCTAGGTGGTGGAGGTGGTTAAGGTTCCTGGAAAGAGGGCTCGAGGACAGTGATGCAACCTTATAAAAGGCTTGGGGTGGGATGGAGGCCTCTAAAAACCCCAAAATTTATGATGCAAGCTAAGTTAAAATATTGGGGTGTGCGGGTGGCCTCAAGAAAACCCCAAGGATGAATGGATTTGGACGGACGCTAAGTCTAAGGAACGAAAATAATAAGTGTCTTGAAGAATAGTTTGTTGGTAGGAGAAACCAAAAACCTGAGACATATGAAGATGAGGAAAAATAAGAGGGCATGTGGGGTGGGAATATGACCTCCAAATAACCCAATGACTAAGTGAAAAAGGATCAAACCAATATATTACTACTCTACTACCAAATTATAAGAACAAACTATTAACAAAACAAATCAAAGATAGAGGCGAGACAAAAATAATGTAGTTGATCTAAAGAAAAGATAGAACCATGAGAAAAAATAAAAATTATAGCACATTAGAACATATAACTTAGCTTTATTGATGAGACAATGTCACTTGGTCTTACATAGCTCTCCAAGTCCAAAATATTAATCTAAGGAGGCACACCACTCAAAACTGGAAATCAATATTAAATGGACATGTGCATGTAGCTCAAAGCTATAAAGTTATGCCCTTTCTAATTAACCAAATAACAGTGTAATAAATTAATTAATGCAAGAAGCCCCTGGAAGGTTGTGTCGTTGAAGGAGGAGTGCCCATCATTCTTCAGGATGGTTGGTTGAGCTAGCTAAGCTAGTTGGAATTTTATTGGGTGTCAATGTGGATGAAGATGCCCATATTCTATATCAATGTCCTAGAGTGATGAATTTGTTGCTCAAAATTTTGTTGCATCACAAGGTTTTGACCTGGATAGTCAGTGTCCGTGGGTTACTCTTTTGTTACATGAGATATTTCTTGGATTTTGTTTGGTATATGCATTCAATGGTAGTTTGGATCTTACCCGCCTCTATGAGTGGATAACTTATTCTTTGCTAAATGTAAGTTGGATTTTGAGTGGCGACTTCAACATAGTGGAATACAAGGGTGATAAGGGTGGTGGTGCAGGTTTGGCGGTGTGTGCTGTGAAGAAGTAGACATGGTCAAGATGTAAGGTTTCTCTTCAACTTTTTGGTACTAATTGGAGAGGAGGGTTGGACTATGGAGATTGGATCACTTGGTCCAAGTTTTGTTGAGGGAAAGAGAGGGTGCAAGTGAGACTGGATAGGGTGTATGGCCCTTGAGATGATATATCCTTTGGTATAGGAGGCTTCAATATGTTGATGTATTGATTAATCTTACTAGATCAAATCATCTATCAATTCATATTTTCCTTTTAGTGGGTCTTGTGATTGATTTGAAACTATCTACCTTGTTATAGATGAGTATCTCTCATTTGTATTGTTTCCTTTCCATGCTTTAGTTCATAATGCTTGAATCCTTGTTTGTGCCATGTTCAGGAAAGGGGTTCGATGTTATTGGTAAGAGGAGTCCATTTGGAGGACTACCAATTTCATGTGTGGGTAGGGTCATATGATTGCTTGCAAGTGAAGAGAGGAGCTTTGGGAGACGAGGCAGAAGTTGGAGGAGGTTTGTGTCTTCCTTGAGGAAGACATGCACAACACCATCCCTCTCAATGCATTTTTGGCATTGGCATTCCCACGGCATTCCATGGGTGTACCTTTTGCGGGTTTTTGAAGATGTTATGCACTTGGAATTCCCACAAATGCAAACTTTCTCCCCTTAGGAAACCAAAAACAAGTAAAATAACTCATAATGAAGTGTATCATGTGTTAGGATTAATTAATTAATCCTCCCTTGACCACCATAGTCTAATTACCATTTCCTAGCTTAGCAGCCTGATACCACTTCACTAGTGCCACAGGGAACTCATATGGGGCTACCTACCACCTACTGCACTAGTTTACATGAGTTTGAGAGATCCATAGAGAAATCTCTATAATTTAAGCACCCACACTCAGTGCCACCAGCAGGTGGCCCTAGTATATGTTTAGTCATGCTCCTATCAACCACATTAGTTCATCTTTAGTCATCCTAGCACCACTTTTCGTGATTTGAGGAAGTTGGGCACCTTTGCTCACCTAACTCAGTCAGTTAACTGAATGTGGAGTGATTTAGTCATCCGGAGTTGCATTAGTGAGTCTCTAGTGGTTTTTTTCCATAGTCAGAGTTCATTGTAGTCAGTCAAAGTAGGTGAATTTGAATCCTATCTATGGCATTTGAATTCTTCTTATTGTAACAACATTGTATTACACACAGGTTAATGATATTGGATGTAATGTTATGCTGAAAAATTTGGTCTTCATGTGTGTGAAATTTTGACATGAATGTTTAATTAGTGTACATTGAACTCTTCATCTCTCCTTCAACATTCTTTCACGATTGAATTCACTCAGGTCTAAAGATCCTCATCTTTGGAAAATTAAACATGGTATCAGAGCAGGTGTTCAGGCCATCTTCAAACCTGTTAAATTCCATTACTGCACCAGAAGCAATTGGGTTCCATGTAATTCCTTCTATTATTTCCTTGCTCCCTATGGATTATGTCTAGAGAACTCTTTCTAGGTATGATGCACCAAGAGAAAGTGCACATGTCGAAGTGGAGAGCGTTTGAATTGGTTTGATTTCGAATTGAAGTGTTTTTGCAGGTAAATTGAATATTTTTTCTGAAGAATTAGTTGTTCCTTGAAGATGTGTTGGCCCTTGGGAAGGATAGGAAGAATTTAAGCAGAATTCTGCTCGAAAATATGAAGAGTCTAGTCGCGTGAAAGAGGAAGCTGCGATAGGAGGAGAAACTGCAATGAAAGCAACTGTGGGAGAAAGAGATATGATAGAAGAAATAGCTGTAGAGGAAAAGTTACGACAAAAACGATTGTGGTGGAAGAGTTCGTGACATAAGGGAAGATGCGACAAGATCATCCACTATGGAAGGAACCACGATAGAAGAAGGCGTGCAACGGTTGAAAATAACAACCAAATATCGCGGGTAAGAAGTCAGCTAGAGTCATGCATGCTTTAGGGAATAAAGTATCTTTGTATTTAGGGTTGATAGTGCCTACTAACAGTTGTAACTGAAATATACGAGAATAGGAATGGCAACCTGTCGGCTAACAGAATATAGTCAATTGATTACGGCATGTAAGAGTTTATAAAAGGGAGAACCCAAGTTGAGTGCGGGTTGGAAGATTGGGGTGTGCACTATCATTAGGTTTCCATTGTCTGTAGAGTTGTAGAGAGTCGAGAGTCGATCCAAGCTGTGTGCGGATTTATAGTAGGGAGAAGGAGAGGAGAATTTAGAGACTTGAGACTAGAGAGCACGAGAGGAGAGAGAATTCTATATAAATTGTAAAGAAGATATAGAATAGAGTCTACAAATTGAGTGCGCATGCGAAAGGTGCCATATATTTCTCATGTTAGATGAAGAGCGTCTTTGTGTTTTTTCCCGGATGGGTTACCATGTTAAATGTTGTGTATATGTATATTTGATGAATGTGCTTATGTCGAATGAATGTATGTTGTGAATAGATGCATGTGTGTTTGCTTATGAATGAGTCCTTGTATGCATATGTCGCAATGTTGTTAGTTGGAATCGCTAGCAAGGCTTTATGTTAACCATTGTAATATATGTCGACATATAAGTAGAGTTATATCTTGAATGCATGTAACGAGAGTCAATAATATAACCACCAAATTTGGTCAAGCAAGATAGTAAGGTTCCAAGGAAGAGGAAATCCCCACACAACAACAAAAACCTAGTTATGGCAGTTACCCATAAGATATATCTTGGGTGAGATTGCATCTGTGTCACATGCCCTTCTGCCTACTAAGCCTTGCTTTATCGGGACAATATCTTGGGTTTTGTTGACGAACTAACAAGGGTCTAAACCTGGGTCGAAGGGTGAAATGCCAACAATTTGCAATATGGAGAATTCAACATCTTTGACTCCCATGATTCTCACACCCTTCAACTATCTTGATTGGAGGGCTGATATGCAGATATTCTCGTGCAACAAAGGTCTATATAGGGTCACCATGGGAAGAGAGTTCAAGCCCCAACAACCTCTTGAAAAGTCAAATTATCTGAACAAGCTGGATGAAGCATTTGTATTCATGTGCATCCACATCTTCAGAGAGCTACAATTCCATCTTTATGGACTGAAAACTGCAAAGGAAGCATGGGAGAAGCTCGAATCCTTGTTTGGAAAGCAAGATGAGCTAAGAGGCAATATTCTGGAGAATGAGTTGATAGCACCATAGCCCAACAAATTCAAAATTGTACAACGATTCTTCTCAAAATTCAAATTCCTTGTCATGCAATGCAAGCAGTGTGGAATTAATAAGAAGGATGAGCAATTGGCACTCTCAATTCTGAGCAAACTTGGCCTAGAATTCTCATTGTTCGTATCTACCTTTCGTTCTGGGATACTGACAACTCCTCTTTGGTGAATGACATCCCTTGATGACTTCACATAATCTCTTATTCAAGAACAAGACAACCCGATACAGGTGGGAGCCCTCATGGCCTCCACAAACAAGGCTCTCTTTTCTAGGGAGACAAAGAATGCACAAACAAGGAGGAAGAAAAAGGAAAGGAGAAGAGGAACACTTAATTTGAATCTAAGGAAAATTTTGATCCATTGAATGAAGCCTCAAGCTCTAAGAAGGACAAACATCGGATATTTGACAAGGGAAATTGCTCCTAATGTAAGAAAGGAAACCATACAGAGAAAGGTTGTATGAAGAAGTCCATAGATTAGATGTCAAGACTCCGTGAACAATGTAATATTTCCCTCCTTAAAGGCGCAAGGAAGGATAAATATGGAGACAAAACAGAAGATCATGAGATATGCCATGCACTTAAGGCTAGATTTTCAAAATCTCATGCCTTCCTCATTGATTCAGGAGCCTCCAATCACATGGTTGCATCCAAAG